>UESW01004844.1:277026-423533 GCA_900491605.1 Calamus simplicifolius
AATTATGATGATGATGTGTGCACTTAGGATTTTGATGTCGATTGTGAATGTGATCTTGTAAACTGCCTGAGGAATGTCATGAAAAATATTATCTGAGCAGGTTGATGCTTAGTGTTGATTGAGTGATTTGTGTATATAATTGAGATGAAAATGAAAAGTTTTTAACAGGATGTGTTTTCGTGTGTCTGCCACTTATGATAATTAGTTGGGGTTCTCTAGCTCTTTATGGAGCGCTACATAAAGACTAGTAAAACTCTATCCGATTACCACAAGTGTGCAGGTGTGCTGTCGGTGGCCCCAGAGAGGAGGGGGAGCTGACAAGTTTTGGTATCAGAGCCCTAGGTTATTAGGTCCTAGGGGAATAAGTATGAGTATGAGTCTAGGATGATTGAATGTTTATGATTATAGCTATTGAATGATGAAACTGATGTAATGAATAATGTCTTGTAGGACGATTACTACAAAGGCATCTAGAGAGACAGAGCAATCTTCAGGCAGGGATAGAAGCAAAGGTCAAAGTAGACTCAGAAGTCAGTTAGAAGAAGTCAAATTGATAGAATGGCTTCTAGTGATTCCACCGAGCCAGTATCTAATGAGGCTAGAGTGAGGGCGTCTTCAGAGCAGATGCCAGAGTCTTCTTCACAGTCTATTACCCCTGTGCCAGTAGACCCATCTCGAGTACAGACTCAGGGGCCTAGTATGTCAGAGTTGGTAGGCATGATTACTCAGGCTGTGGTAGCAGCTGTGGGTGCTAGTTCTAGCCTTCCATCTAAAAATATGGAGGTTGTGAGGAATGTGGAAAGAGCCAGAAAGTTAGGGGCTCTGGAGTTCCAGGGAACTACTGATCCTATTCAGGCCGGGGCATGGCTGCAGAGGATCGAGAGAGTATTTGATGTGATGGGATGCTCTGAGGAGCAGAGGCTGAGTATTGCCACCTTTTTACTGGAGGGTAGAGCCCAGAGTTGGTGGAGATCTATTCAGGGCAGGCAGCCCCAGGGAGTGGAGTTGACATGGGAAAATTTTAGAAGAGAATTTCATCAGCAATATTATTCTGAGATTTATAGGGATCAGAAGAGGAGGGATTTCCTTTGTCTGACTCAGGGGAGGATGTCCGTGGCAGATTATGAAGCCACTTTTTGGAGTTATCTCAGTTTGCTAGGGCCTTGGTGGCTGATGAGAGGGAGAGATGTCGACTATTCCAGGATGGATTGAATCTCCCTATTAAAGCCAAGACCTGTATGCAGACCTACAATAGTTACTCTGAGTTGGTGCAGGGAGCACTCAAAGCCGAGGAGATTGAAAAAGAATATATGAGTAGGAGGCAGGATAGAATGAAAAGAAGTGCTCCTAGTTATTCTTCTGCTCCGGGAGGGACTCAGCCATTTAAGAAACCCCAGAGGACTGGACAGTTTTATTCTGGGTTTAGAGCCCCTGGTGATGTGGGCAGAAGATCAGTATCTGTGTCAGCATCTAGCCCAGTTCAAAGAAAGCCTTATGGGGGTGTGCCTCAGGTTGCCACCAGCAGGGTGTCTGGTGATGTAGGGGAGCAGGGTCGTCCTTCTGGTGGAGGGAGAAATATACCTCCATGTAATGTATGTGGAAAACTTCATTTGGGAGAATGTAAGAGGGCAATAAGGGATGTTATATTTGTGGTGATCTAGGTCACCTGAAGAGAGATTGCCCTAGGAGAGGGCAGCAGGCTGGTGGGCTTCCTCAGGGGCCAGTAATGCCAAGGGGACAGCCTAGTAGGAGGGGTGATGGTAGTGTTGTGGCTTCAGCCAGTCAGGTGGGGCCTAATGTTAATCAGCCAGGAGGGTCATCCAGTATTCCGAGGCCGAGGCCAGAGTGTTTGCCATGACCAGGCAGGAGGCTCAGATTGATCCTGATGTGGTGACAGGTATGCTACCCATCGATAATCATGATGCTTATATTTTAATTGATTCTGGATCTACGCATTCATTTATCTCATGTGAGTTTGCTAAGCATCTAGTTAGAGATGTGGGCCAGTTGGGTAGTCAGTTGGTAGTATCTATGCCCGTAGGGAGGCCTTTTATAGCAGACCAAGTGTATAGAGGTGTGATATTTCTGTGGAGGGTCAGAAATTAGCAGCAGATTTGATTCCTTTGAGGTTGAAAGAGTTTGATGCCATTTTGGGGATGGATTGGCTATCTGTGCATAGAGCCAGAGTAGATTGCTTAAGGAAGGAGGTGATGTTACAAACTTCTGATGATAGAGAGGTCTGTTTTGTTGGTGATAGGAGGGGGTTACCCTCAGGAGTGATTTCAGCTCTGTCAGCCAATAGAATGCTAGCAAAGAGATGTGAAGCCTATTTAGCTTGTGCAGTGAGCCTAGAGGGCAATGGTTTAGAGCTGACGAATATCCCTGTGGTAAGGGATTTTTCAGATGTATTTCCTGAGGAGCTGCCAGGGTTACCTCCTGACAGAGGATTTGATTTCAGTATAGATCTAGCCCCAGATACCAGACCAATAGCCAGGGCACCTTATAGAATGGCTCCAGTTGAATTGAAAGAATTGAAAAGTCAGTTACAAGAATTATTGGATAAAGGGTTTATTAGACCCAGTATATCACCATGGGGTGCACCAGTGTTGTTTGTGAAGAAAAAGGATGGTACCTTGAGGTTGTGTATAGACTATAGACAGTTGAACAAGGTGACCATTAGAAACAATTATCCATTGCCAAGGATCGATGATTTGTTTGATCAGCTGCAGGGGGCAGCAGTGTTTTCAAAGATTGATCTGAGATCTGGGTATCATCAATTGAGAATAAAGAATGAGGATATATCTAAAACTGCTTTCAGGACCAGATATGGTCATTATGAGTTCTTGGTGATGCCATTTGGCTTGACAAATGCTCCAGCTGCTTTTATGGGTCTGATGAATCAAGTATTTCAAGAGTATCTAGATAAATTTGTGATAGTATTCATTGATGACATCTTGATTTATTCTAGAAGTAGTGAAGAGCATGAACAGCATCTGAGGACAGTTTTGCAGATATTAAGAGAAAAGCAATTATATGCAAAGTTTAGTAAAAGTGAATTTTGGCTGGATGAGGTAAAGTTCTTGGGACATGTAGTTTCAGCCAAGGTATTATGGTAGATCCTCAAAAGATTGAAGCTATAGTGAATTGGGTATCACCTACCAATCAGACTGAGGTGAGGAGTTTCTTGGGGCTAGCAGGATATTATAGAAGATTTATAGAAAATTTCTCGATTTTGGCTTCTCCTATGACTAAGCTGCTTAGAAAGAATATCAAGTTTGATTGGTCTAATGAATGCCAGAAGAGTATGGATGAATTGAAAAAGAGATTAACCTCAGCCCCAATCCTAATACTACCTGATAGTGCCAGTGATTATGTGATCTATAGTGATGCCTCATTGAAGGGTTTGGGGTGTGTTTTAATGCAGAATGGGAAAGTGGTGGCTTATATATCTAGACAGTTGAGATCCCATGAAAAGAATTACCCCACCCATGATTTGGAGTTAGCTGCTGTTATATTTGCATTGAAGGTTTGGAGGCACTACTTGTATGGAAGAAGATGCCAGATATTTACTGATCATAAGAGCTTGAAATATATTCTGACCCAGAAGGAATTGAATTTAAGGCAGAGAAGATGGATTGAATTGATTAAAGACTATGATTGCACTATTGAGTATCACCCAGGGAAAGCTAATGTTGTGGCTGATGCCTTGAGTCGAAAGTCTATGGCCACATTGGCTTCTATCAGAACCGTACAGCTACCCTTGATGATTGAGTTAAGGAGGTTAGATGCAGAGCTAGCTGTAGAAGAATCAGGAGCCTTGTTGGCTACTTTCAGAGTGAGACCCCAAATGCTAGAAGAAATAAGAGAAGCTCAGTTGCTAGATCTACATTTGCTTAAAGCTAGAGATTTAATTCAGAGTGGGTCTCAGTCAGAGTTTTTGTTAGAGGTGATGGAGTGTTATTATTCAAGGGCAGAGTTTGTGTGCCAGCTGTGGAATCAGTGAAAGATCAGATTTTAAGGGAAGCACATAGCTCAGCTTATTCAATGCATCCAGGTAGTACTAAGATGTATAGAACTATCAAACAGAATTACTGGTGGAATGGTATGAAAAAGGAGATAGCTGAGTATGTATCTAAGTGTTTGGTGTGTCAGCAGATTAAGGCTGAACATCAGTGTCCAGCTGGAAAGCTTCAGCCTCTGTTTGTGCCAGAGTGGAAATGGGAGCATATAACTATGGATTTCGTTGTAGGACTCCCAAAGACCAGAAGGGGCAATGATGCTATATGGGTGATAGTTGATAGATTGACTAAGTCTGCTCATTTTCTGCCTATTAAGATTGTCTTTACCTTGGATAGATTAGCAGAATTATATGTGCATGAAATTGTGAGTAGGCATGGTGTGCCAGTATCGATAGTATCAGATAGAGATCCAAGGTTCACATCTCAATTTTGGGCAGAATTACAGAAAGCTTTGGGGACTAAATTGAGGTTCAGTACAGCATTTCATCCCCAAACCGATGGTCAGTCAGAAAGAACCATCCAGACACTGGAGGATATGCTGAGAGCTTGTGTCATGGAATTTTCTGGTAGCTGGGATGATCATCTACCTTTAATAGAGTTTGCTTACAATAACAGCTACCATTCTAGCATTGATATGGCACCATATGAGGCCTTGTATGGGAGAAAATGTAGAACTCCAGTGTGTTGGGATGAGGAGGGAGAGAGAAGGCTGTTAGGCCCTGAGTTAGTGCAGCTTACAGCAGATCAAGTTAAAATTATAAGAGCTAAATTAAAGGCAGCCAGGATAGACAGAAGAGCTATGCAGATAAAAAGCATAGAGAGGTAAAGTTTGAGGTTGGAGATAGAGTCTTTCTGAAGGTATCTCCTTGGCGAGGTATTATGAGATTTGGAAAGAAAGGCAAGTTGAGTCCCAGGTATATTGGACCCTATGAAATTCTGGAAAGAGTTGGGACACTAGCTTATAGATTGGCTTTACCTCCAGAGTTATCTCAGATTCATAATGTATTTCATGTATCAATGCTTAGGAGGTATGTGCCGATTCCTCTCATGTGATTCAGTCTGAGACTATAGAGTTACAGGGGGATTTATCATTTGCAACAGAACCAGTGAAGATCTTGAGTAGGGAGATTAAGCAGCTCCGCAGTAAAAGAATTCCATTAGTTAAGGTGCAATGGTTAAATCATCAAAAAGAGGAGGCTACATGGGAGCGAGAGGATGAGATGAGATTGAAGTACCCCCATCTATTTGAAAATATATCTAGCTAAATTTCGGGACGAAATTTCTTAAGAGGGGGAGAATTGTAACATCCTGAAAACCTTGTAATTTATGGCATTTTCATTTGAAATGAAAGTCAGAAAGTTTCAGTGAAATATGGGTGTGTTGGCCTTTTGATAAATGTAAAGAGAAGAAATTTTGGAGTAAATAAGTATATTTCTGAATGTTAATGAGTTTGATTTAAGAAATTGAGAGACTTAAGTTTTAATGGGTTTAAATCACAAGAAAAATCAAGTTTAGTTTGAGTTTTATCCTAAATGATGTTTTTAGTGGTTGGAGTCGACACTATTGGAGTGGAGTCGACTCTGGCACGGTTTTAAACTTTCGGCACGCTTTGGAGTCGACCCTGCAGAGTGGAGTCGACTACTTTCTGGCAGTAGCGACACCTACTTTTCTGGAGTCGACCCTACTTTTCTGGAGCCGACTGCTGGAATCTGTTCGAGCCGACTCCAAGACGGCAGGTTTTTCTGAGTTAAATCTTGAGAATTTCATATTTATCCGTTTCAAGTCCGATTTGGATGCCGTTTGAACCGTTGGATTTCTAAAATCGAGTTCTTCAAGATGGTAAAGTCTTTTCTTAGAAAATTACATAAAAGTATCGATTTAAGTAAAAAATGATAATCTGGGCTATAAATCGATTAAAAAAATGCTATATCAGGGGCAAAATGGGAAAAGGCTCCGATGTCAATTGCTAATTGTGTTAAGGGCAACTTGGGAAAGAAAATCTAAGGGCAAAATATCATGGTTATAAGTGAGCCACGTGTTTTCCAAAAAGCGTGCGTTAAGAGTGTTTGAGGGCAAAAGGGAATTTGGCATGCCTTAACCCTTAAGTTTCCATGACTTGGTCCCCAAGTCATTAGAGAAAAAGGGAAACGTGGGTTCAGCCAGAGAAAAGAAAGAAAGAAAGAGAGAGAAAGAAGAGGAGAAAAGAGAGGAAGAAGAAGAAGAAGAAAAGGAGAAGAAAGAGGGAAAGGGAAGCTTGGGGTTTGTACTCGACTCCAGGTAAGCTATAGCTTCCCTAGATCTTGCATGACTTTAGATTTTCTTAGATTATTGTATTTTGAGGTAATAGTAGAAGAAATCTTGAGTAGAGAAAGGGTGGAAGAAAATAATGAGATATTAGAGGATAGATCATGTATGCATGCATGGTTCATGGGAAAACCTCGTGTGGAGGTAATCCTAATAGCTATCGTATCTGTATGTTGACGTAGGTCAAGAGGGTTATTCCAGGGAGCCGGAATACCAGAGTTGAGTACCAGTCGAGGAGTAACCTACTAAGGTGAGTGGGTTTCTCATCTAGCAATGAGAAGTTAATTTGAGCTAGTATAATGAGATTAATACCTAGTTATGGTATGTTATGTTTAGCAGAGTATTATGTATGTTTTAAATATGAGAAATGAGAACCTAGTATATGATATTCTGATAAATGAGTTTTGAGCATGAGTTTTAAGCATAAAGAAATAAGCATGAGTTTCGAGCATGAGTTTTGAGCATAAACACATAAGCATGAGTTTCGATGAGGGGATTTTTAATGTATACATGGCATATTTGCATGATAAAGCTTTACAAATGATGTATGTATCATACTGAGCATCAGGCAGCTAGGGGGCTGATCACCCTTTAGACTGTACTGTAGCATGAGCATTGCACACTACTATCGAGCCGGCACCTCCTTGCGAACAGATCGTACGATGAACCCCAGAATCAGGGGTGAGTGCATGCTTAACCAGGCCAGTGGGGCTGGTTGTGAGCAGCCCGTGGGGGCATGAATCATAGCTCAGTGGAGCTGATTACTATATATAGCCCGTGGGGGCAGAGAGAAAACCCGAGGTTCCAGGGTTAAGGAACAAAGCACTTTGCCGGGTGAACCGCACGGGTAAGGGGTGCTATTTATGCGGGGATCCTGTTGCTAGTCACGCACCCGATGAGAGTACACCTACGGGAGGGCAACTGTAGGGTGGTACCTCAGAGGCATTACACACACACCCAGCATCATGAGATTTAAAAGCATATGTTGTGATATAAAAAGGGCCAGTGGGCCAAGTAGTTATCCCGAGAGGGAGAGTTTGCTTGAGATGCCAGTGGGCAAGTAGATTCCGGTGGAGTCTGAGAATTTAATAAAGAAGTCTGGTTGTAGATAAAGAATGCATATTTTTATATTGTAATGCATGGATTTTATCTTAATGAGTTATCTTTCAGTGAAAAGTTATTATAGAGTATTTCAGTACTGATATGTTATTTGAAGAATAAGCTACATTTTATTTTATCTGATATCATGTTAAAAATGTACTTTGAGTTGTACAAGCTAAATAGTATCAGCATACGATTGAAAATAAGAGGTTATGGTTCTCTATTTCTCCATAGTTAGATGGTTATCCAGTCACTGGGACTTAGGTCTCATCCCTCTATGATTTAAATGTTCTTTCAGATCAGTGAGTATTTCTGCCAGGATCACAAGATAAGCAGGACAGAACCCTTAGCTGGTGAAGCTTGCTTGGATGCAAGGGTGTATAGATGCTAGCCTTGTATATTGAGAGAGTGTGGTTTGATATTTGTATATTGTATATGTGTATGTGTACAGTGAGATGTGATGATGTTTTAGACCTTTTTGGATATGAATATGAGACTTATGTTTTGGAGAAAATTATGAGCATGATGTGTGCACTTATGATTTTGATGTCGATTGTGAATGTGATCTTGTAAACTGCCTGAGGAATGTCATGAAAAATATTATCTGAGCAGGTTGATGCTTAGTGTTGATTGAGTGATTTGTGTATATAATTGAGATGAAAATGAAAAGTTTTTAACATGATGTGTTTTCGTGTGTGTCTGCCACTTATGATAATTAGTTGCGGTTCTCTAGTTCTTTATAGAGCGCTACATAAAGACTAGTAAAACTCTATCCGATTACCACAAGTGTGCAGGTGTGCTGTCGGTGGCCCCAAAGAGGAGGGGGAGCTGACACAACAGCTTCTGCCAGTCATGCTGGGGGGCACCCTCAACGAGTTGAGCAACAAGAGGCCAACTCTCTGCTCCATCATCACCACTATTTTAGGCCATTCAAGCATAACAGCATGCCACCCTCACCCTGAAAATTCAAGAATTAATGGCAACTGTCCAAAAGCTGCAGGAGCGATATTCCATGGCCACACAGCAGCAAACAAGAGCTTTTGCTTCTCCTTTAGTTACTGCTCAGGCCGACCATCATTCATCCGATGGGAGATCTTCTCGGTGAGAGACACACCACCGTCATGCCTCTCTGAAGCACCAGTAAAAGCAATCTCAAGCTCAAGCTCATTAGTAACCTCAAGCTTAAGCTCATCAACAACTTCAAGCTCAAGCTCATTGGCAAGAGCAGCAAAGGCAAGCGCTCATTAGCAAAAGCACCATCGCTCGCCGTCCAGACGGCCCTCTTCCTCAACTGGCTCTTTGTCTTTGGGAATCCTAAGGTTGGGAAAGGGTCAAATTTTAAAAGAGAGAAAGAAAAGAGGAAGAAAGTGCAGTTGTACCAGTGGGAGGAAACCTTTTCGCGGCTATCATGAAAAGAAGCAACATTAGTCAGAATTATATGGGTATTCCAGCCCGTTTCAGAGCATCCAATGACTCCTCCTAGAGCATGAACGTCCAGAAGGATGAGTCGCAAAGATTGGGTGTGCACCCTATCAAGCCTAAAGGCCAAAACCAAGACATGAATGCAAGGAAACAAGAGTGCTACAAAATCTAAGTACCCTATGCTTAGACAAAGTATTTCTTTCATTGACACATAAAAATATCATACAGGGAAGCTGACTTGAGTCAGGTTACATCAAAACACAAAGAAGAAGAACCATGAGCATGGTTTTAACACCCTCAAGTCATCCTATGGGGTTAAAGGCTCCCGAGCATGGTCCCATCCCAACGACTCTTGGGTAACCCTCCGGGATTAAAGGCTCCCGAGCATGGTCCCATCCCAGCGACTCTCGGGTCACCCTCTGGGATTAAAGGCTTCCGAGCACGGTCCCATCCCAGTGACTCTCGGGTCACCCTTCGGGGTTCAAAAGGCTCCCAAGCATGGTCACAACACCCTCGGGTCACCCTTCGAGAATCAAAACGCTCTCGAGCATGGTCACAACAACCTCGAATCATCCTTCGGGGTTCAAAAGGCTCTCGAGCATGGTCACAGCACCCTCGGGTCATCCTTCGGGGTTCAAAAGGCTTCTGAGCATGGTCACAGCACCCTCGGATCACCCTTCGATGTTCAAAAGGCTCCTAAGCATGGTCCCATCCTAGCGACTCTCGGGTCACCCTTTAAGGTTAAAGGATCCCAAGCATGGTCCCATCCCAACGACTCTTGGATCACCCTTCGGGGTTCAAAAAGGCTCCCGAGCATGGTCACAGCACCCTCGGGTCATCCTTCAGGGTTCAAAAGGCTCTCGACAGCCTCAACGGCATCATCATAACCTCAACGACTTCATTCTACCTCAGCGGCTCAATTCTGCCTTAGCGGTCAACGATCAACTGGAAAGACCGACTCCATAAGCGTCTGCATAAAGACCGACTCTAGCATTGACACAGAGACTAACTCCAGTAGCGTCAGCACAAAGATCGACTCCAGTGTCGGCATCAACTTTGCCTCAGCGGCATCATCACAGTCTCAGCGGCTTCAACTCTATCTCAACAGTCAATGGCCAATCGGGTAAGACCTTTGTTTAAATTATATGCTTGCAACATATTGTCGGTTACTTTCAGCCATCCAAGGAGAAGCCCCAAGTCAACTTACAGTTAAAAGAGACCAACTCATAGTTGATGGGTATCCACTTTCAAATTCTATGTCAAAAATGAAGCTGAGGCGGTTACAAAGAAAGAGCTTCCAAGCCTCTAATCGGCGTTGACAATGAACATGGCGTGAAGGCAAAAAGCAACAAAAGCTTGGTACACTACTTTGAGAGAAAGTTTATTTTTATTAATATTTGAATGCATTACAGAAAAACCAACTAAGTCAGCTCACAGCTGGGAGGGACCAACTCCCTAGCTCACAGTTGACAAAGCCCGACTCTAGGTCGGCACCAAGCCCGACGTCAGGTCAGCACAAAGCTCGACGCCAGGTTGGCACCCAAGCTCGACGTCAGGTCGGCACCGAAGACCAACCCCAAGGTCGGCACCAAAGACCGACTCCAGCATCGGCATGAAGACCGATGCCAGGTCAGCACAAAGCCCGATGTTAGGTCGGCACCTAAGCCCGACGCCAGGTCGGCACCAAAGATCGACTCTAGTATTGGCACGAAAATCGACTCCAGTCTCGGTATGAAAACCAACTCCAAGTCGGCACCCCAAGCCCCAGCTCATAGCTGACGGACATCTACTTCTAGATCCTACGTCAGAAGAGGATTACTAGTTGTCCTCAGCCAATCAAAGGTAATCAACTTCCTCCAATATTGCTTAAAGTTCTTTGAGTTCTTTGAGCAAGCGAAAAGCCCACACAAGGTAGACACAAATTATTCAAAGCAATGCAAACGAGGAAAGGTTCCTCCACTTAGAAGGAATCAGAACCGGAGCTAGCATGAAAAGATAAGTGCAAAGATGAAGAGCTCTACACTCCTTTTGCTTGGCAGTTAAATGGCACGCGGTCGCACAAGCTCAGGAGTGTGGGGGCATCTGATGGAGCCAATAAGCCCCATAGGCAATGGTAATCTCACCAGGGTCAGACCCAGTCAGCTCTCGGGTCGGACTCGGCCTCTAGCGTCGGCCTCGAACTTGGCAAGTCAAACTCGGCCTCAGCCAGTCAACCTCGGCCTCGGCAAGTCAGACTCGGCCTCAGTCAATCAGCCTTGGCCTCGGCAAGTCAGACTCGGCCTCAGCCAATCGGCCTTGACAAGTCAGACCCGGCCTCGGTAAGTCAGCCTCGCCCTTAGCCAGCTGGCCTCAGCTAGTCAGCTCGGCCTCGGCAAGTCAAACTCGACCTCAGTCAGACTCAGCCTCGGCAAGTCAGACTTGGCCTCAGCAAGTCGGCCTCAATAAGTCAGACCCTGCCTCGGCAAGTCAACCTCGGCCTTGGCAAGTCAGACTCGGCCTCAGCCGGTCAACCTCGGCCTCGGCAAGTCAGGCTCGGCCTCAGCCAATCAGCCTCGGCAAGTCAAACTCGGCCACCCGGGTAAGATCCCCAGCGTCCACCCGGGTAGGTCTCATTGTGGGGCCCACGTTCCTAGCTTCACCACTCGCCACTATCCGCACAGGACAACGGAAGTGTAGCATGGGGGACACATCTAGCAAATGCCGTAACGGTCGCTTATGCCCTACAACAGCCTGCAACAGTTGCCCAAATCAAGCAGTACCTGCCAACCATGCAGTCACCCACATTTGACGGGACATAATTTACAGCTCTGACAAATCACATGGAGGCCAGCCTCACTGTGCTGCCCCCATCATCAATGCTAAGTGATCATGCCCCAAGACTGGCATGCTCTAAGCACCAATAAAATGAGTAAGAGGGACTTCCGATCAGGTAACTCAACACACAACTTCTAAACGCTAATACGCTCACAGAGAGCATCTCTCTAAGTCTCTCTCTTTCGAGCTTTCTCAAGCTCATGGTTGTTGCCCAGAGCATGACTTGAGCATTAGAGGGTCTCTGTCGGAATCTTCGGTCCCTGGGACTTTTTGTAGGCTTAGCATGAGAAGCTTGCCGAAAGATCTCGAGTTCACTGAAGAAGGCAATCGGACGCTCGCGGATGCTCAAAAGGATGATTTGACGATAGTTGGTGTTGATAAAATTCTATCATCATTTCATAATAATTTTTTCATGCGCTCATCAACTTTTATACCGTTGAATCTTTAATTACATGCTAATTATTTTTTTTTTGTATGTCAATCAACTTTTGCACATGAATCGATTCTGTTATAATATTATTTGTAACGCTTTAAATATATTTGCTGTTTCAATCAAATGGCTATACAATGATTATATGATTTAAACGGCTATACAATGATTTCGTACATTTGAATTATTTTCTTTTTATTCTATTTAATATAAAATTAAATTTAAAATATTACGTAGTCTTAGAAGATACAGCGCGACTCGCGGCATGCCTCCGTTCCCTCCATCACCTTTGCCATGCATGGCCTCCCGGCCCCCGGCATTACCCCACCTTGCTTGAGCCGGAGGCCAAGCCGCCTCCCTCACCGTGCCCCTCGATCTGCGTCACCCTTTCTTCACCTCCCTGCGCTCAGCTACCTTCCATGGCCTCTCTCTCTCTCTCTCTCTGAGTCGTTCTTTCCGTCCTCTCTCATTTAGGGTGAGGGCTAAGATTTGCGTCGATTGTTGCTTGTGCTCTCAACCTGTCGATGGTGACGACAAAAGAAGGCGCCATTGGTGGCATTGATGCCGACGAAGTTGCCGACGAGGTGGACCTTCATCCAAGCCAAGCCGATCTTTGCACCGTTGGTGGGGCTCCGGACGGCTCTTGAATTTAAACGGCGTTGTATCTAAATCAAGCAGCAAAAGCAGCACGTAAGTTCTTTGTTTTCTTTTTTTTTTTTTTTTTTTTTTTTTTTTCCTCACGTGGAATGCACGTGATAACATTCAAGGTCGAATTCGATCGATTGCGAATCCGATGCGAGATTATGCGAATCCTGGTTCAAGTCCTCCCTTTCACGATTCCATCCCCCTCTCTCTTCCCCATCCCCGCCGCAGGCGTCGTCTTCTCCCGGTGCCTCCCTCAACCCTCCCCGCCTGTCTCTCTCTCTCACACACACACACCATGAAGCCCTTTAAGCGGATCAAAACCCTCACTTCCTCCAATCCCCACTCTTTCCCTCCCTTCTCCTCTCTCTTCTCCTCCTCTCCCTCCGACCCAAACACCCCTCTCCCATCTCGCCCGTCCCGAAACCCTCATCAAACCCACCAATCCCCTCCCCGATTCCCCATCCCTCCTTCAAAATCCCAGCTTTATGCTTCCTTCTTCTGCGCCCTAATCGAAACCTACATCTCCTGCTCCCGATTCTCCAACGCAATCACCGCCTTCCACCACATGAGAGCCCTCGGTCTCAATCCCACCCTCCATTCATGGAATCGCCTGCTCTTCAGATTCAACTCATCCGGTCTAGTCTCTCAGGTACCGCTTCTCTACTCGGACCTCCTCCATTCGCACAAAAAAACCAATCTTTTCACTCACAACATCGTCATTCACGCTCTGTGCAAAATGGGCATGCTCGAAACGGCCTTGGATATGCTCAGAACCGTCGAAGCCGATACCGTAAGTTACAACACAGTTATCTGGGGTTTCTGCGAACAAGAAATGGCCAAAATGGCAATCGGGCTCTTGTCGGAGATGCTAAAGAGGGGGTTCGGATTTGATACGGTAAGTTGCAATACTTTGGCTAAGGGATTGTGCCAAAAATGGATGTTAGATGATGCTGAATCATTGATGGAGATGTTGGTTCGAGGTGGGATCAGTAGAGATCTTATCGGGTTTAATACTCTAATTGATGGGTACTGTAAACTGGGGACTATGAGTGGGGCTACTGAGTTGATGGAGAGAATGAGAGGCGAGAATACTTCACCAGACATCGTCAGTTATAACACTCTGATCAATGGGTTTTGTAGAATCGGGGATTTTGGGCTGGCAAAGAATCTCATGGACGAGGAACAGCTGGATTTTGAGCCAAATGTTATAACACACACAACATTCATGGGAGCATATTGCAAAAGGAAAGGGCTGGAAGAAGCATTTGTGTTGTATGAAGATATGGTGAAGAGGGGATCTTGCCAGATGTGGTTACTTATAGCTCTCTTGTAAATGGCCTTTGCAAGAATGGTAAATTATCTGAAGGATATGTACTTATGAGGGAAATGGAGAAGCTGGGGGTTGCACCAAACCATGTCACTTATTGTAATATAATCGATTCGTTATTCAAAGCTGGAAAGGGTCCGGAGGCTTCTATGCTTCAAGGTGAAGTGGTTTCTCGTGGTGTTGTCATGGATTTGGTCTTGTACACTGCTCTAATGGATGGACTTTTCAAAGCAGAAAAACTTGATGAAGCAGAGGATCTGTTTCAGCTGATTCATCACTTAATCTCATGCCAAATCATGTTGTTTATTCAGCATTAATCGATGGGCGTTGCAAGGCAGGAAATATGAAGAGTGCAGAATTAGCACTCCTGGAAATGCAGACGAAGTCAGTGAGTGCAAATGTTGTAACTTTCTCTTCCATCATCAATGGCTATACCAAAAAGGGAATGCTCATGGAGGCTGCTGATGGTATGAGGAGGATGAAGGAAAAGAGCATCGCCCCCAATGTTGTGACCTATGGAACTCTTATTGATGGCTTCTTCAAGATGGGAAAACAAGATGCAGCTGTTGAAATGTACAGAGAAATGATAAAAGAAGGTCTGGAAGTTAAAAACTATGTCCTTGATGTATTGATAAATGGGTTAAGGAAGAATGGGAAAATGGTGGAAGCTGAAAGCTTGTTCAAAGATATGACACAACGGGGTGTCTTGGTGGACCGTGTTAACTACACCTCTCTAATGGACGGCCTTTTCAAAGCTGGGAACATGTCTGCTGCTTTCAGAGTTGGTCAAGAATTGATGGAGAGAAATATAGCCCCTGATGTTGTTGTCTATAATGTATTTATTAATTGCCTTTGCATGCTTGGCAAGTCCGGAGAAGCAAATCATTTTTCACTGAAATGAAAAATATGGGCTTATCTCCTGATCATGTGACATATAACACCATGATTAATGCACACTGCAGAGAAGGATTGGTAGACAAGGCCCTTGAACTCTGTTATGAAATGAGGAATTGCGGTCTCATGCCTAATCTCATCACCTATAGTACCTTAATCATTGGTCTCTGTAAGGTTGGGAGTGTTGAAAAGGCAATGGATTTGTTGAATGAAATGGCTCTTGCTGGGTTTTGCCCAAATCCTTCTACTCATAGGAAAAGAAAGCATGTTCCAGGCATAAGAGGGCAGACTTGCTTTTGCAAATGCATGAAAGGGTGGTAACAATGGGACTAAGTTCTGATATAACGGTTTACAACACACTAATTCACATTTTGTGTACACTTGGGATGACAAGGAAAGCTACTGGTGTTTTGAAAGATATGTTGGGAAGAGGGATATCAGCAAATACAGTTACTTATAATGTTCTAATACTTGGACATTGCAAGAGTGGACATCTAGATAAAGCCTTTGCTACATATTCTCAGATGCTACTTGAAGGCGTTTTACCTAACATAGCAACTTATAACACTCTGTTAGGTGGTCTTTCATATGCTGGGAGGATAGGAGAAGCAGATAAATTAATCAATGACATGCAGAAAAGGGGACTAACTCCCAACAGTGTTACTTATGACATACTTGTTTCAGGCCATGGGAAAAAAGGAAATAAAAAGGAATCTGTAAGGCTATATTGTGACATGGTTAGGAAAGGCTTTATTCCTAAAATTAGCACATATAATGCACTTATCGCTGATTTTGCCAAGGTGGGAATGATGAAACAAGCAAGAGAGTTGTTTCATGACATGCAGAAAAGAGACATTTTGCCTAATTCTTCAACATATGATATACTGATCAGTGGGTGGTCAAAACTATCAATGGTGCCGAGGTGAAAAGGCTTCTGAAAGAGATGAATGAAAGAGGTTTTTCTCCATGTGAAAGTACGCTTAATTCTATCAGTAAAGCCTTTGCAAGACCAGGGAAGAAGTGGCTAGCTCGCATGTTATTAGAAAAGGTATATACAAGTTAAGATTTTGAAACTTAAGAGGTCTTTACAAATTCGGTACAGAAAGCTGGATTAGACAAAGACAAGTTGTGACCTGAGGGCCAACTTCAACTACAACTAGCAGAAAAGCTGTCATGATAGCTGTTTTGTGTACACCACCTTGCCCTCATAATGAATATTCTTGCAATCATTTTCTTCTGCTGTTCAATGAAGTATCAGGAATGTCCAGCTCCTAAATTTCTTCTGCTGAACAGGCTTAGTTCAGAAAGTTTGGTCGTGGCTGTGTGAACAGTAACATCTTAACAGGATGCCCTTGATGGCTTCATGCCACTTATTGCCTAGCCACACAGTTCAGTTTGGCTGCAAATTATTTTTTGTTTGGTTCACAAATTATGGATATGTTACCAATAATGAGATAGTACAAAGCAGATGTGCTATTAACTGCTTCAAAGTGAAGCCAAGCCAGAGGCATAGCTACTCATTCTGAGTTTGTTGGCTGCCTGTTTGCTGCCATGGGTTGAATTGATCCTCACCTACTTCTTTCAGGTATGAGTCTTGACTTTGGAGCTTCTATTGCAAGTTTTAATTTGGTATTTTTCATTAAAAAACATGAAGTACTTTAATCAACTAAACTATGAAAATACAGATATTGTGCCATTTGTTGCATCTCTGATACTAAGTAACATTTTGATTTCTATGGTATCCAGGTTTGATTGGGTAATTTTCAGTTAATTTATACCATTAAGCATTATTGAAGCATGATTTATATATTAAGAAATGTGATTTGCACTGATCTATCTGTTGTGATCATCATTGGCAATCTTGGCATGTCTTTTTGCTTTTAATATTTTAGTCAGTTTTAGAATTATACATATTAAACGCCATTTTAGTCTTTAACAATCCCCCTGCTTTGTCTTTTCAAGGAATGCTGATTTATAATTTCATCTCTTTATGTGAATTCTTAATTTATAATCGAAAGTAAGTGCTATTATTTTCCTTTATTTCAGATTATCATCTTTTTTTCTTCTTCTTTTTTGTTCTGAGCAGAAGGTATCTTAATTCGAACTATCAAATCACAGATGCTTAACCAGTCTGAGAGATGCTGATTCGGTATCACTATTACTTGGCTCCAGCATTTGGAGATTCAAGCAGAGGAAACCCCTTTTTTGCTCCATGATACTAGACGGCTGCTATCTACGTTATGTACTATTGAGGTTAATCATATGTCTCAGGAAGCAAAGATAGTAGATGACTGGATGGCCACTTTCCTAGCTAATCACTACAGCAGCAGCACCTTATAGGAATCCAACAGCAGCACCTTATAGGAATCCAATGCTATGTTCCCTCCTTGCTCCGGAATCTCCTCTCTTTTGATTGCTTTGAATGTATTTACATGAGAGTTGTATGATTTATGCCTTTACAATAATAATAATAATAATAATAATAATAATAATAATAATAATAATAAATCAAACTTAGAATAGGTTTTCTCTATGTTCTACGCATGCGACAAGTGTAAAAGTGAATTTCCTTCAAAATTCTTATAAATCTGCAATGAACTATTTCTCCCAAGATTAGTTTGGTTAATTCGAATGTCAACTCTCGTTCCTTATTTTTTCCTCTTTTTTTTTTAATATGACTGATCTTGCCTTGCACTTGTGCCATAATGCTAGCTTTGCCCTTAATATAGTCTGATGGTTTTTGGTGGTTGTTTTTAGGTGGGACTGGTAGGATTACTTTTACTTTCATGAGTTACCATTGCCTTGGTGGAATAGATCGCATGCTTTGTTTCCAGTGAGAAGGATCAAGCTACAAGTTGGAAAAGGAAAGGATTCTGCATGCCTTTGCTCATTTGGAATGCTTATATTTGTAAGCATCTCCATGAAAGATTGAAAGGTAACACAGCTTTTTCATAATATGTGACAGTGTGCTTGTGTGATTTAATGCAAATTATTTGCCTCAAAATGCTATTGTGAGCATTCAAAGTAATAATTCTGAAAGATTTTGATGAGTAATTAAAACTTATTCACATTGTTATTATATCTGTTTTTATCAGATTTCCTGATTCATCACCTCACCTTGGTTAATATTGAAGTTTTATGCACATTTAAGGAAAAAGATACAGGAGGATGATCTAAGTGCCAACTCCTTTCACAAGTTTCCTTTTCCTACCTTATTTTTAGTTACAAATCCATCAATTCATTCACTGACATTCGATTCTTGATGTTACTTTAGAGGCAAAGTCTCTTTTGAATTAGTGGAATTTTTTAAGTTCTCTTAAGTTCAATTAACTAGATCAGGGGATTCTGTTTTAAGTTAAGATTTCTCTCAATGTATAGGTGGGGATTCGGCATGTTGGTTAAATTTAAAGGTTTTATGTCTTCCCTCATTCCATGAAATTCCTTGTGGTTCCATTCAGCTTCCTCCAGAGGAAGAATACTTCTGCAATCTGGGAAATAGATTCCACAGATAAATCATAAAAGCACATCTTAAACTTAATTCATCAGAAAATATTCTTGTAATTCTTTGAATCAAAAGAAATCTTTATTGGCCATTAAGTAATATTCTAGGCAATGCCAATGGTATTACTGGAGTATCCCATTTTCAGCAGAAAGCGAAAGCAATTGGTGAAGCATGTCAGACTTGCAGCTTAACAGAAATCAGGACATAATAAAACCATTCTTAAGACATGAGAAGTGTCTTATGCCACAGAGTACGCATCAAGGTCTCTTATGCCAGATCTGAGAAAAGCCAAAATATTATGTACCACAGGATGCTTGGCTTTCTGATCTTGGGGGTAACCCATTCCCTGCAGGGAAACACAACATCACCCACTTGATTGGCAAATCAACAGAAGCCAAAGGTGGGCTAGTCTGCTGGTATTGTTTAATTTTCATGTGGGCACAAATATAACTTAAACAAACAATGTATTACAAGCAAGATAAAACATCTAAAATGTCCAGCATATTAGTACAACAATTAATGGGAGTTAATTTTGCAGCGAAGATTTTTTTGTTAATTAATTGAAGTTTTTAATGTCATGGAATATCATGAAAGACCCGTCACTATGTGTAGCCTGGTTAACCATACTTGGCTCAACCTTATCCATGGAGTTTTGACTGAGCTTGCAGGATGAGCTTAGTTGTGTAGGCTGGTTTTTAACAGGTTGTAGTATTTGAGCCATGTATTAATATATATATGTCAATATGTTTTTGTGCATGTAGGAATGCATATATATATATATATATATATATATATATATATATATATATATATATATATATATATATATATATATATATATATATATATATATATACTTTTAACGCCAAATCATCATCCTTGAACGTCCGCGAGCGTTCGGTCGTCTCCACCAGCGAGTCCGGAATCTTTTGGCGAGCTTCTCGTGCTTGGGAGCCTGCAAACAAGTCCTGAGAACTAGAGATTCCGACGGGGACCCTTCGACACTCAAGTCAGTGCTTTGGGCAACAGCCGTAAGTTTGAGAAAGCTCGAAAGAGAGAGAGGCTAGCTTGGAGCTCTCGGTGAGCAAGCATGAGCGTTTAGGAGTGTCATGTGTTGAGTTGTTGTGGTTTGTGATTCTTGGAGTTATCTGGTCGGTTGTCTCTCTTACCTATTTTTTGGTGCTTAGAGCTGCCAGTCTTGGGGCATGATCACTTGTCATAGCATTGATGATGGGGGCAGCACAGTGGGGCTAGCCTCCATGTGATTTGTTAGAGTTGCAGGCTATGTCCCGTCTAATATCGGTGGCTGCATAGTTGGTAGATCAAGTCTCATCAGAGTGGATGGCCACTTGATTTGGATGGTTGCAGCAAGCTGTTATAGGCTTGTAAGGCGTGGGCGGCCGTTACGGCGCTTGCCAGATATGTCCCTCACGTCGCGCGTTTATTGTCCTATGTGGACAATGATGGAGCCAGAAACATGGGCCCTACAATGCAGCCACTAGGGCCCTGCTTGGGTGGTTGCTGAGGCCGACTAGCCGAGGCTGAAGCTGGCCGAGGTTGAAGCTGACCGAGGCTGAGGTTGGCCAAGGCTAAAGCTGACTGAGGTTGAAGCTGACCGAGGTATGTTGGCCGAGGCTGAAGTTGGCCGATGCTGAGTCTGGCCGAGGCTAAAGCTGGCCAAGGTATATTGACCGAGGCTGAAGCTAGCCGAGGTATGTTGGTCGAGGCTAAAGTTGGCCGAGGCTGAGGCTGGCTGAGGTATGTTGGCCGAGGTTGAAACTGGCCGAGGCTGAAGCTGGCCGAGGTATGTTGGCCGAGGCTGGCCAAGGCTGAAGCTGGCCGAGACTGAGGCTGGCCGAGGCTGAAGCTGGCCGAGGTATGTTGGCCAAAAGAGGACCAACCCGGATGGCTAACTAGGAGTCCGACCCGAGTGCGTCACCATTGCCCATGGGGTTTACTGGCCCCATCAGATGCCCCCCACACTCCTGAGCTTATGCGATCGCATGCCTTGCACTCGCTAAGCGAAAGGAACGTAGAATTTTTACCTTTGGTCTTGCCTTTGCATGTTGGCTTTGGCTTTGACTTTTTCTTAGTGGAGATATCTTTCTTCTTTTTATGCCTTGCTTTGGATAATTTTCATCTGCCTTATGTGGACATCTGCATGCTCTTTGAAGCTGTGCATTTGCCTGCTCAAAAAACTTTAAGCAATGTTGGAGGTAAGTTGGTTACCTTTGACTGGCAGCCAGTAATTCTCTTCCGACGCAGAGTCTGAAAGTGGATGCCCGTTA
Organism: Calamus simplicifolius; assembly: GCA_900491605.1. NCBI lineage: Eukaryota > Viridiplantae > Streptophyta > Magnoliopsida > Arecales > Arecaceae > Calamus > Calamus simplicifolius. Next base: position 297,773 of record UESW01004844.1, read on the forward strand.
GCTGTAAGTCGGAAGTTGACCTCTCTCGGCTGTGAGCTAGTTGGGTCTTCATGGCCGGCTGGGAGCAGCTAGCCTCGTCAATTGTGAACTGGGGCATTGATCTCTTCCAACCGTAAGTTGACTTGAAGCTTCTTCTTGGATGGCTGAAAGTGACCAGTAGTATGTTGCAAGTGTATAATTTAAATAAAGATCTTACCCGATTGGCCATTGGCTGCTGAGATAGAGTTGAAGCCGCTGAGGCAAAGTTGATGATGACGCTAGGATCGACCTTGGTGCCGACATTGGGGTCATTCCAGTTGGTCATTGGTCGCTAAGATAGAATTGGGCCGCTGAGGCAGAAATGAAGCCGTTGAGGTTGTAATGATGTCGTTAAGGCTGTCGAGAGTCTTTTGAACCTCGAAGGGTGACCCGAGAGTCGCTGGATGGGACCATGCTCGAAAGCCTTTAACCCCGGAGGGTGACCTGATGGTGTTGGAACTATGCTCAAGGGCCTTTTGAACCTCGAAGGGTGACCCCAGAGTTGCTGGGATGGGACCATGCTCGGGAGTCTTTAACCCTGGAGGGTGACCTGAGGGTGTTGAAACTATGCTCAGGGGCCTTTTGAACCCCGAAGGGTGACTCGAGAGTCGCTGGGATGGGGCCATGCTCAGAAGCCTTTAACCCCGAAGGGTGACCTGAGGGTGTTGGAACCATGCTCATGGTTCTTTTAAACCCCGAAGGGTGATCCAAGAGTCGCTAGGATGGGACCATGCTTGGAAGCCTTTAACTCCAGAGGGTGACCTGAGAGTGTTGGAACCATGCTCAGGGTCCTTTTTCTTAGTGCCGACGGTCTTTGTTGCCGACGCTAGAGTCGGTCTTCCCTGCATGACATTTTCAAGTATTAATGAAAGAAATACTTTGTCTAAGCATAGTGTACTTAGCTTTTGCAGCGCTCTTATTTCCTCGCATTCACATCTCGGTTTTTGTCTTTAGGCTTGATAGGGTGCATACCCATCTTCTCGACTTATCCCTCTGGAAGTACATGCTCTAGGAGGGGTCTCTGGGGTGTAGCAGGGAGTCGCTTGTTCGGTACCAGGACAGTAGGCGTTTATGCCGGGTTGGGACACTCATAGAGGTGAAAGGGGCCGTTTGAGAGTGGGAATGAAATGGAGTTGCAGGTGGCTTCGAATGCGCTCTACAGTTGGATTACCAGCTACCAATTTGATTTCTTCTAGAAGTGATGGACCCTGACATGCAATAAATGTCAAGGAGAGAGGGAGAAGAAAGTGGCATGATGTCACCTCTTTTTCTAGTGGCTTCCAATTGGAGAAGTGGCTCTAGTGAGGCTTTTCCATTATTGTCGTCTGCTCCGCACAAGCTGGTTGAAGCGCTCGTCCTTCCTTCCATAAGGCACCACCAGCTTTGATGAACCGAGAGTTATGATACCCAAATCCAAGGTCGTGGTGAATCGGTTCACGAACTCGGCACGCTTGCGGCTTCGTATTTGTGGGAGTAGCAGCCCGAGGAACATGTTTTGGTATATGGACACTTTGGTTTTGCAAGCAGGCACTCTTTAGGGCATCTGACAAATTTATGATAGCATGGGCTCTATGACCGAATCGAACGACCGAGCGGAAGAGGCCAAGGTCGACAATGTCGGCCGAGCAGAGGTGGTTATTGTGGAACGTCTTTGGAGGAATTTATCTTCTTTTGCTAATTTAGATACTTCAACCTGTTGATGGTCTGACCCCAGGGAGACATGTTGATTGGAGTGAAGGCGTTGGTGCCCTTGTTGTTCTTGCCAATGAGTTTGAAGTCGCTGATGAGCCTGAAGGTACTCTTACCGATGGCTTGAGCCTGAGGCTGCTCTTGTTTATGAGCTTGAGGTTGCTTTTGCTGATGAGCTTGAGCAACCTCTCGCTGGTGAGCTTGAGTTTACTCTTGTAGCCTCTGGATAGCTGCTACCAATGTTTAGTCTTGTAGAGTGATGGTGGCGAGCTGATTCACTTGAGTGGCTTGAAGTGGTGACGATGGTGAAGTAGAGAGCTGGCCTCCTGTTGCTTAGCTCGTTGAGGGTGCCCCTTAGCCTAACTGGCGGAAGCTTTTTGGGCTCTTATCATCACCATCGTTTTGATCCACCATTTTGATCTAAAAGGGGGACGAGGATATGTAAGCTAGCATTGTTGATGATCCGTGCTTTGCGCCCTTCTTGGCGCACCAATCTATTGACGCCAAATCATCATCCTTGAACATCCGTGAGTGTCTGGTCGCCTCCTCCAGCGAGCCCGGGATTTTTCGGTGAGCTTCTCGTGCTTGGGAGCCTACAAACAAGTCCCGAAGACTGAAGATTTCGGAAGAAACCCTCCGACGCTCAAGTCAGTGCTCTGGGCAACAGTCGTGAGCTTGAGAAAGCTGGAAAGAGAGAGAGAGGCTAGCTTGGAGCTCTCGGTGAACAAGCATGAGCGTTTAGGAGTGTCGTGTGTTGAGTTGTTGTGGTTTATGGTTCTTGGAGTTACCTGTTCGGGGGTTCCTCTTACTCATTTTATTAGTGCTTAGAGCCTGTCAGTCTTGGGGCATGATCACTTACCAGAGCATTGATGATGGGGGCAGCACAGTGGGGCTAGCCTTCATGTGATTTGTCAGAGTTGCAGGCTATGTCCCGTCTAATATCAGTGGCTGCATAGTTGGTGGGTCAAGCCCCGTCAGAGTGGGTGGCCACTTGATTTGGATGGTTGCAGTAGGCTGTTGCAGGCTTGCAGAGCGTGGGCGGCCGTTACGGCACTTGCAGATATGTCCTTCACGTCGCGCGTTTGTTGTCCTGTGAGGACAATAATGGATCCGGGCACATGGGCTCTACAATGCAGCCACTGGGGCCCTGCTTGGGTGGTTGCTGAGGTCGACTGGCTGAGGTTAAAGTTGGCTGAGGCTGAAGCTGGCCAAAGTTGAAGCTAGCCAAGGTATGTTGACCGAGGCTGAAACTAGCCGAGGCTGAAGCTGGCCGAAGTATGTTGGCCGAGGCTGAGGCTGAGGCCGAGGCTGACCGAGGCTGAAACTGGCCGAGGTATGTTGGCCGAGGCTGAGGCTGAGGCTGGCTGAGGCTGAGTCTGGCCGAGGCTGAAGTTGGCCGAGGGGGTGGTTGCTGAGGCCGACTGGCCGAGGCTGAAGTTGGCCGAGGCTGAAGCTGGCCAAGGTTGAAGCTGGCCGAGGTATGTTGGCCGAGGCTGAAGCTGGCCGAGGTATGTTGGCCGAGGCTGAGGCTGGCCGAGGTATGTTGGATGTGGCTGAAGCTTACCGAGGCTGAAGCTTACCGAGGCTGAGTCTGACCGAGATATGTTGGCCGAGGCTGAAGTTGGCCGAAGTATGTTGGCCGAAAGAGGGCCGATCCGGATGGCTAACTAGGAGTCCGACTCAAGTGCTTCACCATTGCCCATGGGGTTTACTGGCCCCATCATATACATATGTGTAAAGAGCCTAATTTAGTTACACTAAGTGATCTGAGTAGTTAGATATAATCTACTATATTTAAGTGCTTAAATAAAAAAATCATATATTTTGAAGACCTTTGGCCTATGCATCAAGAGGCTAAAAATATATGTATTATTGCACATTATTTAAACTGTCTAATGTTTTGATCACTTGTTTCACAGGCTAGAGTTGTCTAAATCATATAAACTTTTATGTAAAAACTTCTTAGAAGTAGTGGTTCATAACCAATAGGCCAAGTCATTGGCATAGAAAACTTATCATCCAAAGTTACATTTGATGTGTTTTTGTGTGCTTTTGTCCATTATTGCCAATTTAGATGCTCAATTTCTACCTCGTTCGAGTACTTTACACAAGCTGTTCAAAATTGTGTCTGAAATCCTATTTCTGTAGACCTTTTTCCATTACAAGAGAGTCATATAATTAAAATAATTAAATTAAATAGCAAGTGTTAAGATTGTACATTGATTCATGAACCAATCGTAGAAATTTTGCGTGACCACAGTATTCCAAAGGAACAGCATTCAAAACCCCATCAACAGGGCACTTATCTTCTGAAATAAAAACCAATAAAAACTTTAATTATTACAACCATCAGAGCGAGCATAGACGTGGACAACCCTATTTAGGTTCTAACCAAAGCTAACAACAAAAGAAAATCACAGCGTGCAACTGACTATATCTTGTGGTGGTGGTGATCATCAATCATCATCACAGGGCATCCATTTTTCAATTGCAATGGCCACCGCCGTGCTTGTTGGGATCACTGGTGCAAGGTGAGTGGCTGATCCGGGCCCATATTTTGGGAGGGACTCCAGCACGAGCCCTCCGCGAGCCAGATACGTCCTTCTAAAGGCCTTGCAGTGGTGGAGAGAGGCTGTGAACCAGTCATCAACAATATAAGCAGCATCACTCCCACCATATGCCTGTTGGATAGATAAAGATGATCTTAAGTTTATTAGATAGATAATGATGAGATAATATTTGAAATAATATGAAAATACTGTGACGATGTTGAGGCATGCACTTCAGGATACAACAGCAGTAAGACTTCTAAAAGGTGTCAGCGAATCAGAAAAGAATGAGTTTTTGAATGGCAAGGACGGGTCTAATGGATATGCATATGTTGAGAACGATGAATGTCAAAAAGAAAGACTTATCAGATAAAAAGATAATTAAAAGGATCAAGACTTATCCGTAATGGACAAAAAAGTCAAAATAAAATATATGCAAAAATCTCTTGAAATACACTAGATTTTTAATAATTTTTTACTATTTTAATATACAAAAGAAGATAGGACACTTTAAGAATGTAATGCATAAGCCATGGTGTTTATGTGACTATAACTGAGGCATAGAGGGTTATAGAGAAAATAAGTGTAATTCATAAAAGGTTGGTAAAACTAAGTTTCTATGAACCAATCATTCTTTTATTGGATCATTAACTTATAACTCACATTCTATCTCTCAAATTTCGATTGTTCTAGTGGGTTGACTCGTTTCGGCCATGCGTCTACTTGGATATTCATGCTTTAGAGATGTTATCCAAGTCTCATAGAGAGCGGCCATCACCTTCACACTCATATAGGTGGATTGTCATCAAGTATACACTGCAGTTTTGTACACCATCCAAATTAAGCTATAACATCCATTAGAAACTTCATAAATTAGTTCAACTTAAACATTGCATAATACTATCTCACATCATAGAAAGGGATTTTACAATATAAATATTTATGATAGTATACTTCAAGTTGTTCAGTGAATTTTTTTTCATATAAACCTTCTTTTCGAGATCTTCGTTAATGAAGGTTCTGGGTATAATCCCATTTTTCTTGATGTATTGCTTACAAGCTTTCTGCTTAGAGGCTTAGTTAGAGGATTGGCCAAATTCAACTCTAATTTTACATTATCCAAAGATATTACTTCATCATTAATAAGTTGCTTCACAATATTATGTTTTAGACGTATATGTTTACTCTTTCCATTATAAGTTTTATTTTTAGATTTAGCTATTACAGCTGATAATCATAATGTATAGACACAGTCCCATTATAAGTTTTGTTTTTAGCTTTAGCTATTGTAGCCTGACAATTACAATGTATAGACACAGATGGAGCTGGTCCCATCCAAATGGAAAGATCTACAAAAAGATTCATGAGCCATTCGGCCTCAGTCCCAGCCTTCTCCAAGGCAATAAACTCAGATTCCATTGTAGGCCGAGCTATATATGTTTACTTGGATGATTTCCAAGACATTGCTCCTCCTCTAAGGGTAAACACATATCCGCTAGTAGATTTTATCTCATCAAAGTCTGAAATCTAGTTAGCATCATAATACCCTTTTAATACTGTAAGAGTTCCACAATACATTAAGCTATAGTTTATGGTTCCTTTTAAATATCTAAGCAATCCAATGATCCTTGTTAGGATATTGGGTATATCTGCTTAGTCTTCCTACAACATAAGCAATGTCAGGTCGAGTACAATTCATCAAATACATAAGACTACTAATAATTTAAGCATATTTAGATTGTAAGACACCATTACCTTTATTTTTCTTAAGCCTTGAATTAACATTATAAGGAGTGCTCACAAGCTTATAATCAAAATATAAAAACTTTTTCAAGATTTTCTCAATATAATATTCTTGTGAGAGTATGATGCTATTAGATTTCTTTACAAGTTTAATTCTCAAAATTATATCTGCTTCTCCCATATATTTTATATCAAAATTAGAAGTCAAGATTATTTTGGTGCTAGTAACAATATCAAAATTAGTGCTAAATATGAGCATATCATAAAAATAAATTATAATACATTCATGATTAATAACTTTAGAATAAATACATTTATCAGCACTATTGATTTGATATCTATTTGAAACTAACACTTTATCAAACTTATCATGCCATTATTTTGGTGTTTGTTTTAAGCCATACAAAGATATAATTAATTTACAAACTTTATGCTTATTGCTAGAAAGAACACAACCCTCAAGTTGATCCATATATTTCTTCTTCTAAGTCTCCATTAAGAAATGCAGTTTTAACATCTATTTAATGAATTATTAATTTATAAATAGATGCAAGAGCAATTAAGACTCTAATAGAAGTTATTCTTGTCACAGGTGCAAAAGTGTCAAAGTAGTCAATATCTTTCTTTTGAGAATATTTTTTTGCAACTAGCCTTGCTTTAAATTTTTCAATAAAACAATCAGGCTTTAGCTTTTTTCTAAAGATCCATTTACACCCAATAGTTTTAGCTCCAGGGGGTAAACTTACTAATTCTCATGTATGATTGCTCATGATGGATTCTAGCTCATTATTTATAGCCTCTCTCTAAAGTGTTGCATTAGGGGATGAAATAGTTTCAGAGAAGGTTTGAGAATCATTATCAACAAGAAATGTATAAAAATCATCTCCTATATTGGTTTTCTTTCTAACTCTCTTGAATCTTCTTAGCTCTTGAATTTCATTAAGCTCTAAATTAGGTTTAACCACTTATGGTCTAGAAGGTCTTTCTAAGGAGGTCCTCATAGGAAAGATATGTTTAAAAAATTCTGCATTTTTGGTCTCAGCTATGGTATTAAGTTCCATGTTATTATTTTCACTTCTAATCACTAACAACCTATAGGCTGCACTATATTTATTTACAGGATTATTTTGAACATAACCTATGAATATACAATCAAAGGTTTTAGATCCTAACTTTCTTTTTATATGTTCAGAAAGCAAGCCCTTAGCTAAACAATTTCATACTTTCAAATATTTTAAACTTAGCAAATGATCTTTCCAATACTCATAGGGTATTTTATTGGTTTTTTATAAAGAATTCTATTTTAAATAAAACAAGCAAAAAGAAGGGCTTTCCTCCACAAGTTCATAGGTGAACCAGAACTAATGAGCAAGGCATTCATCATTTCTTTAAGTATTCTATTCTTTCTCTCAGCCACTCCATTATATTTAGGTAAATAAGGAGTAAATTCTTGAATTATACCATTTGTACACAAAAATCATTAAAAAGAGTAAAATTATATTCTTTTCCTCTATCAGATTTAAGCCTTTTTATTTTTCTTTTTAATTGATTTTTAACTTTCGCCTTATATTTTAAAAATATTTCAAAAGCTTCATCTTTTACCATTGTATAACAAAAAAAATCATAAATAAAAGTAATTTAATATTTCTTTCCACTTTTAGTCTTGTTACCTTTTAAATTACCTAAATCAGAATGAATTAATTTTAATAATTTAGTTTCTCTTGTATGAATAGATTTACAATTCTTTTTGATTGATTTAGATTATACATATATTTGATATTTTTCATGATCATAAGAAGTAGACATTATTTAGCAAACCTAATTATTTTATTTTTTCAATATAAGAGTAATTATATATCCTAATCTATCATGTCAAAGATTAGCAAAATCAAGCTAGTAAGCAGAAAAAGATGATGCATTTTCATTCATGACTTTAAGTACATTTAATACAAATAGACCATGATTACAATAACCTTTCCCCAATAAAGTTTTCAAATTTGGTCATGACAACTTTGTTAGACTCAAATGACATTTTTACATCATTTTTCTCAAGTAAAGCCACCGAAATTAGGTTTATACGGATGTTCGGTACATATAGCACATCTCCAAGTGAAAGAACTTTTCAAAAGTCATTTTTAGATTGACTTTTCCTTTACGAGTTACAGTATAAGACTTTGAGTTACCTATGAAGACTTGCTCTCTCCTTCTCGCAAAGGGATATAGGAAGTAAATGCATTTCCATTACCACATATATGACGTGTGGCTGCAGAATCCATCATTCAGTCCTTTGTATGTGCTACAATATTGGTCTTGTTAACAATCGCAGCAATTATTACTTCTCAATCATCAAGTTAACCTTTGGTTTGGCTGAAGCATCGTTAGCATAGTGTCTTGATTTCCTATAAACATAGCAAGATCTCTTTTTTTCTTAAAATTTTGGTTCTTTTGAAAATGAGGCTTCTTATCATATTTCTTAGAATGATTTTTATGTTTAGGATTACAGGACTTGTGTCTCAACTCAACTCAACTCATCTAAGCCTTTTTTTCAACTACATGGTATTGGCTACATGAATCTGCGTCTTCCACTTTGCTCTATTCAGGACTAAGTCAACATTCAAATTATAAATAATTATATCTTTTATAATTATTTCTATCCATGTTAGTTTAGGTCTACTTCTACCTCTATCTTACCATGAATTATTAAAAGATCACCCTTTTAACTGGAGCATCTAAAGGTCTATGTTGTATATGTTCAAACCACCATAATCGATTTTCTCTCATTTTATCTTCAATTGGGGCTACTCATTTATCTTATATATTTATTTCTATTCTATCTTTTAAAGTTTTACCACATATCCATCTTAACATACGCATTTCTGTTACACTTAATTTATTCGCATGTTGTTTCAATATTGCCCAACACTCTGTTTCATATAGCATAGCTAGCCTAGTAACAATTTTATAAAATTTTTCTTTTAATTTTAATGGGATGCGCTGATTATACAATACTCCCAAAGCACTCCACTTAATCCATCCTGTTTTAGCTCTATGATTTACATCTTTACCTATTTCACCTTCTTGCTGGATAACTGATCCCAAAGACCTAAATTTTTCACTCCTTGATATCTCTTGGCTTGCAATCTTCACTATTTGTATTTCTACTTTCACTAAAATTATATTTCATGTATTCAGTTTTAGTTCTACTATTCTTAAAACCTTTAGATTCTAAAGCCTCTCTCCAAATCTCTAGTTTAGCATTTACTTCATATTTAGTTTCATCAATCAACATTATATCATCTGCAAATAACATATACCATAGGATATCATTTTGAATGTGTTTGGTTAATTCATCCATAACTAATACAAAAAGATACGGACTTAAGGTAGATCCTTGATGTAAACCTACAGTAATTGAAAGCTTACTAGTTTCTCTTATTGTTGTTTTAACAATAGTTATTGTTCTATTATACATATCTTTTATCAATTCTATGTACCTTTTGGCAACCCCTTTTTTCTCTAAAATCTACCATATTATTTCTTTAGATACTCTATCATATGCTTTCTCTAAAACCCACCATACAAAACTTATGTCTATCTTTATTAAATCCATCCTCATTAGATTAGCCTTATCAGTCATTTTCTTAGCCTTTTCTATCTTTTTTCGGGCTCTATTTTGCTTTTCAATCCTAATATGCACATGACTTCTTCAAGAGACAGAGACTTTCTTTTATGCTTTAGATTATTCTTATAATCATTTCAAGATTCTAGTAATTTTTCAATTAGGGATCCAGCAATAAAGACATTAGGAAGATTAATATTTTCATTTTTAAGGTCATCTATAAAAACATGAAATGCATGGATTTGAGATGACACATCTTTGTCTTTTGACATGGTAAAATTTAAAAGGTTTTCTATTACAAATTTTTGAGTATTAGCATCTTCAAGAATATATTTTCTTTTAAGGCTTTCCTAAATCTTAGAGGCTGATTTAATAGGGTAGTAAATATCAAACAGTTTATTGGATATAGTACTAAGAATAGTATACCTACATATTCTATTAGCCTTTTCCCAATCAGAAAGATTCTTCTTTTTCTCATGTATAGGATCAGTCAGAACATAAGCAATATTATGAATATCTAGGATAGAAAATATTTTCTTTTACCATTGTTTATAATGGGAACCAGTAAAATGCTCGATCTTGGATGTATCGGAAAAGAATTTAGAAGAAACAACCATAATAGAATCCATATCTACTCTTAAGATTATTGGATAGATAAGGATGATCTTAAGCTTGTTGGATATATAAGGATGAGATAATATCCAGGATAATATGAAAACATTGAGAAGATGCTGAGGCGTGCACGACACTGTTCTTAAGGGAAGATAGGAGCATGACTATCATCCAAGATATAATAGCAGTAAGACTTCTAACAGGTGTGCATACACCAATGTCAGAAGCGGATCCGAAATAAGTTTCTTCAAACAACGAATCAAAAAGAAATGGAAAGAATGGGTGATCTCACGGGTTTCTATTTATATATTTATAAGAAGGTATGTATCAGCTGAGAACGATGAATTAGTCCGATTGAGAACAATGAATCAATCTGATGGAGACAACTTGACTTGACTTATCAGATGAAAAGCCATATAACTCAAAAGAAAGACTTATTAGATAAAAAGATGTATAAGTAAAAAGAAAGACTTATCACTTATCAGATGAAGAGTCAAGACTTATCCGTAAGGGACATTGAAATAAAAAATGTATGCAAAAATCTTTTGAATGTTGAAATATACTAGATTTTCAACAATGCCTTCCTCTCCACGCGCACATCTCCTCTAAGGTTTCTATGTCCTCTTCTCCTTGTATATTTGCCTACAATATCACAAACCTACAAACCTTAATACTTTTATATAGAGATCGTGAAACTTTGGTCCATCACGTTTCCTAGAGTTTTAGCATTGGAATGGAAATATTTCGACCAGCCCCATACGGGAATTTGTTCAAAGCTGCTGAAATTGATCTCACTGAGATTGTTGCCAGGAAGCATGGTAAGAAGTAAAGAAAGCCCCCACCTTTTTTTATTTTGGTACAAACGGACGATCATACCAGTCTTGGTTGAGTCAAACCCAATATATCAGAATAAAAAATTGAGAAAGCACTGATGGGTATGGATCATCTGGCATCTAGCACCACAATCCGGAGTGATGGATGACCTGGGCAGCAACTCAATCAGCCGCTGAATTAGCTTTTCGAATCTGGACTATATCAGCCTGATGAAGTATAGACCAAATGTTGCATATCATAGGGATGGTCAGTATAGGGTCGCCCAGTTCTGTCGGAGCGAGCAAACCACAGTGATAGAGTCACCCTCAATGATAAGCCTGCGAATACCTAAGCTACGTATGGTATAGGAGATGCCAGCCTACGCAGCATACAGTTCAGCAGCCGGCACAGAAAGGTCAAGGAGGCCAAAACCATCAGCCGCCATCAAAGATCCATCAGACCCACAGATCACAAAAGCCGAACCCGCCAAACGACCATGAACACTGCCATCAAAATTGACTTTGACAAGCCCTAGTGGAGGGGGTTCCTAAGAAATAAAGACCGTACGCCGGTGCGCTGCAAAGGTAGCAGGGGAATCCCAGATACTAGGACTATCAGAGTCAAGGGAAGACTAATAAAGTTTGTACTCAGCAGAAAGGGACTGAGCTGTCCTGACTATCATGTGAGGATCAATGGCATCAGAGAAAATATGTCGATTTTGGGACAACCAGAGCTGATAAGCAATATAAGCAGCCAAGGAACTGGAACGACCAAAGTCCCTTCTCATATCCCGACGAATCATCGTCAGAAAGGAGGTGCAATACTAGGCACTACTCTCACCCCACAGACGATAACCCGCAAGCTGCCAAACCGATCTCGCTCTGCCATAGGTAAATATAGCATGGTCAGTAGTCTCGTCCATGGTGCCACATAACGAGCACGTTGGAATGATCGTCATGCCCCTCCCAGAGAGCAAGGAACATGTAGGAAGACAGTTCCAAGCCATCTTCCATATGAATAGGCAAACTTTAGGATGGATGGGAAGCCTCCAGATTCAAGACCCATTCAGCGTGTGCCCCGTCTGAGATCTGTAATCCTGCATGAGATCCATGATCGGCGCATGGGTCAAGTAGGACCTCCTCTATAATCTAATGTCCGATGTGTGATCAGGAAGAAGAGGGATGGAGAGAATGCGCTGGTAAAGCTCCGCACCAAATAAAGAGGCAACAAGGGAAGTGTTCCAGGCATTGTGATCCTGAGCAATTAGGTCAGACTCTCATATCAGTAGGGATGTCAGAACTGACAAAGGTGGGCCAACGAATCAAAGGAAGCTCAGCTAGCCACGTGTTTCTGAGGGCATCAACTGAAACACCATCACCAATCATCCACGACGTACGACATAGAACTGCGGAGCGTGACGACAAACCTCTTTCCAAAAGAAAGAGTAGCTATGGACAGGCTGGGGATGAATATGGGAGGACCAATCTCCGTATTTAGCTCGCATGAACAAGCTCCACAGGCATTCAGGATCAAGCAAGAATCTCGATGCATGCCTAGCAATCAGCGCCTCTCTTCTTGCAGTAAGGGAATGAATCCCAAGCCCCCCCTCCGAAATAGGCATACACATAGAGTCCCAAGCCAGCAGGTGGATTCCATGGCCATCCTGCATAGAGCCTCAGAGAAAGTCTTGAACCATCTCTCCATCCTTCTCAAACAAGTTACCGGAATGGCTACATTAGAAAGGATATAGAGAGGAAGAGCAGTGAGCACAGATCGGATAAGGGTGAGCTTGGCATCATGGATAACCCTGAGTCTTGCCAGCCATCTAATCGATCATGAACACGGCGCTCCAGATCGCTAAAGTCAGAGCATCGTGGCCGCCTTCCCGTAATAGGGACTCCCAGATAAGAAAGGCGATCAGCCTGAGCGAAAATACCCAATATTTGCATGATGGACTCCTGTATAGAACTTTTGGTCTTTGGACTGAAAGTGATCATGGATTTAACAGTATTAACTTTCTGACCAGATGCCCTGCAGTAAGACTGGAGCACTGAAGCAAAAGCAGAAGCATTACTGATAGTGGCCCTCCCCATCAGGATGCAATCATCAGCAAACAACAGATGAGATAACGATGGCCCTTGGGACCCCGCACTGTAAGGAACTAAAAAAGAAGTTTGCTGGGCTTGATGAAGAGCTCTAGATAAAGCATCAGAGAGAGAATAAATAAGGAGGAGGAGAGGGGGCATCCCTGCCTTAGACCCATAGCAGAATGAAAGTAGTTCGTCTGACCGCCATTAATAATAATAGAGAATGATGGCCTATGAATACAAGCCTTGATCCATGCAATAAAAAGCTCATCAAACCCAAACTCCTGAAGAGAGCGGATAAGAAAATCCTAACTCACTCTATCGTAAGCTCTCTCCATATCCATCTTGACAGCCATCAGACACAGACGAGTAGGGGCTCTATGAATATCATGCATAACCTCTTGAGCTAACAGGACATTATCGAAAATACAATGTCCTACAAGGAAAGCGCCATGCTCAAGAGAGATAAGGTGAGGAACCACCAACCTCAGACGAGAAACCAAAAGTTGAGCGCAGACCTTATATAGGATAGTGCAGAGGCTGATAGGCCGAAAGTGGTGCGGCATAAAGCATCAAGGCATTTCGGCACCAGAGTAACAAGAGTCCTGTTCCAATCAGAAGGGATAGATCTGGTCATAAAAACAAGCTGGATGGCCTGCTCCACATCCTGACGCACAATAGCCCAATAATGGCGAAAGAAGAAAGGAGGAAACCCATCCAGCCTGGAGCCTTATTCGAGCCGAGGTTCCAAAGGGCCGATCGAATCTCCTCAGAAGTAATTGGACTGGTAAGAACATCATTCTCCGCAGCAGTGACCTTAAGGGGGAGATGCCACAGGAAACACAGAGGATCCATTCCCAGAAAGCTCAGTCCAACGAGAGCGGAAGAAATGAAATAGCTAGTCCCTAATGCCCTAAGTAGACTCCTGGACATTCCCTGTATTATCAATGAGCCACTGGATCCAATTCGCCGCACGACGCTTTAAGGTGATCTGATGGAAGAATCTAGTATTCTGATCACCTTCTTGATCCACTGAATTCGAGATCTTTGCCTCCAATAGGTCTCCTACTGACGAAGAAGGGAATGGTGAAGGGCAAGACTGGAGCGAAGAGAAGATAAGTCAGAGTCATGTAGATAGCCAAGCCGATATTCTTTGTCCTGTAGAGAAGCAATAACATTCTCCACCTCCTCAACTTGCCTAAAAATGTCATCAACCTCCTCCCTATTCCATCTGGAAAGTCTACACCTTATAAGCTCCAGACACCGAGATAGGCAATAAGTGGCATTACCTCTGACAAGAAGATGCTAAACCTGAGAAATTAGGGACCTGGCTGTAGAATAAGAAGTCCAAAATTTCTCAAATTTAAATTGTCCCCTACGCTGATCATCCACATCAGTAGAGATAAGAATAGGACAATGATCAGAGGTAATCCTAAACAGATGAGAAACAATGGTGGAGGGAAAGAGCTGAAGCCATTTAGTAGTAGCCAAAGCCCTATCCAGTCTTTCCCAGACAGTTGTTACACCAGGTGAATTGAGCTCCCTAGAATCCCAAATCCAAAAGATTAGCGGAGGCAATGAAGGATCGGAACTCAGATATGCCCGAAGACTCCACAAATTGCCTACCACCTTTCTTTTCATTGGCGCCCACAATACAGTTGAAATCCCAGCCACCATGGAAGGAATACCTTGGAAAAGCAAGGACAAGATCTCATCCCAAAGAACACGACGAACCCGAAAATCGGTACTCGCATAGATACCAGAAGAAGCCAGGGGTTCGACGTTCCTTCAGAAATGACTAGAGCAACCTGCTGCCCACAGTGGTGAAAGCCCTCGACTCTAATATCAGCAGCTCGCCATAAGGCCAGGATGCCACCAGATAATCCATCAGACTCTATAGCATAGGAAGACCACGATCTGGATATCTGTCTCCTAACATAAGCCAAACTCTGTCCAGACAAGCGAGTCTCCAACAATACACATATATCACATTTATGAAACTGCATGAGCCTTCCAAAAGAGGAGCGAAACGATGGTTTCAAAGCTCCTCTAACATTCCATATAATAATCTTCATTTAGATCGGGGGGGGGGGGCCACCCGATCCCCTATCATCTCAGTGTCAGGAGGACCACTATCAAGAGGGCCACCTACCGGGGTCCCTTGGTCCTGACTGTCCATAGCTACACCGATCGCCTCCACCTGCATAGCCTTCTTAAGCAAACAGACAACGAAGTCATGGAACGATGCTCTGGGAAAATTAGCTGGGAGGCCTCAGATAGACACCTGAGGGCTGCACCTTTGTAGCTTGGATCAACATAGACCCTTGACCAGCCAAAGTCCCATGCTCCTTCGGCACCTCCAACGATGCTGAAAAAGTGAAAGTGGGTTGCACATCATGTTTGCCAATAGCATAGAGTTTCCCTTTCCCTTTCAAGGCTCTGGGTCCAACCCTAGGGGCCAGAGGTTCCACAGGTCGGGCCCGCTTGAGTGGTCCCGAATTAGCTTCCTTTCGGGATTTTGGTCTACCCGCCCATTTATCATATCCCAAGAGGGCAAAGGGATTAGCAGAAGTATTAAGTGGATTAACCTTCAGAAGAGTTTCAGGCAATGGCACGCAGCCGTCTCAGCCTTCGACCCCTCAACCACTCCTTGGTTCCCAGAGACTCCAGTAGAGAGCCCATCAGGACTGCCCCCCATGCCCACCCCCGCACCGTTCAGCTTCACAATGGAACTGGCCACAGTCCCCTTCGCACTAGGCATCACCCCCGGCTGCCTACGAGATGTCTTCTTCGGGGACTGCCATCCGTCAGAGGAGCTGGAGGGGGACGAAGCAGACTTCTGGAGCTTCGAAGCAAAGTCCATAACCTAAGGTTGGGGAGTTCTCCGATGCCGAACAGCGGCCATCCAAGGCCCATACAGTGGACAAGCCAAGGCAAGGGCCATCTCTGGAGCAGAGAGACAGCCATCAGTTGGGTGCAGAGCACTGCAAGAAGTGCAGAAACCCTCAAGGTGTTCGAAGATGAATTGCTGCCAGAACAGGGCGCCAGTACCACGCACCCTCACTCCCAGGCACAAGGGCTTCCTCAGATCTACCTGGACGTAGGCGCGGGCATACCCTCCTCTCTTCCTCTCCTTGGTTGCAGAGTCAAGGAAGACAACCTCCTGCCATAGAGAGAATGGAGCTCATATGGTCTCAGACCAGAACTCCATAGGAAGACAAGGCAACTGGATCCAAAGAAGAGCAGAGGATAAGGAAGCTTCTGATGGAATGAACTTCGGTCACCAATCCTCCATGGCTATCATCTGCCCATTGGCAACCCAAGATTTCCCAATGCCAACAGTTTAGCAGCAGGATCAGAGAACCGTAGCAGATAATGGCAGGGACCAAGCTGATCAGTTCTATCAAACCAGTAGCACCAGCACGACGAAGCTCCCGAACGATGGCCTCTGGTGGAACCCAGCGCGAGAGGCTCCTTGCAATAACCGCCTTGGTCCCCAATCCGAGGTTTCCTCCTTCAGCGTCTGAAGAGGGACCTGGGCAACGTCCGAAAACCGTCATTCGAGCGCAGAGACAGTCACCGGAGATGGAGAAGAAGACACCCATTCGAAACGACTGCTCAGGAACGGTTCCATACCTTGCCCTCTACCTTACCCCCATCCAAGGCCATAGGAGTGGCATTCGACGACGACCCCATTGTCCGTCAGGGAGCAGAGCCAAAAAACAGTGATGATCGCCGGTGATCAAGCACTGCCCTGCTGCAGCACGAATCTTAAAGCAATATCAGGAGCAGTTCTTCTGGGAACCGAAGCACGAACCTCAAAGCATGCCTACCATATGAACTCTTTACAAACATGCTTTTAACTCCCTCTCTATATCATCTCAAGTTCTCTATAGAATTGGTGGTGGCCTCGCGAAAGTTTAAGTTTTATGGGACGACCTTCGTGACAGTTCAAATTCAAACGAAGAAGCGAAGGGCATGTTGAGCTGTTTTTTGGCAAGAGCCTCGTAATGTCATTCTAAAGCTAGAGTCACGGCAAACCTTCGTGGGATTTCAAGTTCAAACGAAGAATCCAAGGGCGTGTTGGACTGTGTTTTGGCAAGAGCCTCGTAATATCGTTCTAAAGTTGACTCATGGCATGCCAAGGTCATAGCCTCGTGCTGTCCGTTTGGTCAAACGTTAATGCGCTAGCAAGCAATATGATCCACACTTAAGTGTTTTCGGTAATACGTCCCCGTTATTATTGAAGTGTGATGCGAATAAAGTTTTTAGCATAATTTTTTCATCTATTATCATGTCATAAAAATAATTGAAGGTCAATGAAATGTGTGCATATGGTTAGGAATGGCAAAGTAGAATTCAACTGAAGAATTTCAATCCTCGTCCCTGGCTCCGTTCCTATCTTCTTCGTAAACGAAAATCTTTCTATCTTTATGCTGCAGAGAATGAAAGATATCCATCCTCATCTCCATTCATGGAGAATGAAAAATATCCATCCCTTTGATCTGATTCTATTCCTATCCCAACTCCAATTTATCCCTAATATCACAAGTAATTTTTTTAAAAAAAATAAAATTAAGAATATAATAAAATAAATTCTCACTAAATATGTTAATAAATTTAACATATTTAAGGACGAGATGTGTATTATTGATCGATGATCTTTAAGTTTATGTAAATGTTGATGTATCATTGCAAAGAATTTATTGTAGGAGTTACCGGTTCTTAGATGTGACATGCATATATGAAAAGAGACATCGAGCATGTCACACCCAAAGTGCAATATTATTGAATCATATTGGCATGTATGGCATATAGAATATAGCTGTAATACAAATCTGAGGTTTAAACGCACAATTTACTTACTGAACTAATATCCATGGACGAAGAAATCTTGTCCAAATTCAAACCCACCAGCATCCATCCTCTACTAGATAAACCACCTAATCTAAGGCCTAAATATTTCATAAAGGGTATTCCAAGATCATCTTACCAACCGTCTAATTGATGACGGTGAATATCGACCATAGAAGATGCTGGCTTTGATTAGCAAAACTCGATGGCTTGGGAAGGAATGCGATCGTCTAGGCAAAAGGCGTCATGGAAAGATTGCTTGCGTGGAGGATGGCTGAGCACTTGGAAGTGGACTATAAGTCCGATGACCAATGGTTTAAAGGCGCGCTCTAAAATCACCGCTTAAAGTGGCACTTTCTAAAGCGCCATTTCATATGGCAATTTTTCACTGAAAGCGAAGTGGCACTTTCATAAAATGCCACTTCAAGTGATGCTTTCTGCCCGCTCTCTCCATAATACTAGCCAGCAGAAGCATTTTCGCTGATGCAACAAAGCTGGAAAGGCCAGGTGAAAGTGAAATGATTTTTCACTTTAACATCATTTCTACAAAGCTTTACCTTCCATACTATTCTTGTTAAACCGGTGTCAAAACCGGTGTCAAACGGATTTAAAAAATAGCTCACTTGAAACCCTTCCTTTCACGAGTTCCAAGGAAAGCTCACGTTAAACACCACATAAGCACCATATGAGAATCATAGCATCTCTTTTATCTCTTGTGGTCCTTGCTATCACAGAGCATCCATTTATATTGTGGTCCCTGCTGCAATCCGAAGGGCCTGATGATGGGTCAACCTTTCTTGAGGGACTCCAACGCCATACCTCTCACTACAAGCCAAATGAAAAAGTTTAGTACACTGCCCCGATGCAACCAAATGAAAGTCTTAGTAATGCAACATGGCTTGCACTGGACAATGATTTGACTGTGCATGGATCCATGCCATAAGGCTCGCTCGTAGATCCTACATCGCTTCGTGTCTGATGCAAGCTGCATGGACCAAGACTTTTACCAAGCAAGATTTGCTCCCCTAAATGTAATCCCCTAGTGGCCTTGCAGTGAAGAGGCGCTGTAAACTAGCAAGAAACATCACTCCACCATCTGCCTTCAAATAAAACTGAACTTAGATACAATGCCTTCAAATAACTGAACTTAGATACAATGCGTTATCTACATACCCTCCATGTTACTCTTAATGCTTTCATAAAAGAAGAGCGAAAGACAAATAAAAAAAAAAATTCAAAAGACATGAAGATAATGCACTGCATCTAAATCCTATAAGTTCCTTCCCATGTATTCCTCTCTAGGTTCTTGGATGCATCTCTTCCATCTTGTTTGGCTTTGATGGGGGTGAAGATGCTTGCTTAAAAAGGGGAGGATCAATTAGTTTGTACAAGTTAATGCTCTAATGGCATTGCCAACGACCTCAATTTTGAGTTCTGCCCGTTTTGGCCAGGTTTTTACCTACCTTAATTCTTAAAATCAAAACGAAAAGGAAAAAGAAAAGCTCAGTCATGTGGACGCTAATCAATTGCAACACTGGGAAATCCTAAACATTAGTCAAATATTCCAGGGTCATGCTCCCTGCTTGTGGTCTGGCCACCTCGGGTTCCACACAATTGATTATAGGTCACTTGACACGAATACCTAAAAATCAAAGTTGATAAAGTTAACAACATATTGGAAAGTTCAGCCATAAATAATGATATGGCTACTTAATAATGCAGAGGTAATTACTGAGAATATGTTTTCATATTGCAGAACAGTAGCATGGTAATGGCGAGATAAATCCACTGTAGAACTTTATTAAAGGATCAATTCTAGGCAGTAAGTAGCCCCAAAACAACAGCAAGGTAATAATGTGCTCAGTCCAGTTGTAACTATTTGTTAAATGATTTAAGATGGGGCATCCTTTTTTTGAATATATTTTATATTTTTGTATATGTAAGAAGTCCCCACTTTTAATACATTTCAGCCTAGAGAAGAAAAAACATGAAATATAACAGGGGAGCAACTTACACACCAGACCCAGACATTCTTCCTTGCTGTGTTCAACCGTGAAGGCTGCCAAATTGAAATTATTCCCATTCAACAGTTGCTGGTGGTTTTGATGTAATGTCTTGGCAGACTCTGTTTACACCCCGGACGTTATTGCAGATCTTTCGAACCACATCAACAAGAAATTTGTGGTCAAAATAATACCTGAATGACATTTATATGTTAAAGAATAATGTTACAAATGAGAGAGAATTAATTAGAATAAAAGGAGAAAATTTAAGTGCATTAATGGAAAAGCATCCATAATGGTAGCCTTTATTGGGATTCAAATATAAGGAAGGTGTTTCTGGCACATGAGCTGATTGTTTCAGGCCTCCAGATTCACATATCATAAATCAAACAGGAAAATCGAACATAAGATAGAGGCTGTCCTGCCTCACGATACTTGTGCGATTAACTTTGAAACGTGACAGAAGAGGACTCAAATAATCAAATCTTGTTGCTAGAAATGCTAATATGGTTTTATCAACTATTATGCATACAAGTGCTGATATATAAATATATAGTCTGAAAATGCATCCATGAAATAAACCAGCTAGTATAAATTACATGTGAGGTGTCTAGAATTATTAGCCGCCATGTAGTTGGGAAAAGGCTTAAATGAGTTGAGTTGAGTTGTCTAGAATTATTAGTTCATCTGAAAACATTTAAGTAAATACAAATACATAAATATGGTCCAGAGGGTCCAGAAAAGCTTCAAAGAAATAACCAACAAACTGAAGACTAACACTATATTACACAGCCATGTATGAACTGTATAAAAAATGCTGTTGCATCAGGAGAAATTGCCTTGCTCATTTCATTTGTTTCTAAGCCCTTCGAAAATTGCATTCATCTAAAAGAATGTCCCGCTAAAATTTCCATTAAAATGGGCACATGCTATTTCCATCATTAGGCTGCACAGTTGGCACAAGGAAAAGCTCCAAAATAACAACCATTCAAGGGCAACACAGCCAGACATACCTGCCATGTACTTGAAAAAAAAAATCATTTTTTGTCTAATACAAACCTAGCACATTATAAGAACTAAAACAACCAGTAGAATTGAACCCATGAAACCTGGCACCATAATGTTATTATTATTACTGGCAAAAGCAAGTTTTAGAGAAACAACATAAAAGTATTTCCCTAATTATGCAAATGTCCACTACCTGAAAATAAAAATCGAGGAAAAAGGCTCAAAGTTTAATTTACTAATCATGCACATTAGACTACTTTTTGAAGCCTAACAATTAAAAAGAAGAAAAAAAAATTGCTTTGGGCCTTGATCACTTTTATTCACCTTGAATGTTTTTATGTATGATCCTTTGCCAGAAACCTCTACAAGGATAAAAGTTGACTTTACTTGTAATGTTTACTCAATTCACCATCAACCTATAACACAGCAAGACCGGTTCCTTTATCACCAAAATGCTCCAAATCCCTCTGCCCCCACTAAATGCCACACACGTGTAGACCACCCTTTTTGAAAAACTAACTTTTAACAGTCACTGCTTTTATAAACAAAATTCAGCCTTGTGTCTTAATTCTCCATTACCCAACTTCCAGGCCCGCTCATATTTTAAACCCAAGCCTCCAAATGATTCCTCCTTTTATCTCCTGAATTTTGATGAAAGCTACATTTGATAACTTGAAATTTCATCACATGAGAACCCAAAATTGGGGGAAAAAATAACAATTAACCTTTTGAAGGAACACCTAATTTCATGTGTCAAATCATTTATCTTGTGCCAAATCATTTAACTTGTTTGTTCCATGCTTTGGAAATTTGCATATGAAATTCAGCTAACAAAAGATCTTTCAGTTGTGTTTTTTTCTGAAAGAATGAAAAGGACGTAACAGCAAATTCTACTTTTGTGCAGTTAACAGGATAAATTAGAAGAAACCATATATAATATAAGAAAACAAAGAGCAGTTAGTTAAGAAAGAATTGTTACTAACCAGTCTGCAGTCATTCCATCCTCACTAGTTATTGCTCTAAGAACAACTACATGAGAATGAGTTCTCTGGTCACCTTGAACCCCAACTGATTGTACTGGCAAAAACACAGCAAAAGCTTGCCAGATGGAATCATAAAGGCCAGCATCTTTTATTGACTGAATGAATATCTCATCTACCTGCGCATAAATGGAGAAATAGATGTCATGATACCAAAATAACAAAAATATTATACTCCATACAAATAAATAAACAAATAAAATAAGCAAACCTGGCGTAGAATCTCCAAGGCATTTCCTTCTGTAACATCACCCAAGACACGAACAGCAAGGCCAGGTCCAGGGAATGGATGCCTCTTCAAAAATGATTCAGGAACATTCAGAATGCTTCCCAGTTTTCGTACCTTCAGGTAAAAGTGACTAGTTAGACTTGAAAGTGGCAATGTTTTCAAGAAGCCAGAATCAATAACATGCTCTTTTGTTGCTCAAGTAACTAGGTGCTCTTTGAAAAGGAAATTTTAAAAAATGCTTGCATAATGTAATCAGAAGCTAAACCTCATCTTTAAAGAGGAGCTTAAGTGGTTCGATAAGCTTTAACTTCATGTCCTTTGGAAGTCCTCCAACATTGTGATGGCTCTTGATTGTATGGGAGTGAGTTCTTCCACTTCCAGGAGGTGGGCATGACTCAATCACATCAGGATACAAAGTTCCCTGAACTAAGAAAGTGGGTTTGTTTCCCCTTTTTTTTTCTAACTCCTGAGCAAAATCATCAAAAATAGATATGAACTCCCTTCCAATAATTTTTCTTTTGCGCTCTGGGTCTTTAACACCTTTAAGTTTACTAAGAAATTGATCAGATGCATCAATGCAAGTAACTGGCAATGTAGGTCACTCTGGAAGGTTGACATCACTCGCTCTCTCTCCTTATACCTACAGAATAGAAAAAAGATATCAGCAATCATAAGTTACAGATGCTAGGATTAAAATTTAAATCATTTTTATTCTAAATAAAATGAAAACCCAACCTCAATAATCCATTGTCAACAAAAACACAGTGCAGCCTATCTCCAATCGCCTTATGAACAAGAGTGGCTGCAACAGTAGAATCTACTCCGCCAGATAATGCACAAATGACATGTTCATCAGGTCCCACCATTTCTTTGATGGCTTTTATTTCTTCTTCAAGTACGTCTTGCATCTTCCAATCATCCGTTACCCCACAAACATTGAAAAGAAAATGGCGCAGCATCTCCATTCCTTGAGGAGAATGTGTCACCTAAACAAAAGTTTTCTTTATTTTTATAAAAATCACAAAAAAAAAAAAGAAAGAGCGCAATACTGAAACCACCTTATAAATGGAGAGATACTGGATTTCTTATTAACAATCTAATTCCACTCACAAAGCATGAAAGATGAAACACCAAAATGCAATAAATTTTAAAAGCTGATCCAGTGGCAAGAGCTACGAATATGCTACGATTCATTGCCGCACGTATGTAGCAAGAGCATTAGAAAAGTGTCATCATGACCAATACAAAACAAGTGTTGCTCTCTTGAAAAAATACACTTGGAACACCAATATTTTTTGCCCATAATGCTCTCCATAAACAAGAAGGTGAGAGAGTTTTGCAACTAATTGTCTTATTAAGAAACTCCGCCACACCACTAAACCATAACGAAATCATGGATAAAATTCTTTTCTTTCCTTACTAGAAACAAAGCAAGTTGATATTTTTCCCGTCAAACTTATTTCAATTGACTCAGACATATAGCAAAAGAATCAAATTGATACTCTTGCGATGGAAGCGGCAATGGAAAGTTCCAAGATTACCTCCGGATGGTACTGAAGCCCGTAAAACCTTCTGGAGTGGTTCTCGATCGCCGCCACCGATCCCTGTAAACTTCTCGCAATCACCGTGAATCCCTCTGGTAACTTCACCACCTCATCCCCATGGCTCATCCACACCGTCTGAGTCCCGCCTCCGGCCTCCGGCCCGTAAAGGTCACACTCCTCCTCCTCCACCGAAATCTCCATCTTCCCGTACTCTTGCTTTTCCCCAACGGTGACCACTCCTCCGAGCTTCTGGACGATCAACTGCATACCGTAGCAGATCCCGAGCACGTAAACGCCGTTCTCCTCGGCGTACTGGAGGAAGCCTTCGGGGAAGGAGGGGGCGGCATCGGCGTGGACGGAGTGAGGGCCGCCGGAGAGGATGATGACGCGGGGCTTCAGCTCGGCGATGGAGGAGAGGGAGGCGGTGCCGGAGACGCAGAGGGAGAGGACGGAGAGCTGCCGGATCCGGCGGGTGATGAGGTGGGTGTACTGAGAGCCGTAGTCCAGGATAAGCACCAGGTTCCCTCCGCCCCCGCCGGAGGTTTTCGCTAGGGCTAGGGGCTCCATTTTCTCCGGCGAGTGGCGGGGGCTAGGGTTTTGGTGTGGGGATTGGTATTGCGGCTAGGGCTTTGGGTGGGGGCGGATATAAGCGACGGAGCGGAGGCTAGGGCAGTTGCGCTCCAGCTTTGGCGGGAATCCTCTGCTGATTGGGCTGACGTTCCGTTTGATGGCTGTATTTGAGCCGTCCGATTGGTAGCCTCCCATTCGACCGTGTGCTCGGTCTACGGCCAGTGTTATGTACGTCATCCCTCACCGTCCGTCCATTGAAGATGTAACGGACGGCAGAGTATATTCATATTCTCGCATAAAGTTTTTTTAAGGAATATTCTCGGATAAAGTTATTAATTAATGAGGCTCTTTAAATTTAAATTTCCTTGCGATTAATTAAATTAAGCAAGCCACTGGTACGAGGGTTCTCCTCCCGCCGGCTACCGCAAATCCACCGTTCCTTCTCCCTTCCCTAAACTCTTTTCTCCTACAGCCCTGATTCCCAAATTCGCAATCATTAAAACCCTATTCTCTGTTGGATTGAGGGAAATGCTATTACAAGTTCACGAATTCCACCTCTGTAGTGATCTTATCTGAATCCGATGAAGCGAATGGTGGAAAAAGGAATGGAGGAGATTCGGGTCGGCGGGAGAGGCGATTGCACGGCAATAGTGGGGGAGGGAAGGAAACCATTTGAGAGAACGATCTTGTTCTTATATGAACTTCTTAAACGGGGGCGTTTCGACTCTTCCGAGTAAGTCGAGGCTAAGCTGGGTCGATCAGAAATGGTCGGGATCAACCTCGTCGACAAGATAGTGCTGGAGCGGGGCCGATCAAGAATGGTCGAGGCCGACACGGCGGGTCTGGAGATGCCGGGGCCGAGCGAGGCCGACCAGGGATGGTCGGGGCCGATTCGGCGGGCTTGGAGACGCCGGGATCGAGCGGGGTCGACCAGGAATGGTCGGGGCCGACTCGGCGGGCCTGGAGACGCTGAGGCGAGCGGGGCCGACCAGGAATGGTCGGGGCCGACTCGGCGGGCCTGGAGACGCCGAGGCCGAGCAGGGCTGACCAGGGATGGTCAGGGCCGACTCGGCGGGCTTGGAGACGCCGGGGCCGAGCATGGCCGACCAGGGATGGTCGGGGCCGACTCGGCGGGCTTGGAGATGCCGGGGCCGAGCGGGGCTGACTAGGAATGGTCGAGGCCGACTCGGCGGGCCTGGAGACGCCGGGGCCGAGCGGGGCCGACCAGGAATGGTCGGGGTCGACTCGGCGGGCTTGGAGACGCCGGGGCCGAGCGGGGTTAACCAGGAATGGTCGGGGCCGACTCGGCGGGCCTGAAGACGCCGAGGCCGAGCGGGGCCGACCAGGAATGGTCGGGGCCGACTCGGCGGGCTTGGAGACGCCGGGGTCAGCGGGGCCGACCAGGAATTGTTGAGGCCAACTCGGCGGGCTTGGAGACGCCGGGGCCGAGCGGGGTCGACCAGGAATGGTCGGGGCGACTCGGCAGGCCTGGAGACGCCGGGGCCGACCAGGAATGGTCAGGGCCGACTTGGAGGGCTTGGAGACGCCGGGGTGCACTAATGTTTTGGTTTTGCTGAGATTGCCCTTGTGGCTATACCAGCCACATCAGATGCCCCCCCCCCTAAGCGCTAAGGACCACGTGCCCGCAATCCTTTGGGCGAAAGGGGCGCGAAAATTCAAAAAATGATTGCCTCCTTAGTGCGCTTTAAATGGCTTGATGAGCTGGTGCTCTATCCCGAGGCAGTGTCGCTTCGAAGATCTCCCGCAATCATGTGTTAGGTGGGGCTGACGTTGGCGTCGGATGCTCCGGGGAGGGAGCTCATTGGAGAATGGAAAAAGGTAAGGACCATCATTGCTCCTCTGTTTTCTATGCCCGCGATTGGCTAGATCACGCCCCTTGGGGTGAATCGAGGCGGGCTTAGCTCGGGGCAGACGAGATTTCCGGCTGACAGCTCGTGGCGCCATAGAGGTTTGCCACGTGGTGGGATCTCGAGCATTGATGATGGAAGGTGGAGGGTATAAAAGTGCTTCAAGAGCCTGGGGAAAACTTTTATTCTGCTATTGCTTTCTTCCACCTTTTTCTTCCTTGAGCTTCTTCTGTGACCTGAGCCCTTCAAACTCCCAGGTTAGTTTCATCATTTTCTCGTGGACCGTAGTACCATTAGGGAGGGTAAGAGACCCGTAGAAGAGTCTTCCCAATCCAGCAGTGAAAACCAGGCCCTTGTAGTTAGCCAAATGCCTCGACCGGTGGGTGGCGTCACTATCCGCGATGGATCGAGGACGATAGGACCTCCGTCGACCTCCGGCTTTCCCATTAGGGCAGTCCCTGTGTCCTCTCGCCGTTCGGCGCTTCCTTCGGCGGTGAGTTTTGATCCAGCAGGTCCAGCGGGGGTGGCCTCAACCATGACCTCTAAGGACGTAGAGGCCGTTAGGGCTAGATACCTGGTCCCTGACTTCATTGGCCTGTCCGCGTCGGGCCCGAAGATAGGGTGACCTTCGACTATCCGGGTCGGGTCACTCTATATGAGGAGTTCTTCCGGTGCACGCTGCGCCTTCCTTTCCATCCTTTTCTTCTAAACCTCTTAGATATATATAGGTTAGTGCCGGCGCAGTTGACTCCGAATTCGATTCGGATCATCTGTGCCTTTGTCATCCTTTGCCATTTCGAGAGGGCCCGCCCAGGGCTGTCTCTGTTCTGAGCTTTTTATAAGCTCCGTCAAGGCGAGGGGGCCTGGTGGGCATTTACCGCCAGGCTGGGTAGAGCCTTCCCTTTAGGCCTCCCGTCCAAAATTAGGGGGTGGAAGTCTAGATTTCTTTTTGCCCACGTTGAGGGGGTAAGGGCCGCTTGGAGGGAGCCAGACACTAGCTCCAACGACGATTCCTCCGTAAGGGATAGGGATAAGGAACTATTCACCCAACTATCTAACTGCCAAATCCCAGGCTACAAGGAACTCCTGTCCGAGGAGAACATGGTAGAGGTCGAGTTAGCCCCGGCAGCCAGTGAGCTTAACGCCTGACTCCTTCTGTCCCGACCTTCGGTTTGCTGTACGCTGCCGATAATGCCTGTTATCTTTTTCTGTGTAGCAATGAAGGTTTCCGCCAGCGATTTCGAGGCCGTCCTAAAGCAAAAAGGCAGGCGATCGGAGAGTCGTCCAGGCCAGCGAAGAGAATTCGAAGAAGGGAGCCGGCCAGGCCGGCTGAAGCCCTCACGGCCCCAATGCCTATGGAGGAGCCGACTGAGAAGAAGCTGGATGTATGAGTGGCCTCGGAGCCGGCCAGGGCCGAAATTGAAGAGGGGGAGATCTCGGCCACCACCGAACCGACGGTGGTGGTTTTGGATGAGGAGGAAGCCCCCGCCGCCGCCGATGTGCCCGAGGCGGGGCGGGTCACCATCGCCGCTGGCCCCCTGACTGCTGCAGAGCCGGGGAGGGAAAGTGCTCCCCTAACTGCTGGTGAGGGGGAGAGAGTCGTCAGGAAGTCCCGAGATGGGGCGGAGGCGACCGAGAAGCGAAGGGGTAAGCCGAGGAGCTCATCCTTGCAACCGGCCCGTTGCCCAACTCACCCTCAAGCCGAGGGTCCGCAAGAAGGGCAGATGCGGCTGGTCCCCACACTCGGCACGATGGCGGACGCCGCACAAGCCTCCCGCCTCCTGTCGGGAGTTTGGACTGCTGAGTTCGAGGAGGAGATGCGGGGATTGAGCCACTTCGCACTCCTGGATATGGTCATGATTGCCGTTGTCCAAGTAATTTTTGAATACTCTTCATTTTTCCCATGTTCCTCCTTCCTACGGCTAATATGTTTCTTCTGTCACAGATGGCCAACGGCGCAATTGGTCTTCGCGAGGCGCTGGCCCACTCCTCGAACACGATGACCAAGGCCCTGGCGCGGGCCAACAAGTACAAGAAGGAGAGCATGGCACAGGCCAAAAGCCTTGCTCGTCTTCACCAAGAAGCCTCGACCCGGGAGGAGAGTGCGGCCGGTCGCCTAAGGGAGATGGAGAGCCGGGCCGAAGCCGAGAGCAGCCAGGCCTCCGCATCCGAGGCCAAGATGGAGCTGGCCTCGGAAAGGTTGAAGGCCACTGCGGCGCAGAACGAAGAGCTGACCCGGCGGCTCCATCGTGCCGAGGAGGAGGCCCGGGTTGCTGTGAAGAGGGCAGCTGTCGCGGAGAAAGTGGCAGCAGAGGCGTGCTCAGAGAAGGCCGGGGCGGTGGCCTATGCCGACGAGGCCAGTGCCTGTGCTGAAGAGGCCAAGAGCAGGGCCTGGGAAGCCGAGGCGCGAGCCAAGGAGGCCGAGGCCAAAGAACAGCGAGCTAAAGCCGAGGCGGGGCAGGCCGTTTCCAACTATAAGGCCTCGCCGGAGTTCAAGCAGGAAGTCATTGAGGCCAGCCTCGATGCCTATGTTCAAGGCTTCGAAATGTGCAAGGTCAAGGTATCTGCGGCCCTTGAGATCGATATTTCTGAACTTGAAGACATTCGGCCTGGGGAGCCTGACGAGGAGCCAGCAGAGAAGGAGGAGGATGAGAAGAAGCCTGGCCCAGGCGAACCTTGAGGGCACGCCGCTTGTTTTTTTTTTCTTTTCTTTTCTTCGACTTGTATAATCGGCCTCAAACCCAATTTTGTACTTCCCCTTAATGGTTAATAAAGAAACTTTTTTGTCAAAACTTGTTTGTGTTTTGATCCTTCTGTTCTTTCCTCTTTTGAGAAAAGCACCTTATTGTACCTTACTTCCCGTGGCCAAATCGCATATGTTGGCAGTGCCGTAGCCAAATCGCAGTCTTGGACTTAGCCAATACTCGAATGCACCTCGGGGATGTGGGCTGGCCATATGAACAGTTACCTAAGATGCCACATGTTGTTGTAGACTGTTTGAAGGGAGACTCATCTGCACACAAATTCTCTAAAGGCTTGGAATAACCCACGGGCGACTTAGTGCCAAGATTAATCTTGAAGGCGTTGGTTACGACCAGAGATGGTCAGGGCTGACTCGGTCATCTTGGGGATGCCGAGGCCGAGTGGGGTTGACCGGTGGAAGCCCACACCGATTTGGTCAATGCTGGAGATGCTTGGGCCAGTCGAGGCCTACCAGGAAAGATCGTGACCGAGCCGACCGGCTCGAAATCTGTGAGGGCCACACGGAGTCTTTTGGAGCTATCTCCATGGTCTGGGTTCCATATGAGGGGCGACCCGACTGGGTACGTAGCTATTAGGGACTTAACCGACTTGAGGGCATCGTCATGCCGGGACCAAGTGGTACCCTGTTAGCTGCTGTGCCGATGACCTTTTTGAACCGCCTCAGGGGTTTGTGTGCCGCCTAAGGAGCGACTCAACCGGGTGCGGAGCTGCTAGGGTCTTAACGACTCGGGGGCACCGCCGTGCCAGGGCCGAGTGGTGTCCCGTTAGCCACGATACCGGTGAGCTCCTTTTGAACCACCTCAGGGGTTTGTGTGCCGCCTAAGGGGTGACTCAACCGGGTACAGAGCTGCTAGGGTCTTAACCGACTCGAGGCACCGCCGTGCCGGGGCCAAGTGGTGTCCCGTTAGCCATGATGCCGGTGAGCTCCTTTTGAACCACCTCAGGGGTTTGTGTGCCGCCTGAGGGGCGATTCAACCGGGTACGGAGCTGCTAGGGTCTTAACCGACTCGGGGGCACCGCCGTGCTGGGACCGAGTGGTGTCCCATTAGCCGCGATGCCGATGAGCACCTTTTGAACCACCTCACGGTTTGTGTGCCACATGAGGGGCGACTCAACCGGGTACGGAGCTACTAGGGTCTTAACCGACTCGGGGGCACCGCCGTGCCGGGGCCGAGTGGTGTCTCATTAGCTGCGATGCCAGTGAGCTCCTTTTGAACCACCTCAGGGGTTTGTGTACCGTCTGAGGGGCGACTCAACCGGATACGGAGCTGCTAGGGTCTTAACTGACTCGGGGGCACCGCTGTGCCGGGGCTGAGTGGTGTCCCGTTAGCCACGATGCCGGTGAGCTCCTTTTGAACCACCTCAGGGGTTTGTGTGCCGCCTGAGGGGCGACTCAACCAGGTATGGAGCTGCTAGGGTCTTAACCGACTCGGGGGCACCGCCATGCCGGGGCCAAGTGGTGTCCTGTTAGCCGCGATGTCGGTGAGCTCCTTTTGAACCACCTCAGAGGTTTGTGTGCCGCCTAAGGGGCGACTCAACCGGGTACGGAGCTGCTAAGGTCTTAACCGACTCGGGGGCACCGCCGTGCTGGGGCCGAGTGGTGTCCCATTAGCCGCGATGCCGGTGAGCTCCTTTTGAACCACCTCAGGGGTTTGTGTGCCACCTGAGGGGCGACTCAACCGGGTACAGAGCTGCTAAGGTCTTAACCGACTCGGGGGCACCGCCGTGCTGGGGCTGAGTGGTGTCCCATTAGCCGCGATGCCGGTGAGCTCTTTTGAACCATCTCAGGGGTTTGTGTGCCGCCTGAGGGGCGACTCGACCGGGTACGGAGTTGTTAGGGTCTTAACCGACTCGGGGGCACCGCCGTGCCGGGGCCGAGTGGTGTCCCGTTAGCCGCGATGCCGGTGAGCTCATTTTGAGAGACCTGGTCCTTGGATGCAAGGGAGAGTAGGCTGTGGCGTCAGAAAGGACCTCCTTTATTACTTATGCCCCGGGGGAATACATCATTGATAATATTGGCGGAGGTTATCCGCATTCTAGGTACGCGAATGGGTTGCCCATTGAGTTCTTCTAGTCTGTATGCCCCCTAGTGGAGCGTCTCGGCGACACGATAAGGACCCTCCCAGTTGGGGGATAGCTTGCCCCCCTCTATAGGCTTGGAAACCTCAGCCTTCCTCAAAACCAAGTCTCCGCGGCGAAAAACCTTGAGACGAACTCGAGCATTATAGTACTTGGTCGCTCGCTGACGAAAAGTCGCCATGCACAGCCTCGCCCGATCATGTGCCTCGTCGATAAAGTCTAAATTAGCCCGAATCAGCGCAGAGTTGTTTTCCTCGTTGAAGGACTCCACACGCGGACTGGGCAGCCCGATCTCGACTGGAATGACGGCTTCGGATCCGAATGTAAGACTGAAGGGAGTCTTGCCCGTCGGAGCCCTGGGGATCGTGTGGTAAGCCCATATCACATTGGGGAGCTCCTCCACCCATCGACCCTTGGACCCGTCTAGCCGGGTCCTTAGTCCTCTGAGGATGGTGCGGTTCATGACCTCGGCCTCTCCGTTGGTTTGGGGTGGCCGACAGAGGTGAATCGGTGATGAATGCCTAGCTCATCACAGAAAGCTTTAAATACTGCATTATTAAATTGGCGGCTGTTGTTGGTGACGAGGGTATGAGGTAGGCCAAAATGACATATGATCGACTTTCAGAAGAAGGCCTTGACCTTACTTTCAGTGATCTTAGCCAGAGCCTCGACCTCGACCCATTTGGTGAAGTAGTCGATGGCGACTAGCAAGAATTTTTGTTGCCCTGAAGCTGGGGGGAATGGCCCAAGGATGTCCATTCCCCACTGAGCGAAAGGCCATGGGGCCGAGAGCGGGTTCAGCGGGGTAGACGGTTGATGTTGGATGTGTGCGTGGCACTGGCAACCATCGCATTTTTGAACTAGGTTGGCCGTGTCCTCCCTCATAGTGAGCCAGAAGTATCCCTGACGGAGAGCCTTTTGGGCTAAGGATCTGCCCCCTAGATGATTTCCACAGACGCCTTCATGGATCTCTCTGAGGATGTAGTCGGCGTCGGCGGGTCCTACACACTTGAGCAAGGGGTAGGAGAACGACCTTCTGTACAGACGTCCATCGAGGAGGATGAATTTGAAGGCCCTCCACTTGAGTAGTCTGGCTTCGTTGCGGTCGTCAGGGAGAGTGCCATCAGTGAGATAGCGGATGTAGGCATCCATCCATGTGGGCTCTTGGGTGAGTGGGAGGACTTCCTCGCTATCCTCTATGCTAGGCCTTTCTAAATATTCGATGTAAGCATCCCTTGCCATGCCGTCGGCAGAGGTAGCCAGACGAGAAAGGATGTCGGCCTTGGCATTCTCACTCCGGGGAATATAACTGATGCTGAAATAAGCTAGTGGGAAGGTCAAGAGCCGAACCTTGGCCAAGTACTGAGTCATAACAGGGTCACGCGCCTCGTACTCTCCGCTAATTTTCCCGGAGACGAGGTGCGAGTTTGTGAAAGCCCTGAGATGCCTTATTCCAAACTCCTGGGCTAGCCTTAATCCGGCCAGCAGGGCTTCGTACTCAGCTTGATTATTGGTGGCTTCGAATAGAAACCGCAGGGCGCATTCCGTCCTCTCTCCGCCCGGCCCGGCAAGAATGAGGCCGTTGCCGCTTCCCTGAGAGTTTGATGCGCCGTCCACATGAAGGATCCAAGTTTCTCCATCGCCATTTGGTTCAGGCTCGCACTGTTCCTTGGTAACTTCCTCAGTCGTCTCCTCCGCCCAAGTGCATTCTACTAGGAAGTTAGCTAAAACTTGGGACTTCAGAGCCGGTCATGCCTGGAAGGAGAGGTCGAACTCTCCTAGCTTGATGGCCCACTTGGCGAGTCATCCCGAGGTATCCGGACGAGCCAGGATGGCTCGAAGGGGCTGGTCCCTAAGCACCACGATAGGATGGGCTTGAACGTATAGGCGGAGGCGCCGGAAAAATTATCAGGGCAAAAATAACTTTCTCTGTCTTGGAGTACCTAACTTCTGCGTTATGGAGGACCTTTCTCACATAATAGACGGGTCTCTGGGTTCCGTCGGCATCGAGACGCACCAAGACTGAGCTAACGACTTTCGGAGAAGCAGCTAAGTAGAGGAAGAGACTTTCCCCGTCTCTTGGCTTGGACAGGAGCGGGGGGGAAGACATGAACGCCTTTAGGCCGTCAAGGGCTCTCTGGCAGTCATCCGTCCACTCGAAGTTGTTCACCTTCCGCAAGGCCTTGAAGAAGGGCAAGCATCTCTCGGCCGATTTGGAGAGGAAATGACTTAGAGCCGCTATCCTCCCTGTCAGCCGCTGCACTTCCTTCTTACTGGATGGTGGCCTCATGTCGAGTATGGCGCTGATCTTCTCTGGTTTCACTTCGATCCCCCGCTGGGTCACCATGAAACCCAGGAACTTGCCCGCCGTGACCCCGAAAGCACATTTCTTGGGGTTCAGCTTGACTTGGAAACGACGGAGGTTTTGAAGGTTTCCTCTAAGTCGAAGACGTGATTGGAGGCGCAAGTGCTCTTTGTCAGCATGTCATCCACATAGACTTCCATATTCCGGCCTAGCTGATCTTGGAACACTCTGTTCATCAACCTCTGGTAAGTTGCCCCTGCATTCTTGAGGCCAAAGGGCATCACTTTGTAGCAATAAATGCCTTTCTCCGTCACAAAGGATGTGTGCTCTTCATCGCTGGGGTCCATCCTTATCTGATTATATCCAGAGAAGGCATCCATGAAGCTGAGGAGCTCGTGCCCAGAAGTGGAATCCACCAGCTGATCTATCCTTGGAAGGGGAAAGCTGTCTTTTGGACATGCCTTGTTGAGGTCGGTGAAGTCAATGTAAATTCTCCATCTCCCGTTTGCCTTTCGCACCATGACCATATTAGCCAGCCAGCTAGGGTAGTGTGCCTCCCGAATGTGGCCAGCGCTGAGTAGCTTGTTGGCTTCTTCATCAATAGCCTTTTGCCGATCAGGAGTGAAGCTTCTCTTCCTTTGGCGGATTGGATGGTGCGCGGGTCAATGTTGAGCTTGTGGGTGATCACTTCCGGAAGGATACCGGGCATATCAAATGCTGACCAAGCGAAAACATCCGAGTTAGCCCGCAAAAAAGCTAAGAGGCGCTCCCGGTCCTCCGAGGGAAGGAGTCCAGCGACACGGACGATCTTCGCTGGGTCATCTCCAAGTGGGAAGGTTAAGAGGTGCTTGGCCGGTTCTCCTCCCTTGCTGGAGTCTCTGGGATCGGGTACTTCTAAAGCTGATTCAGCTTCCAAAGAACTTGATGCCGCGTGATAACAAGGCAGGACCGGGCTGGTCTCACCGCGCATCTCTCCAACTCCTTCACTAGTAGGGAACTGCACCAGTAAACGCCGGGTGGAGATAACTGCATCCAAAAGGTTAAGACCTGGACTCCCGAGAATGGCGTTGTAAGCCAAAGGGACCCTTACGACCAGGAATTTCATGATCACTGTACTCTGGCATGACGGTGTTCCGGCTGTCATAGGCAAAGATATCTTGCCTTCAACCCTTACTGAATCCCCGGTGAAACCGACCAACGGGGCCGCTATAGGCTGAAGAGAGTCTAGAGATAATCCCATCCAAACAAAAGCGTCGTAAGTAAGGTGTCAGCTGAGCTGCCACTATCAACTAATATCCTTTTTATAGGGTGCTTGGCGATCATCATAGAGACGACGACGCCTTTATTGTTTACATTTTCAACAACAGCAGATCCCTCCCCAGAGATTACATTATCCGGTGCCTCCTCCCCTCTCGGCCGCTTAGATGCAGAGGCCGCTCCCCAAGACACCATTCCGACCATCCGTTCTGTGGGGGTGTTGTCGACCGTGGCCTGAGCAAGTGGGGGCCCCATGAGTGCTGGCAGCGGCTGTGATGCCTTCTGAACATACTTGCTGAGGTAGCCTCATTGGATGAGCTCCTCGATGGCCCGCTTCAAATTGTAGTAGCTATCGGTGTCATGGCAACAATCCCGGTGGAATCGGCAGTAACGACTTTTGTCGTGGGAAGACCTTTCTTCATGGGAGGAGGACGCTGGAGATAAGGCTCGCCCTCGATCTCCATAAGGATATGGGATCGAGGGGCGAGGAGAGGTGTGAGCTTGCTCTCATCGGGGATGGGGCTTCGACGCCTATTGTCAGATCGGTGAGGCGGGTCGGACCGCCAGTGTCGAGGGGGTCCACTCGGCTCGGGGCGAGCGGGCTTGTGGTTGGAGCTCCTCGAGGATTCTCGGCGGGTGAAGTCAGCTTCATCTGCGCGAATGTACTTTTAAGCCCGGAGGAGGAGGTCGAATAGGAACCCGGGGGCTTCTTGTCCAAGAAAAAGGTGAAGCAGGATGGGAGGAGCCCTCGCTTCAGCGTTAGCATTGCCACCGCATCATCGAGATGGTAAACTTCAAGGGAGACAGCCTTAAACCGGGACACAAAGTCCCGCAGCGACTCCCCTTCCTTCTGGCGCATAGAAAAGAGGCTGTCTGCCACTCTTGGAATCCGCCGGCAAGCATCGAAATGTGCCAGAAAGGCCCTTTCCAGCTCTCGAAAGGAGTCGATGCTGTGGGGGGATAGGCGCGAGTGCCACGTGCGAGCGGCCTTCCGTAGAGTGGCAGGGAAGGCTTTGCAGAGAAGGGCATCCGAAGCACCTTGGACTTGCATCATGGCTTTATAACCCTCGAGATGATCGAGAGGATCTATCGTACCGTCGTACGGGTCTACCTGGGGGAAGCAGAATCTGGAGGGGACAGGCTCCTCCAATATTCGGCGGATGTAAGGAGGACGGGTATCAAACTCTTCCTCCGGTTGATGATTGATTTTCCTGGCGAGCTTATCCAGTCGCCTATTGTACTTGTCCAGGCGCTCCTCCGCCTGGCGGTTGATTGTCGGGGCCCTCCGAGATAGCTCGGAGGAGGAAGAAGAAGAAGAAAGAGAAGGAGAAGGATGCGAGAGCCGGGACTTCCGCTTTGGTTCCTCCTGATGATGCGGCTCGGGAGGAAATTTACTGGGGCCACAACCAGGGGACCGTAGCCGTTTAGAGGGCTCACGGCGAGGCTTCCTAGGGGAAACCTGACGACAACCGGCTTTTTGCTGGGGAGAGCCTCCCCTCGCCGACTACTGACTGGCGGGGGAGCGGTCTGGTGCTGGGTGGCCACGGACTGCTGCTGCTGGAGTCCATGGACCATAGCGGTGAGAGTTTGGACTTGTTGGGTGAGAGTCGCTAATCGCTCCGTAGTTTGGACAGCTGCATCTGGTGGTGGACGAGTGACGGGTGGATCAGCGGCAGGGGGATCGGCCTCTTGCTGCCTAGCTGGCGGGGGAAGCCCCGCCGGACAGCTGATAGAAGCATCATGAGCTCGCGTCACCACCATGGCTTGGTGAAGAAGAAAAAAAAGGGGGGGGGAGTGAAGTTTTTTGATACGTAGCACGGGGAACCCTGAGCTACCTACTGCTTCGCCCGCTCGCTCCCCTTCCTGGTGCGCCAATCTGATGACGCCCGATCACTGATCCTGAACATCGGAAGAAGGAAGCGGAATGATTAGTGGATCTTCGCTCCACTGAGTTGCCTACAAAAAGTCCCAGGACCGAAGGGATTCTCCGGTGGGACCCTCCGATGCTCAAGTTAGCAATCGAGGTCACAGCTGAGGAAGAGCTCGATGAGCTCTTTTTAGATGAAAGTGTTCTCATGGAGGAGGGATTCCCCTCCGAGTGTTGAGATAGCGATTCCTTGAGTTTTTTTGCTAGTACCTAATTATTGAGTGGATTCACCTTTTTATAGGGGTTGACACTTACATGATCATGTGGGATTCCATAAAAAAGGAATGTCCACGGAGTTTTTGGGAGTTGCATGAATCTGGACCGGTGGGTGGGTCCTGTCCCATCGAAGAGGGAGAACAACGGCGGTTGGTGGGCTACGTCCTATCAGCCAGCGGGGCTATTGGGTAGTTGGGTCCAGTCCCATCAGCGGCATGGCCAGTGGGTAGTTGGATCAGCGTTGTCAGGCGGCGTGGGTCAGGAAGGTGGCATCCTGAACCACCAGGGCCGTGCTGGGGCTGATTTTGGAGGAAACGGGGGCGTCTCGACTCTCCCGAGAGAGCCGAGGCTAAGCTGGGTCGACCAGGGATGGCCGAGGCCAACCTCGCCGATCAGAAAGTGCCGGGGCGGGGCCGACCAAGAATGGTCGGGGCCGACACGGCGGGCTTGGAGACGCCGGAGCCGAGCGGGGCCGACCAGGAATGGTCAGGGCCGACTCGGCGGGCTTGGAGACGTCGGGGCTGAGTGGGACCGACCAGGAATGGTCGGGGCCGAGCGGGGCCAATCAGGAATGGTCGGGGCCGACTCGGCGGACTTGGAGACGCCAGGGCCGAGCGGGGCCGACCAGGAATGGTCGGGGCCAACTCGGCGGGCTTGGAGACGTCGGGGCCGATCAGGGATGGTCGGGGCTGACTCGGCGGGCTTGGAGACGCCGGGGCCGAGCGGGGCCGACAAGGGATGGTCGGGGCCGACTCGGCGGGTTTGGAGACGCCGGGGCCGAGCGGGGCCGACCAGGAATGGTCGGGGCCGACTCGGCGGGCCTAGAGACGCCGGGGCCGACCAAGAATGGTTGGGGCCGACTTGGAGGGCTTGGAGACGCCGGAGTGCACTAATGTTTTAGTTTTACCGAAATTATCCTTGTGGCTATACCAGCCACATCACTTTTCAAATCTAAAAATCTGTCTGGTTTATGTGGAAAAGAGTGGTGATTTTAGTGCTTCATTCGTTGTTTTAATAAATATAATACATACACGTATATTAGATTCTTATTCAAATGCAGATTATTCTATCTGATTCTTTTGTGAGTTCTTAGACCCAATTGCCAATTAAGCTTTGTCGTGATGTCCGTTTGTTTGCATGTGACATCACTATAGTATTTGCAAGCAGGAGCTTTCCTGAAAGTATTCTGTTGATGAATTTTTAAGTACTGTATCAGGGTTTCCTATCGTCAGGGAGGGAATCTAGAAGGGAAATCTGTGGGCTGGAAGTACAAGTGTATATTTTTTAAGCTGGTATCCAGGGAAATAGAAAAGCTCTGCTGTCTAAAGCCAACTATAGCTTATAGACACCGCCAGGCACATAATTATTACCTTTAAACTACAGAAAAACAACATATTCCAATATGAACAGATCATTGATGTCTCCTTCCTGAAAACTGTGGGCATCTTGGTTTTTGTGTATATCTTATTGTTTCGAGTTGGTCATGTTAACCAACCAGAAAATTTTAAATTGACACCCATGCATCACTGAATTTAGGAACGAAATATGAATGAGAACGCTTCCTCATCCTTCCAGCCTGCTTCTGGGTGTGTGTATGTGTGTGTTGCATCCTCCTATGCTAACATGAATTTAAATATGACATATAAATGTACGTTGATTTTTTGGAGCCATGGTTCTTGCTGCCGTATATTTCTCTATACAGGTGAGCAGTTTAATGAGCATACTTTTATTTATAGAACATACAAGCCTCAAACTTCCCTTTATCATGTCCAGGTGCACAAACTCTCTCTCTCTCTCTCTCAGGTGCCAAACAACCAACAGGACAGACCAACCATTCTCTCCCTATCTCTTCTTTTAGATAATGCCTGAGACTGAGCATTCTCTGCAGCTCCCTTTACTGGACATCTCGCAGCCCGTTCTCCCTTCCACCCTCTCTTCCATCTTCCAAGCGTGCAAGGATTGGGGCTTCTTTTACATCACCAACCATGGCATCTCCAAAGACCTTTGGCAGAAATTTCATGTTCTCTCCAGACAAGTCTTCAACCTTCCTTTAGATACCAAACTGAAGTTAGGACCGGCATCACCAATAAATACTTACACTCCTAAATTTATTGCTTCACCATTCTTTGAGAGCATCCGAGTCTGTGGTCCAGACTACCATGCCTCAGCAAAGAACTCAAGTGCTATCCTGTTTGGAGCACCCGATGCTAAATTTTGGTAAATACACTAATCTTTGCTATTCTCCATACTTATCATTATGTGTAGCATTTAGTTCAAATTACATTGCTCTTACGCTTTGGTAAATCCACTAATTCTTCATCCTCTCCATGATTGTTCTATTCAATAATTTATACTATATATACATGTCTACTCTGAGTAACTTTGCGCTTACATTTTCAGTGAAATGGTGCAAGAATATGGAAGCAAGATGATGGAGTTATCAAAGAAAATTGTGGTTGTGCTTTTGAAGTGTTTGGGTGATGGACTCGTGTTAAAACACTCTGACGAATTCAGCCGGTGTCATGGATATTTAAGGATTAACAACTACACCCCACCTGAGAATATCAAAGCAGAAAATGTTGAAGGACTGGGAATGCACACAGACATGAGCTGTATAACAATCTTGCTTCAAGATGCAAATGGTGGACTCCAGATGAGGTCAAAGGAAGGGGATTGGGTGGACTTGTTACCAAATGAAGATGCACTAGTGGTGAATATTGGAGACCTTTTGCAGGCTTGGAGCAATGGACGACTGAGATCATCCAAGCACAGGGTCATCTTGAAACAACCTGTCAACCGCTTCTCTGTGGCTTTTTTCTGGTGTTTTGAGGATGAGAAGGTGATACTAGCTCCTGAAGATGTGGTGGGAGAGGGGAAGCACAGGATCTATAAGCCATTTGTTTGCCTTGATTACATAAAATTTAGAGAGAACAGTGAGGAAGGGAGATTTGACAAGGTTGGCTACAACATCAATGGCTTTGCTGCAATCAGTGCTTCGAATTATGATGAGAATATGTCCACATAAGATCACAGGATGTTCATTTGCTTGTGAACTTTTGTGATGCATATGCGGCATAACATTTCTGAAATTATGATGGTCATATGATTGAAATTTCCTGAAATTAAATGAGGGAGTTGAGATTGGAAGAAGGACCTCTGTGTTTTTTTTTTTTTTTTTATGTCAAAATGTAGTACTTGTGTGCTTATGAGAAAATTTTAGTACTTGTGTGCTTATGAGAAAAATTGTTCTGTCAGCTTAAAATTCTCTGTTGAATTGAACTGCTTGCGTCGTTTGCTATTTGTTTGTTGTGTTGGTACACAAGAGACACCTTTAATTCATTGTAAGAATAATTATTTTGCTCCCCACCATCCACTTAACCTCACTGGGACTTAGATGCTTCCAGTTCATCAGTGCATTTATGATTCCTATGCACTGGAATGCTGCTAGTTCTTGGCAATGTTTGAAAGATCTTTGCTTTAGATTAAAGACTCCTGAAGCCAATCATTCAAACAAACAACCCATAGCTCCTGCGGATGGTCATGCACTCATGTGAAGGCATAGGCAGGCCTGGAGGGATTTTGTTGTCATCTTGTCATTCAGTTTTTGTGCTTTTATTGGGATGGGCGAAGCTTGAGGAGATTCCATTTACCTTTTTAAGGAGATCAGCAGTAACGTTCCCACGGAATTTGTTGAAAGATATGTTTAACAATATCTCAAGGAAATAGAGGAGAAGTCTTGCTGCACTATGCATGTGCAGAACAAATGCACTGCATCATGCACGATGATTGGCATGCGTGTATCAAAAGAAGGACTATCTTTTTCGTCTTTGGCATCACGGTGTGCTAATCATCGCGTGCGGTGCAGTTTCTGCTGCACCGCATGCAGTGTAGCAGACTTTTTTAGAAAATAAAAATTATATTCTGTGGCCTAATGAACATGCTTCAAATCAAAAGACATTAGCAGGATTTTTGAGCGGGTCATGGTTTAACAATAAATAGAAAAGAAATACATTTTGTACTTGTAACTCAATTTTACTTGCTATTCATTAACATTGACTTAAATTTTTGGATCATATAGTTTCGATTTAATAATAGTTAACTGAAATAATGATAAATTTTACCGTAACTAGATCAGAAACACGTAGAGTGCACATGAGGAGTAGAGATGGTTGCAATCCAACTTATAACTATTATTATTATTTTGGGCAACTTTAATACATATAAGGTATAAATATGTTAATATATATGCAAATATTTGATTTGTATATGTTATATTTATATTTATTTTAAACAGATAACAACCAAACATTAACTATATATGGTAACATATATTAAAAAATATTATAAGAAAGATAAATTAAAAGCAAAATATATTTTTGAATCTTAAACTTTTACTTAAAATATGTTTTGCTTTACAAACTTTTAGTTATAACAGTTTATTTCTCAAGCACTAAAATTATTCATTCCTAAAGCTATATTATATTGAAATAATTAAAATTGATTAAAATCGTTAAAATAATTAATGTATCATTTGAATATAAACAACTAAACTATCAATTATATAGATTATCGTTAACTTGTAAACAAATATCAGAATATTAACTATTTTATTAATTTAAAATAATTTAAATTTTATACAATGATAATATAATTTTTTTTAAATATAAAAAATTAAAGTATAATAATTAAAAGTTTGAAGATTAAAAATTAAGTAAATTAAATAAAAAGTGTTGTCATCAAATCACTCCTCACGATCGTTAGCTAAGATCTGGAACCTAATCGCTCTTTTGAGAACGGGTTAGGAGACCTCCCAATGCCTCCGTCTTGGATTGGGATCCTACAAAAAAGCCCGAGGGACCGATATTTTAGTGGAAATTCTTCGATGTTCAAGTAAGTGGTTGGGAAACAATGATGAATGTTGGAAAATTGATCAGAGTTTGAAATCCTCTCTCTCGTTACGAGCAAAGGTTCTTATACTTAGTCGGGTCCTTCTTACCTTTTTTGGACACTTGTTGATCCGAGATGTCACTGTCTAGTATGGGGTGAGCGGTGAGGCCAACAATAATAGAGCATGTCCGCTTCGTGGCTTGTCAGGATAGGTAATAGCTGCAATTGATAGATGGGCCAAATCTTATCAGAGGTGATGTTACAGACGATTGGTAGGTCAGATCTTATCAAATATGGCGCCGAAGATAACAGAAGGGTTATATGATGGTTGTAGGTGATAGACAGGCTACATGGTGGCCGCAAGCGGTCACGTGATGGCCACGTGGTGATCGGCTCCGAAGCTGATACTGGGGCTGTCTCTAGAGGTGAATGTCAGCCTCGGACAAATGATTTTAACGGTTTATTTTAATATGTTAAGTTAATCATCCGCATCGAAAAGTAATGCGAAGCTTTTTCCCGTGGAGGAGAAAGTTATCATGCGTGTTTAAAGCTTTCACGGGCATCACGGGCGCATCAGCTAATCGACCCATTGGTCGCTTTGCTTGCGAGGGGCTACCCTCGCCTTTCCAATAGCGCGCGGCGCACGCAATTACGCTCCACTATGCTCCGGGACCCAGCCTCCTGAAAGAAAGAAAGAAAGAGTCCTGGGAAGCTTCAAATGGGCCTCTTCTCGGCCCATTTTCCGCCGGCGGGGACCCTCCTTCCGGCGACGCAGCCCCGCCGGCGGAGAGTCTCCCACGCCGACGGACACAACGCCGGGGTCTGCCGCTTGGCCTGCCTCAAGGGCGCGTTCGCGCCGAACCCTTCCTCCATTAAGGACCGGCGCCGCACGGCCATAAGGGCGGTACGAGGCGACAGAAAAGGCAACCAGACCGCCAAGAATTCCCCCGTCTCCGGCTGCTGCTCGGACTCCGGCGATGGCGAGCAGGTGGGTTCGTGTCAATACATTACTCGTTTTTAACGTTACCATCAATCACTTGATCCAGAGATAAGATTTAGGTTTCCTCAGGTAATTTATAGACCTCCAAGGATTCCGGAACGCGATTTTGCTGGCACTCCTTATGTTCCAGTCTATGTAATGCTACCGGTAAGTCGCTTATTTAGAATTCAGATTTATTTTTTTTTTTTTTTTCAGCTTTGAATTTGGCTGTGAACTAAGTTTTTGGTGGTGCTTTTGATGGTATGTTAGCTTGGTGTCATCAATATGAAGTGTGAGGTGGTCGATCCCGATGGTTTGATGAAGCAGCTGGAGATTTTGAAGTCCCTGAATGTTGATGGTGTTATGATTGATTGCTGGTGGGGAATAGTGGAGGCTAATTCGCCGCAGGAGTACAATTGGAGTGGTTATAAGCAGCTCTTTCAGATGGTGCACAAACTCCAGCTTAAGCTGCAGGTGAGTTTTATCAACGCGACGCACAATTAGTCGTTGATTTCACTGTATTATTAAAATTCTTCTTTTATGGATACGTTGCATCCCAATAAAAACCTTTTTCTTTCTCTTCACAAAGTTCTGTTGGATCTAATGGTGATATCTTCTTATTTCCAAAATTTAAGGTGGTCATGTCATTTCATGAATGTGGAGGTAATGTTGGTGATGATGTGTACATTCCTCTGCCTCATTGGGTGACAGAGATTGGCAGAAATAATGCTGACATTTACTTCACGGATAGGGAAGGAAGACGCAACCAAGAATGCCTTTCTTGGGGAATTGATAAGGAAAGAGTCTTAAGAGGTCGAACAGCGGTTGAGGTACTGGTCTATCATACTTCATGGATGTGCTTATTTGTCTTGTTTATTTGTTTAGCTTAATTGGTAATAAAAAATTATGACAAGCATTTTAATCTAGGAGTGTTGCAATAGTTAGCAGACTATCATTTTCAAAGGTGTTTTCTATTGTTAATTCTTTGCTGAACTCTTGAATGAGGAGGAAAATCTCTTCCTATATATACCCTGATTGTGAAAAGAAAGTAATTTCTTCCGGCCATTGTTAGATTTGTAGTTTCCCTTTGTAAGGAAATGATAATTTTCTTTTAACTACTTAATAAGAAGGAATTGCCAAAACAAACAGGCTTGAATCCTTCTAGCATATGTACGTAGTGGGAAGAAAGGGATTTCTGAAAGTATAACATAATTCATGGATGCTAGTAACATTTGGTTTGCATTCTGGATGGAATTGCCAAAACAAACAGGCTTACCTGTCACTACCAACATATCTTTAATCTATGTTCATTTCAGAAAAGGTCCGTGGACTGCACTGTAGAAAAAATCTTATATTTTTTTATCTGTTATCAGTACTTTGATCACTTTATATGTTACTTATCTTTAATTCTTATCTCCTAGTAAGCCAAATATTTCTTGGATCTATCTTGTGTTGGAGACCAGTCTGGTTTTTTTTTTCTAAACTTTCATACATTTCTTGTAGGTCTATTTTGACTACATGAGAAGTTTTCGAGTAGAATTTAATCAGTTTTTTGAGGATGGTATTGTTGCTGAAATCGAAGTTGGTTTAGGGCCTTGCGGTGAGCTGCGGTACCCATCTTATCCAGCCAAACATGGATGGAGGTATCCTGGCATTGGAGAATTCCAGGTGGCACTGTTGTTTTCACCTTTCTTGATTTGAAGTACTTGCACTTCTCAGTGCTTTTTGTAATTTTAGAAAATAGCCTTCTTTGACATAGTTATATGGGACAGTGTGATCTTGTAG
Source organism: Calamus simplicifolius (assembly GCA_900491605.1). Classification (NCBI taxonomy): domain Eukaryota; kingdom Viridiplantae; phylum Streptophyta; class Magnoliopsida; order Arecales; family Arecaceae; genus Calamus; species Calamus simplicifolius. The sequence continues at coordinate 342,217 of UESW01004844.1, forward strand.
GCTGTCATTCCTTTGTTTCTTTAACCTTTTTCTCGTTAGCTACTTCATTTCTTTTCTATGTTTTGCTTTACTTTAATTCAAATTTAACTTAGTTTGGTTTTATATTATTAGCAATGTCTTTTTTCAGTGCTATGATCAGTACTTGTTAAAAAGTTTGAGAAAGGCAGCAGAAGTAAGGGGGCACTCTTCTTGGGCAAGAGGACCGGATAATGCAGGCTCTTATAATTCCAGGCCCCATGAAACTGGATTCTTTCGTGATGGAGGAGATTATGATAGCTATTATGGTAGATTCTTCCTTAGCTGGTACTCTCGAGTGTTGGTAGATCATGCTGACCATGTACTATCTCTGGCCAAATTTGCCTTTGAAGGTACATGTATTGCTGCAAAGGTCAGTTTAATGTAATTAACTCGTGTTCCACTTCTTAGATTTTGTTGGTACTTCCATCTTCAAGATGAACGGTGATGTAAAATGTGAGCAGTCACCTTTATAATGATATTGAATTATTTGTGATAATTAAATGAGTTTCATGAATGGATTTATATACGGTTCTGCTAATTGGGTACTTTGTCTAATTATAAAGCAACATGCGACTTTGAATACTTAATTTCTTCAGTATCATGATTCATAGTTAGTATTGGATTTTCTTTAAACAGCTTTGCCAATCAATCCCATCTTTTCTGATTTTAATAATATTTTTTCAAAAAATATATTATATCTTTTTTAGGGCTTACACAGATTTCTTCTTTCTTGATCCCAGCTTTGGAACAATTGGAGTTTTGTGATTTTACCTGCAATTTTTTAAAGTTTACAACTTGGAAAATTACTTATATTTGTCAGTCTTTAGCTGCTTCTTTTCTTCATTGGTGGAACAGGTATCGGGTATCCATTGGTGGTATAAAACAGCCAGCCATGCTGCTGAATTGGATGCTGGGTTTTATAACCCTTGTAACCGTGATGGCTATGCTCCAATTGCAGCAATGTTAAAGAAGCATGATGCAGCATTGAACTTTACATGTGTTGAGTTGCGAACGTTGGATCAGCATGAGGACTTCCCAGAGGCTATGGCAGATCCAGAAGGTTTGGTCTGGCAGGTGCTGAGTTGCAATTTACTGATTATAATTTTGTAGGGGTGCCTTCATTATATATGTTTATCTTTGTAACAATTGCCCATAGACTTGGTTTGTGCTTAAGTTTGTGTCTTTGACATAGATGTCTGTCCCTTGATTATATTTTCTTCATCGAACATCACCTAATAGGAGCCTTTACCCACTTGCAATGTAGCATCTACTTTAACCACGCAAGATATGGTCTCTTTCTACAGAATGCCATAACTTTGGTTTCCGCCTCTATTTTCATATAATTATCGATTGCCTGGTTGGTGCTTCAGCAAACAACTTCAGGTACTTGGCCCAGACTCTTCAGACACTTGAACACTCAAACACTCAAATGATGTGGCATGGCATTTCTTTTACGCTACTGTCCAACAATGCCAGATAAGCTTTGCATCTCTATGCCTGATGGTTATGCTAAAAGTAATTAGTCCTACATTATACTAAGGGTTCTGTCATTATTATAGAGCTGCAGGTGTCTGGTCCTGCTGTCATTCATATCCATATTTTTACATGTATGTACCTATTAAACTGTTATATCATTGTCTTAGGTTCCTTTAGGTTTCCTAAAACTTGATGTTAGACATTGTCTTTTGATTTTGTAAGGCCAACCTGGTAAATTAATTGAGATAATTTCATATGAGTAAGGTTACTGAAACATTCCTTTTTTGTTATATGCTGTTGTTGTTTCTTTCATTATTTGCTAAATAAGGAACTATTGATTGGCATGTGTTGTAATTTATTACCACATGACAGTGATGGCTATGTTGTTCCAAAGGTGTAGGCTCATTTTTATTCGAGGATCTGATGGCCTTTTCCATTACATCAAAAATATACAACATATTTCGTATTAAGTTTTCATTTTCTGTATCTGTTTATATGACAGTTGAAAGATACAATTATTTGTTAAAATCCTGTTGTGTATGTGCATATCATCTGTGTTGCCTACTGTTTGTTAGATATGCTTGCATTTTTTCAAAGGAATAGCTTGCCACTTTCAGGTACTAAATGCTGCATGGGATGTTTGTATACCTGTGGCTAGCGAAAATGCTCTTCCCTGCTATGATAGAGATGGCTACAACAAGATTTTGGAAAATGCCAAGCCATTAAATGATCCAGATGGAAGACATCTGTCAGCATTCACCTACCTCAGACTTAGCCATGTCCTCATGGAGAGAGAAAACCTTTTAGAGTTTGAGCGCTTTGTCAAGCGAATGCATGGTAAAAATGACTGCCTTTTCTTTGTTTTTATCTTTTAAGAATCTGTTGGCACATGTTTATATTTATGAGGAAGAATATATCACAATAACTATCCATATGCATTATTAAGTAGAACTCGAAGAACCAAAATTTTGGGAGAACATATGATGGACAGGAGAGAAGAAAGACCTTGTAATTGTCGTATGGCACCAGATGAAACATTTCTCTGCTCCATTTGAAATGGCACCATTAAAACGTCAGTGCCAACAACATATTTGTCACTTCATACTCTTACCTGGAATGCTAGTTCAGGTATTAGTTGTTTCAGATAACAGCCAGACAAACAGCTTTTTTACGTGGCACTGTAATTATGTGATCTGATGTAACTTTTTGGTTGTGAGCTCCTCTTGGTAAAACCTGAACCAAAGCCACTTGGCTTGCTGCTAAAGTGCACCTTCAGTTCAACTAATATTAGACAGGGATGATGGATTTATTGAACGTACAGTTCGATGTCCACCTTGCTGCATTATTGTTTTCTTTTCATGTAATAGCCGGTGATTCGTTGGGTGTCATGTCATCCCGTATATTAGTGATGGCTGTCAATGGAGAATGGAGGGCAAACGCTGTCCAAAAGTACCAGTTACACCGTATCAATTGGAAGTTTCTACATGTTTGTGCATAATAAAGAGAAGACTGATTGTTAGTTTTGTTTCTTTGATCTGTTTCCATAATTGCACTAGCTGGATCCATGGAGCAAATTGTATGATTGGGACTTGCATGGACCTAGCTGCAGGGATGAAATCTAGATATCAAAATACTTCATGTCCGTCATAGGAAAAGCTATTAATGAGTTAATGGATTTTTTTTCATTACTAAATTGTCAATTTGTTCAGATTTGGTGCATAACATTTGTCACATTTCTTTTGCAGGTGAAGCAGTTATTGATCTTCAATTGTAAATGAAGAGAGGGAATCCTGATTTATTAGTGACAGCTACAACATGAAAGAAACGCATGAAAATAATTATTATTCACCAAATAATAGCATGCACCAACTTGTAGTCGCCTTTCTTCTTTAAAGGGGATCAGGTCGTATGCCTTGTTTGTACTGATCTGGCTCCTCTGATTATAAAAATTGAGCTAATCTTGTTCATTAATTTTAGAGGTGTATGCAAATTGTGTTTAGCAACTGTCCTTTCAAAGCCATTTTTGAAGGACTGTTCTTTAATCAGGTCATCATTGCCAAAGTTAAATCTAAAGATGGTCAAATTTATACCTGGCCATTCGTTGCCAACCGTGCACGCCAAGACAAATGGATGCAAACAGCTAGTAGTGATGACATGGAAAATTAAGGTTGTCAGCAAGAGGTCACAGAGATTAGAGAGGAAGATCAAGAAAGATATTAGCTCTAAACCAAAGTGGAATAGATAGAAAGAACTATTCTAACTGACCTCAAAGTCAAGTTTAGAATTAAGACTTTGTAGTCACTGTCATAAAATAATAGTAGCATTTGTTGATGCCAAATCGCCTTCCTCCAATGTCAGGGAACGGAGATTCTTCTCCTCGAAAAGTTTCCGCAAGAAAGTCTCCGGGATCGGTTGCATGGTGGGACCCCCCGACGCTCAAGTAAGTAACTTGGGAACAGTTAAGAAAAAAATTATCAAAAAAGATAGTTAGAGAACTTGAGTTCGGATCCCCTTATCGTTGTGAGTGTGGGCTTTTATACCTGTTCGAGGGTCCTTTTTTTTTTTAGAAGGTGGTTGATTTCGAGTGCCTTTGTTCGGTAGCGGACAGATGGCAAGGCTGACAGCAATAGGTCGTAACGACACTAGGTATGTCAGAGGTATTTTGTCCCGCCAGCCAGCGCGGCGCTACATGTGACAGGTCGGCCTAATCGTGTCAGGAGTGCGGCGTTACGGGTTGTGGTCACGCGCTGTTGTAGTAGTAGTGGACCACGTGGCCGCCACAGGCGGTTGGTGGGCCACGTAGGTGTGTCAGGTGGCTCTAGGTGATGGGATATGAAGTCTGAAGCTAGGATGTCCCCCAGGCCTAAGGCCGAGGGAACGCCAGGTCGAGGCCAAGGCCGAGGGGACGCCAGGTCCAAGGGGATCTCGGAGGCCGAAGGAGGGTTCTGTCAGTTACTTTCTCCATTAACCCTAACGATGTTGGATCAGCCACATCAGATGCCCCCTCGCCCTGAGACGAAGCGGGCCCACCTCTGCAAGGTGAAAGGGTGTCACCCCCCAAGTGGCTGGTCCCTACATGCTGCCAATTGCCAAAAGGCGCGCATCCATGGGTGTAGTGATGCTTTAGCGTGGCCTACTTGGTGGTTACAACAGTACCGCCTCTGTGTCATCTGATCTGCGGAGATCCGCCTCGATGCGGGGCATCCTCTGGGACCTACGAAAAGCCCTCCGCCATCATCGCCATCATGGTGCTGGCGTCAGTGCCGCTTCGCTATTGGCCGAAGACGGAACGTCCCATGCGCCAGGCACCTGCCGAGGCGACTCTGCCTATAGTAGGAGTCCACGTGGCCGGGTAGGTGAGGCGGGATGATTTAAACTCGATAAGTCGGGAGAAAAGCTGAGTTTCGTCACTTTGCCTGAAGTCATCCTCCACCTCCAGTTCTCAACCCCGTCTTCCTCCCGAGACCTTGCTTCCGCTACTTCTTGCTTCAGGTCAGCTTCCTAACCACCTCATGCCCCCCTAGCTTTCCATTAGACCTTCCCATGGCATCTTCTCCCTCTTGGTACTTATCTGCGTCCCCTGCAGGCCAAATTTCCTCTTCGAGGCTCCGTGCCTCTCCATCTCCTGCTCCATCGTGGTCTCCTCCTCACTCCTTCGGAGGACCACATTCCTCTCTCCAACGGCGAGCCGCTATCGTGGCTCCGACTAGGAGACGCCCGGCGGCCGCCGGCACCTCTTCGAGAGTGGGGGCGAAATCCTCGACGGGGACCGCCTCCACGGTAACAGGCTAGGACTTGGCAAACAATAGGGCCTATTACCAAATCTCTAGAGACATAGGACTCGTCTTACTGACCCCCAACGATAGGGTGGTCTCCTCCCGACCTGTAGGATAGCCCTTTATGAAATTTCTTTTAAGTTAGTCTTCGTTGCCCTTCCACCCTTCTTTCCTTAACCTCCTCGACCGCTATTCTTTAACTCCTGCCCAGCTGGTCCCAAATTCCCTTCGGACCATTTACGCCTTCATCATCCTCTGTCACTTCCATGGTATCACACCTAGACTCTCCCTCTTCCGTTGTTTTTACACTCTCCGACAATAGTCGGGTTGGTGGCTATTTTAGCCTCGGCCCATCCAAGTCCTCAAACTATACCTTCCCTCCTTTGTTAAGGGATGAAAGTCCCGATTCTTCTTTACCGACCTCGATGGAGTCAAGCCTAGATGGGAGGACCCAGACCTTAGGCCCAACATGGACTCATCTGTACTCCGGGGATAGGGAAGCGCTGGGGCAACCATTGATGGTTGAGGTCCCCAGTGCAGCCAACTTTTGGCGAAGGCAAACCTCCGACTCGCCTCCACCCGGAGTGGTGAGTAGCGACCCGACGCTTAGCCAGTTTTCCTTCTCTGTTCTTTTCTCCCCCCCCCCTTTTTTTTTTTGCTAACCCCGACCGATGATGCGCAATGATGAAGGTCCCGACCGCCATGATAAGGAAGGCGGCCGTGCAGAAACGTAAGGCCCAGGTCGCCGCGGTAGGAAAGAAGAAACCTCACCCCCATGCCCCTTCTCCCCCCGCTCAGAGCCAGGATGCCAACGAGGGAGCCGATCCCTCGTCCCCCCAGCCAGTCGGTCTCTCAAGCGCCCTGCAGGTGCCCCCGACAGTTGACCTGACTGCCGACACTCCGCCAGAGCCAAGGGCCACTACCTCCGCACCAATCACCGAGCCGACTGTCGTCGGAACCGAGACCACGAAGCCCACGACCGAACCGTTCCCAGAGGAGAGTGCACCCGAAGGTGGATGCACAGCAGGGCGGAACCATCGGCCTTGTCGGACCCCAAGGGGAGGGGGTTGGGGCGAGTCACCCACAGGTTTCCTTCACCTACAACGGCCGCACCGCCGAGCAGCTGATGGCGAGGGTGTGTCTGCCGAAGCTTCAAGCGGAGTTCCATGAGCTGGAGGCTCCGGTGATCTACCAAGATGCCTTCACGGTGCATCTCTGGGTGAGAATCCTCTTCTCCTTGGCTTGTGATTTTAATCTTTGCAGTTTGCACTAACCGAGTCCTTCTGGTGCAGCAGTCAATTCCCTGGCAGCCCTGAATAACATCATTCTCCACAGCCATCGCGTCATCAGATGGTTGTGGCGGCCATGGCCCGGGTTGAGGAGGCTGAGGGGGCCCTAAGGCGGCCCGAAGGGAGGCTAAGGGGGCCCTGGAGGTGGCCCAAAGGGAGGCTGAGGCGACCGAGAGGGTGCTAGGGGCTGCGAGAAGGGAATCAGAAGAGGCCAGGCAAGGGAGGCTACCGGCCTAGCGCGCCTGTGCCACAGAGGCCGAGCTAGCGGCCTACCGTCTTCAACTGGAGATGGCGAAGGAAGAGGCCAAGGAGTCCGAGGGCCGGGCGGCAGATGCAGAGGAGATCGCGCGGAGGGCCGATGCCCAAGCCGCTGATGCTACCACCCGGGCGGATGAGGCCATGCGGAGGGCCCAAGCAGTTGAGGAGAGGGCTGCAGAGCCGAGTTGGCGGGCCGAATCCGTGGAGTGCTTCAAGAGCTCCACTGCTTTCGCTGAGGAGGTTGCGGAGGGCTCTGCCGAGGCATACCTCCAGGGCTTCCGCGACAGCAAGGAGAAAGCCGCGCGAGTCTCAGAATCGCCGATCTTCGAAACCTTGAGCCAGAAGACGGTGATGAGCCGGAGGATGCCCCGGTCGACGGGTCAGCAGCGGAAGCCTGAGAGCCCCTCCCGATGGATTTTACATTTTTTTGTCTAAGTCCGACTTAGGCCGGCATTTTGTAAAACACTCGAAGTAATGAAATCTTCTGTTTGTTGAAGTGTGTTTTTCTTAAGTCTTCCTCGGCTCATCGACGTAGACCCCTAGGGGCTGCGTCGGCATCGAGGAGTAGCGTCTGCCCAGCCCACCACGAGCGAATCCACAACTCAGCTGCTACATAGGGCCGACCCTAGTGGAAGTGCCGAGGTTGGACTTGGGATCGAGCCGGCCTCGGGTCGTTGGGTACCGATGGCACATGGCCTTGAAGTGCCGAGTCTGGCTCGGGCCTTTGAGTGCCGATAGAACATCGTCCTTGAGGTGCCGAGCTGGCCTCGAGCTTTTGAGTACCGATGGAACATCAGCCTTCGATGCCGATGGTACATCGGTCTTGAGGTGCCGAGCTGGCCTTGGGCTTTTGAGTACCGATGAACATCGGCCTTCGGTGCCGATGGTACATCAATCTTGAGGTGCCGAGCTGGCCTTGGGCTTTTGAGTACCGATGGAACATCAGCCTTCGGTGCCATGGTACATCGTCTTGAGGTGCTGAGCTGGCCTCGAGCTTTTGAGTACCGATAGAACATCAGCCTTCGGTGCCGATGGTACATCGATCTTGAGGTGCTGAGCTGGCCTCGGGCTTTTGAGTACCGATGGAACATCGACCTTCGATGCCGATGGTACACAGTCTTGAGGTGCCGATTTGGCCTTGGGCTTTTGAGTACCATAGAACATCAGCCTTCGGTGCCGATGGTACATCGGTCTTGAGGTACCGAGCTGGCCTCGAGCTTTTGAGTACCGATGGAACATCGGCCTTCGGTGCCGATGGTACATAGGTCTTGAGGTGCCGAGCTGGCCGCGGCTTTTGAGTACCGATGGAACATCGGTCTTCGGTGCCGATGGTACATCGGTCTTGAGGTGCCGAGTTGACCTCGGGCTTTTGAGTATTGATGGAACATCGGCCTTCGATGCCGATGGTACATCGGTCTTGAGGTGTCGAGCTGGCCTTGGGCTTTTGAGTATGGAACATTGGCCTTCGGTGCCGATGGTACATTGGTCTTGAGGTGCCAAGATGGCCTCGGGCTTTTGTTGAAAGATGGTTACTCGAACACGCTTTTATTAATATAGAGCAGGGGTAGGAGCCCGAAAAATGCAAATGCACAACTCAATGTAGTAAAGAGGTACATTACTGATAATACCGATGGAGGTTGTTGGAGTTCTAGGTCTGCGTGAGCGGCTTCCCATCTAGCCCTTCGATTCTGTACGCTCCATGATGGAGGGCTTCGGTGACTCGGTAGGGTCCTTCCCAATTTGGCGACAACTTGCCTCCTTCCATCGGCTTCGAAACTTTGGCCCGTCTGAGGACTAGGTCCCCCGACAGGAATGTCCTAGGGCAGACACAGGCATTATAGTACCTAGCCGTGCGCTGTTGGTAGGCGGCCATTTGGAGTCGTGCTTGGTCATGTACCTCCTCCACAAGATCGAGGTTGGCTCGCAGCTGGTTCGAGTTGCCCTCCTTGCTGTACGACTCCATCCGGGGGCTTGGGGTGCCTATCTCCACGGGGATGATGGCCTCAGAACCGAAGATGAGGCTGAAGGGAGTCTCTCCGATGGGGGCTCGTGGCGTCGTGTGGTAGGCCCATAACACGCTGGGGAGCTCCTCACCCACCTTCCTTTGGAGTTATCCAAGCGAGCTCTAAGTCCCTGAAGGATGATGCGGTTGGTTACCTCAGCCGCACCATTGGTCTGGGGTGCCCAACAGAGGTGAACCGCTATTGAATGCCTAGCTCGATGCAAAATCCTCTGAAGGATGCATTGTCAAACTGTCGGCCATTGTCGGTAACGAGGGTATATGGCAGTCTGAACCTACAGATTACAGATTTTCAGAAAAAGAACCTCACCTTGCCCTCAGTGATCTTAGCCAGTGCCTCGGCTTCAATCCATTTTGTGAAGTGGTCGACGGCTACCAGAAGGAACTTGCACTAATCAGAGGCTGGGGGGAACGGTCCTAGGATGTCCATGCCCCATTGAGCGAAAGGCCAGGGGGCCGCCAGGAGGCTCAGCTGAGAGGTCGGCTGCCGTTGGATGCTGGCATGATGCTAGCAGCTATCATACCTCCTTACGAGCTCGACGGCATCGTCCCTCATTGTCAGCCAGTAGTACCCTTGCCGTAGGGCTTTATATGCCAGAGCTCTGCCCCCCAGATAACTTTCATAGATGCCTTCATGTATCTCCCGTAGGATGTAATCGACTTCCGTGGGGCCGATACACTTGAGGACCGGGTATGAGAATGACCTTTGATAGAGCCGCTCGTCCATCATTAAAACTTTGGAGCTCGCCGCTTGAGTAGTCTAGCTTCAGCTAGGTCTTCAGGGAGGGCACATCAGTAAGATACCGGATGTAAGTGTCCATCCAAGAGGATTCTTGTGTGACCGATAGGGCCTCCTCGGTGGCTTCAATGCTTGGGACCCCTATATGCTCCACATACGTTCTTCCCAAGGTCCCGTCGGCTAAGGTTGCCAAACAGGAGAGTGCATCAGCCCTGGCGTTCTCTCCCTTGGGGATGTAACTGACATGGAAGTAAGCAAAATGGGAGGCCTGGGATTAAACTTTGCTCAAGTAACGGGACATGGTTGGATCTCCAGCCTTGTACTCTCCAGCAACTTGCCTGGAGACAAGCTATGAGTCTGTGAAAGCCCTTAGTTGCCTCGCTCTGAGCTCCCCGACCAACTTCATCCCTGCTAGCAGGGCTTCATACTCTGCTTGATTGTTGGTGGCGAGGAAAAGGAACCGGAGAGCATACTCCACCACCTCCCCCTCGGGGCTCACGAGAATGAGCCCGGCTCCACTCCCCTGGGAGTTTGATGCGCCATCTACATGAAGGATCCAATCTTCCTCTCCTACCTCCTCCGTCGCAGGGAACTCCAAGTGCAGCTCCTCCGAAGGATCCTCGGCCCAGGTGCACTCGATCAGGAAATCGGCTAACACCTAGGACTTCATTTCAGACCTCGGTCGGATTGATAAGTCAAACTCTCCCAGCTTGATGGCCCACTTCACCAGTTGGTCGGTGGTGTCAGGACGAGATAAGATAGTCCGAAGGGGCTGATCCATGAGCACCACAATCGGATGAGCTTAGAAGTAGGGTCTGAAGCATTGAGCGCAGACGATCAGGGCAAAGATGATCTTCTCGATTCTGGAGTACCTGGTCTCCTCGTCATGAAGCACCTTGCTGGTGTAGTAAACTGGCTTTTGCATCCCGTCGGCGTCCATGCGGATAAGCATGGAGCTGACGGCCTCGGGGGAGGCGGCAAGGTATATAAGGAGCTCCTCCCTGCTCCTCATCTTGGACAGCAACGGCAGAGTGGATAAAAACTCTTTTAACTCCTCGAAGGCCTCTTGGCATTCCTTCATCCACTCGAAGCCATTGACCTTGCGCAACGCATTGAAGAAAGGCATGCACCTTTCCGCTGACTTGGACAAAAAGCGACTCAAAGCTGCCACCCTTCCGGTCAGGCGCTGCATCTTCTTCTTATTAGCAGGGGGCCTCATGTCTAGGATAGCTCGGATCTTATCGGGGTTTGCCTCGATCCCTCGCTGCATTACCATGAAGCCTAAGAACTTGCCCACTATGACCTCGAAGGCACACTTGCGGGGGTTCAGTCTCATCTGGTATCGACGGAGATTATCGAAGGTCTTCGTGAGGTCGGCAACGTGGTCGACAGTACGGGTACTCTTGGTCAGCATGTCATCCACGTACACCTCTATATTGCACCCGATCTGGTCCTCAAAGACCTTGTTTATTAGCCTCTGATAGGTGGCCCCCGCATTCTTCAATCCAAACGGCATCACCCTGTAGCAGTATATCCCCTTCTCAGTCACAAACGAGGTAGCCTCCTCGTCTGCTGGATCCATCTTAATTTGGTTGTACCCCGAGAAGGCATCCATGAAGTTGAGGGTCTCATGGCCGGATGTGGCGTCCACCAACTGGTCAATCCGAAGCAATAGAAAACTATCCTTAGGGCATGCCTTGTTGAGGTCGGTGAAGTCCACGCACATCCTCTAGCTCCCACTAGCCTTGCGGACCATGACGATGTTGGCCAGCCAGTCGAGGTAGTGGACCTCCTGAATATGGCCAGCAGCCACTAGCTTGCGCACCTCCTCATCAATAGCCTTCTATCGATCGGGGGTGAAGCTCCTCTTTTTTTGCCAGATGGGCTGGCATTCTGTTTTGATGTTGAGCTGATGGGTAATTACCTTCTGAGGGATACCTGGCATGTCGAACGCCGACCATGCGAATATGTCAGAGTTGGTCCACAGTAAAGCGAGAAGCTGGTCGCGCGCCTTCCCTGGAAGCAGGGCTCTGATCTGGATCATCCTCATCAGGTCCTCCCCCAAAGGGAAGGTCAGCAGGTGCTCGGCCAGCTCTCCTCTTCTCTTTGAGTCTCGGGGGTCGAGCAATTCTGGTGCAGGTGCAGAAACCACCCCTTGCGGGCTGGGGGCCAGATGGTAGCAAAGCGGCAGCGGGTTCTGCTCCCCCCGCATCTTCCCGACTCCTTCGCTAGTTGGGAATCTCACGAGCAGCCTTTTGGTGGAAATGACAGCATCTAGAAGGTTCAGTCTGGGTCTTTCGAGGATGGCGTTGTAGGCAAGGGAACTCGGACCACGAGAAAATTCATAAAAACCGTGCTCTGACATGAGGGCATTCCGATCGTGACGGGGAGAGTGATCTCCCTCTCAACTCTCACAGAGTCTCCAGTAAAACCCATTAAGGGTGCGGTGATAGGCCGAAGGAAGCTGAGGGACAAGTTCATCTGAACAAACGCATCATAACTCAAAACGTCCACTGAGCTCCCACTGTCAACTAGAATTCTTTTTATAGGATGCTTAGCGATCGTCATAGACATGACGACGCTGTCATCATTCTTGTTGACCACCCCTCTAGGTCCCTTTTAGAAAAGGAAATTACAGAATCTAACCCCTCTTCCCCACATGGCCTCTTGGATGTGTCGCCTGCCCCTAGGAGATCATTGCCAACGTCTTCTCGGTTGGGGCATTGTCGATGCTGGCTATTGGTGGCGGGGGCACCAACGGACCGGGTGCACTTGGGTTACCCCTCTGAACAAACTTTTCTAGGTGGCCACGCTGGATGAGGTCCTCTATCGCCTTCTTTAACTGGCGACATTTATCGGTGTCGTGGCCATGGTCCCGATGGAAGCGGCAGTACAAATTTTTGTTGCAGGGGGTCTTCGGGTTCAACGGAGAAGGGTGCTGAAGATAAGGCTCGTCCTCGATCTAAAGCAAGATGTGAGATATCGGAGCGAGCAAAGGAGCGAATGGACCATCCCTGGGGCAAGAGCCCGAGGACGGTTGTCTGGTCGACGGGGAGGCTCGGGCTGAAGGGAGAAACAACCTCCAAGACATGCATATTTTAAAATTTTGATAACAATTATCAATGCGAAAGCTTAAAGATTAAATATTAATTTATCTAATATGCATCAAGATCATATCTTTACCTTATACTATAGGATCGTTTGATCTAAATTATGCATATAAATAAAATCATCAAGATTATATCTTGATCTTTAAGATAAGAAGTCATATTACTTGTCTTGAAGTTGCCTTAAAATATAGAGATCATATCACTTACCTTAAGAACAATTGGTAAATCCTTTGTGCTTTGCAGCCTTTCAATCGTTCGGCCTTTAGTATCGTCCACGCGAAGTCCCCGAATGATCAGATTCTCGGGAGTGCTAGCTCACAGAAAAACAACTTTGCTGATCTTGAATCCTTCCACTTGAATCTTCTTTTAGGATCCACCAAACTTTTGCTAACACTAGAATCACACCAGGGTTTTTTGTTCTAACTTTTTAGAATTTCAATCCACAACATTTTATTTTTATAATCTGGTAAAGAATGTCCTCTAATTATAGGCTCAATTTAGCCTTTAGCCCATTGAATTCTAACACTTAGAATTCTGATGTGTGATGAAGACCAGAGACATGAATTCTAACACTTAGAATTCTAATTCTTACGTTGACATTTGGTGAAAACCTATGAATTCTAACACTTAGAATTCCAACGTTTTTGGTAATTCCGATGGTGAAAACGAAAGAGTTATGAATTCTAACACTTAGAATTTCATCATCTGTTTAAGTCAAAGAGGTACATTAATTCTATATGAATTCTAACACTTAGAATTCCAACGGAAATCGTTTGGAGAAGATTAAGGTAATACATTAAATTTTGCATGAGAATTTAATCTCTCATGAGATGATATTTTAGCTATCTCATTGTGTGAGATCCTGATGCGAGAAAACTTTTTTTTACACATGGGGTTTGGGTTTGGATTTTGGTTTAAGCTGATTTAAATTTTTTTGGATTGAACTACATAGATCATGGTCCTAGCCCAAATCAAATTTGGCTTATCCTAAATCTATTTAAATCCAAATCAAGTCTAATTTCAAATCAATATTTAAAATTGATTACTCCTTCTAATAGACTTAAACCTAATTGAATCTTATTCACTTGTACTTAACCCAATTGAGATAATTCAATCAATCAAATTAATTAATTAAATTATATACGATTCTCAATCGTCAATCAGCAAATAGATCATCCTAGGAAACTTTTATGCGTGTGACTCTCTAGGTTCGAACCTAAGCCGATAACATAGGAATAACTTTTTATACTAATCGATGTGCCCATCTAGCAATGGAACCCGACGTCCGGATAGGTCGAAGAGTTGCCAAGCAAACTCCAAGAACCCTAAGAAATAGTTATCGTATAATTCATCCTTTTGACCACAAATGTTAAGGATGGCTTAAGAGCCTGTCAACTCTAAACAGCAAATCTATAAAGTGATTTCAACTTTAGTGATCATGTGACCTTCACATGAAGTGCCTTGGCCAAGGTCTTGCTAAATTGAAACACAAGCATTTCTCCTTTAACAGAATAGGTCAAATTCCATCTTGATCCATAACTGACTACCACAAGTACTTAACTGCACCCAGTAACCTTTCGTAGCTGGATTAAAAATTCAGGTGGTCCGGCACCTAAGTACAATGAGTTGCTTGCAAGTCATCAATTATGATCTTCAGGTCTGAAGGATACTTATACCCATATCTTTTCGGATTAACTCTTGACAGTAGAGTATCCAGAAATGAGTCATGTTCGGTGAAATGTACTCCTACACTTTTACCTATATGTCATATCAGTGTCTCTACACTCCTTGGTTAAAAGGACAACCAACAAATATGATATACAACGTCCTATAATTGATAGTACAATGGCCCTATCATAGTATATCATTTGGTCGCGAACTCTTTTGAGGACCTTCAAAGATAAATTCTTCTTTATTGTAAAAGAAGATCCTAAGGGCTTCATTACTATTAGGAGTTTTAAGAATATGTTCTTGTAATGAATAAACTGCCAAATAACTTTTATTAATATATCAATTTATATGCTTTTTACATTAGTACAATCATCAAATGATTGGCTTTAGGATACAATTCCCAACACGAGCCTCCTGGACGAGCCTCAGCAGGCTCAGGTCAAGTCTACTTCTTGGCGAAACTTCCATTAGCCTCGCGCTGGGAGGAATCAGCCTCATCGGCACGGATGTATTTTTATGTCCGACTCAGAAGTTTGGCGTAGGAGCTGGGCGGCTTCTTGTCGAGAGAATAAGTAAAACAGGAGGGGCGAAGCCCTCGCTTAAAGGCCAAGGTGGCCACAGAATCCTCGAGGTTGTAGACCTCGAGGGCGGCTTCTTTGAACTGGGGTGACGAAGTCCTGCAGGGACTCGTCCCTCTTTTGCTGGACGGAAAACAGGCTATCCACCACTCGAGGATCTTCCGATAGGCGTCAAAATAGGCTAGGAAGGCCCTCTCTAGCTGACGGAAGGAGTTGATGCTCTGCGGCGGTAGGTGGGAGTACCAAGCTCGAGCAGCCTTCCTCAAGGTGGCGGGGAAGGCGATACAGAGTAAGGAATCAGTCGCCCCCTAGACCTGTATGAGGACTTTATAACTTTCCAAATGGTCCAGGGGATCAGTGGTCCCGTTGTATGGGTCCAACTGAGGAAGATAGAACCGGGTTGAGATCGCTCCTCCATAATATGGCAGGACAGTGGCGGCCGGCTGTCGTAGTCCGCCTCCAGGGGGGTTGGTGATCCGGCGGCTGAGCTCATCTAACCGCTGGTTGTACTCATCAAGCAAGCGCTCGGCCGGCGAGCTATCCGGCGAGCTATCCGGCCATCGAAGGACCCCTCCCTCGAAGATTCCGAGGATGGAGAGGAATGACGATGGTCAAGACGGGTGCACTCTGCCTCCTTCTCGTGTCGCCGCTTGGGGGAAGCACTGGCATGACGAGAAGGAGACCGGGACCTCTTGGAGGCCTCCCGGCGATGACGCATGGGTGAAGCGCGGCAGTGGCGGGCTTCCCGGGCGGGTGACCTCCCCCGAGAAGAATGCTGGTTGGGTTGGGCCACCCCGGGACTGATGAGGGTGCCCAGTTGTTGCTGCAGGACTTGGACCGCTGCCACCAGCGACTAGACTTGCATGGTGAGGGCGGCGATCCGATCATCTTGATGCTGGTGTGATGTGATGGTGATGATGGAGTGAGGACAGCGGCCTAAGGGGCGAGGGGACCGGCTGCCGGCAGGTCAGCTTCCGGGCGGTGCCCCCTAGTGTGGATGGTGGAGATCTCTTGCGCACGTGTTGTCACCATTTTCTCGGATACTCAGGGGAAGAAGATCTGCAGCTGACTGGTTCGAAGCTTTTCTTTCCTTTGCCCCCTTCCTGGCGCGCCAATCTATTGACGCCAAGTCGCCTTTCTCCAACATCGAGGAACGAAGATCCTTCTCCTCGAAGAGCTCCTGCAAGAAAGTCCCTAGGGACCGGTTGCACCGGTGGGGACCTTCCGACGCTCAAGTAAGCAACTTGAAAACAGTTAAGGAAAGAACTAGCAAAAAAGATAGTTAGAGAACTTAAGTTCGGATCCCTCATCGTTGTGAGTGTGGGCTTTTATACCTGTTCGAGGGTCCCTTTTTTCGCTTCCAGAAGGTGGTTGATTTCGAGGTGCCTTTGTCCGGTAGCGGACGGATGGCAAGGCTGACAGCGACAGGTCGCAACCGACACTGGGCATGTCAGAGGTGTCTTGCCCCGCTAGCCATCTGTCAGGTGAGGCGCTACAGGTGGCAGGTGGGCCTAGACGTGTCAGGCGTGCGCCGTTACGGTTGTGGCCACGCGCTGTTGCAGTAGGTAATGGACCACGTGGCTGCCACAGGCGGTTGATGGACCATGTAGGTGTGTCAGGTAGCTCGAGGTGATGGGACATGAGGCCGAAGGGACCTCGGAGGCCGAAAGAGGGTTCCGTCAGTTACTTTCTCTGTTAACCCTAACGATGTTGGATCAGCCACATCATTATTTAATATATACAGTCTTTAATAATTCAATCCTGAAAGAGTGTAAGGTTGTCTGCTCAAGGCAACCACTGCGTTCTATATTCATGGATGAATGTACTAAAAGTTGGGAGTTACAACCCCCTGCATACAAGATACAAGGGAACATCTCAAATTAAGATTAAAATAGACTCCATATGATTTCTGGCAATTTTCTTGAAATATTCAACAACAATAATCATTCGCGTTCACTTCCTATGTCCAGGACGGAGTTTGGGATTTATGAAAATTGGATGCTGATATTATGATGACAAAAGGTAAACTTCCATTATAGATTCAAACACAAAGATATCTAAAGGACACAAGCTTTTCTAATTTAAAATCCCGTCATATGAACTCAGTGTCACTGTATTAATTAACCTGTGCAATAAGAATATCATAAAACAGCAGCAACAATCAATTGGCAGTAACAGCAACAACAAGAGCAGAAAAAATAAGACATCAAGATCCATCTGTGATGATGGACCTCCGAAGTACCATACGCCCAGACTCATTCTTTTCAAATACTCGCTCAATCAGCTCATCCCAACTCATCTTCTGCCTGGAGTCTGTCGAAGATGGGGGAGAACACTCCCCCTCTCCTGCTTCAGGAGAGTTCTCATCAAATGTACCATAGGTTGATGGTAAATATGCATCTGGAACAGACAATGTCACAGCCCTCTGGATTGCTGCCTTGTGCTCCTCGATGTGCTCTCGTGCAAGCGTCTCTTTTCTCTCCATCCTTTGCTTTGGAGGGATTGTCATTATTTTTTCCTTCTCTAGCATCAGCTGCATTAACAAATATATTCATTTTGGTTGTTTGATTCATAAGAAAATGTCAAAAATGTCCCATAAGCAAAAAGAAAATATAAGATCAGAAGAGCTGAGAATGAGGTCAGGACTTACATCCATAGCCCTCTGGGCTTCTTTATGAATCCAAATAATAGCATGGTCGGAAGTGGCATTGCAGGAAAGAACAATGTGCTCAAATCTTCCATCAACTGGCACTGCAGTTCTAACAACGGAGGATATCTTCCCCACCTGTTGCAAATCATCAATGTGACAAAAACTCCATCAAGAAGCTGAAAAGCCAAGGCCTGTGAAGAGTATCATTATTTTTATTATAGGAAAGAACAACAACAAGCATGGATCATTATGCATTATGCTTCTTTCTTGTCCCTCTTACAGAGCACTTTAAGCAAGCAGGGAGAAGGAGAGCATTGGTAGAGTACAAGTAGTTAGGTTGCTATTCTGTAGGAGGCATGCACAGAGGATTGACCTATTCATTCTACAGCTGGAATGGATCAGTTAATTATTGATGTTCAAGATGGCATTATGATATTTCATGAGAAGAGATCATATATATACAAGTGAATCTTCATTCATTATAAGAGAGAGTAGATATGCGACTGGATGGGGCTAATGCAAAGAGAAGCCATGAAGGAGATTATAAAAGAAAATAAAGAGAAATAAGCATATAGAAATAATAAAATAGGCAAGTTGCATTCCAGTTGATGAATTATATAGATCAGTTGACACTTGCTGAGTTATATCACTCAATTTAACAACCACCTTGCATATTATATGATGGAAAGTTTTGAAAATAATTGTTTGAATTTAACCAATCAAAAGAACCATACAAAGCGCATTTTAGGAATGAAACTGTTCAGCAGAGAAGGTAGAAAATAGTTATTGCTTTGTTGAAATTTTGTTAAATTTTCTAGAAGTCTAAAACATCTTTCTCTGTTATTCATACTAATTTAAGCCTGCAAGCTCAATTTTAAGGCAAGAAGCCAAGCAAGTCAGAACCTTACCTACACAGTTTTCTCTCTACAATGTGATAGAGTCGACCTGGTGCATAGAGCCTCCTTGGATCTCTTAACATGACATCTTCCGGTATGCATGTGTCTCTCATGCATCTTAGGCAAAGCAGGCATGGCAAACTGTCCAAAGTACATGTCAACACATCTAGAACAGAATTTACTTCATGAAATGAAAGACAAAATCACATGAAAAACATACTATCTAAAACACCTTTATGTGACAAAACACTTTATGAAAAGCTAAGCAAGCATAACCAAGATCAGTCTTGCAGTCAATAATCATCTCTTAATACATCCACCCTCCGGCATAGCTACAGCTCTTTGAGAAGTGCCAGTGGTCTTAGAAATCAATTTCACTTCGCTTAGAGAACGCTGTTTTGCCTGCCCATGTAACCTCAATGCTTGTGAAACACTACCATCTATCCAAGCTGCCCTACATGTTTTCAGCTTTTAATAACAACCCATTCATTAATTAATTAGATCTCCTAGTGGGCTACACAATTTAAAATTTCACACATGTGAACATGTGCCAATCCATTGATGCTTTGAAACAATACCATCTATCAAAGCTGCCCTACATGTTTTCAGCTTTTAATAACAACCCATCCATTAATTAGATCTCCAAGTAGACTACACAATGTGACATTGAACACATGTGAACATGTGTCAATCCATCGATGCTTTTGAAACACTGCCTTCTATCAAAGCTGCCCTACATTTTTTCAGCTATTAATAACCACCCGTCATTAATTAGATCTTCAATTGGGCTACTCAATTTAAAATTGGACACATGAAATGTGCCAATTTTAGAATAAGAAACCAAACATGCTTCTGTTCTTACAAACAAAAGAGTAAAGTAGGTTTTCTCAAAGATTTAAGTATAATAATGAAATACACATTAATATTACAAGCTCAAAACACCAGACCAACAATAACATTTACTTTTGTGCTATTGAAAGTGAAATATTATCTGAGCATCGCATCAAACTTCATGATTGGGCGTCTATTACTTTAAAATATAAATGTTTTGTCCATCATTAACATTTCTCTTATGAGAACAAGAGGCAAAATAATAGATGGTTCTTGCTAAGAAAATCAATGTGCTCCACACAAAATTAGCAACTAGAAAGAGTTCAAAAGGACATGGTCTTTATTTTACCAGAAGATTGATTTGAAAATGTCTTCCAAAGGAGTAGCTGTTCGAGGTAAGAATCATCCTGACATCCAGATATTTGTTATCAGCAATAGAGAAAATTCATTGCATGACCAATACCTTTTTTTCATTAAAAATAAGCATGGCAAACAGAAACTTTCTCAATTCATCATGAAAAAGAAATTAGAATTGCAAAATTAAAGAATCAATGGAGATCCTAGTGGCATTTCCAATAGAGGGTGATGAGCAGCCAGATCAATTATTCATATGAAACTAATTTCTAACATCATTCATTGTAACTTGTAATCAAAGCAAGAAACAAATTTAAAAAAATGGAAAAATGATTTGATGTACAATAGCACTTAGCCCAACCTTAAAGTCCAAAATAATGGAGAGAATCTACCGGAAATCTTAAACTCAGCAGATCGCATTTTCTTGTGAGAAGCCAAATGTGGACATGTAACAGACCAACAAATCGATGTCTCTGACTAAAATCTAATGTAGCAGTGCTTTGGATCAAAATTTCCACCATCATGATAACTATGCAAGAGCAAAAGTATGTCTAAAGACATGCAAGTGGCTAGTTAAGGTGATGATTCATCTAGCTTACCTGCTTTCGCTTTATTTTAGAATCCACAAAAGGAAAAAATAAAGTGGGTCTCTTTTTCTTTTAAAAAAGGGACCATATATGTATACATGTATGTATCAGATGTCTAAAGCATCCTTTAGTCAGCTCTTTTTGTTATTTTTCTTCTCGGTTTTATTAGCTAGCAGATTTCACTTATGCTTTGGTTCCTCTAAACAAAGCCATACCTCCATAGTTTTTGTCTCTTCCCTTCGATTTCCAGCTTCAGCTTTTAGACTAAAGAGATTAAAACACGCATCGCCTTCTGCTATTCTCAGATAAGACCAACCTTACCAAAACTTGACATGCTACAGCCTGCCAGCGTTCACAATCTTTACATTTCTATTTTATTGTTCATATGTGCATGGAAAAGATTACTTTCATCATCAGCTCGAATGGTTTCATGGTTGGAAGGTAGAGTAAGTCTAGAGAGGCCCAGATGAATGATTGAGTTAGACAATCTGGTAGAGCTTAAGAGCTTTATAACACCAAGCTAGTGATTATGCGTGTGTACAAAAGTATATTTATTTAATCACCTTCTTATTCATGCATTACTAATCCATCATTCAGCAAATCACTAGAAATATAGAAATTTCAAATCATTCTCCTCTAGAATTGAAGGTTATCTGGACCTCTGGATCACTCAAACCAGAGTAGTAAAGCGTCCAACCATATGTTCTCATTTCACTGGCAACTTTGACATGAGAATATTTCAAATTTCAACTCCTATAAAATTTGGGACATTAGGTATAACATGAAATATGGTTAAAATTCCACCTAACAGATGCACAGTAGAAAATGAGATGCAATATGACAAAGTCATCATCATAAGGTACTCAAATCAAATGGATGCACAAGATATCATTGAAAAAAGATTTTCAGAATTAAAAGGGAAAAGAAGAAAAGGAAGCATGTAGTTTTTACAGATAAAGAATGACCTTCAAAAGCATGAATATGTCAGGACTTCGATTTCAGAAATAACATTAATCAAAATAGAGCACGAGGAGTATAATTTAACATGAAATTTTCAAATAGGGCTGAAAATTGATTGGATATGGATTACATATCAGCATGTCCACATCCATTTTAATTGACGAATGCAGATATGAATATGAATATGAATATCAGCTACATACAAAATGATATCATGGATACAGATTGGATATTGAAAGTATGAATATAAATATGAATATAAGTTGGATAGTCAAACTCTGTGTCCATTAAATCAAGATATCAGGCAAGTTAACACCAGCGAGCATGGCCCACTCATTTTAATTAAAAGTTCACAAGTACTATATAACATTAAATAGGATTACAAGCAAAAGTGGATGTTCAGGTAAGGATTGGACAATTATCTATTGATATCTATACTTGCTTCTTGTATGGATATGAATATTAGCTAGACTCAGATTTGTATCCATACCAAGATAGATACCCATACAACAATGATTCGGACAGATAGATATTATCTGATCTGCTTTCAGCCTTACTTTCAAATGACAAGCATATAACAGGGTCACTTCACTTTTAAGGCAGGACTAAACTGATAGATGATCAAGAGAAAAGCAATTAACACAGCATGTTACATCTTAAATAGAGCCTTAATAAGACCAATCTTAAAGAAAACACCTTATGAATTATGGAATGAAAGAAAACCAAATATAAAATACTTTCATGCATTTGGATGTAAATGTTTCATTCATAATAATGGTAAAAACAATTTAGGAAAATTTGATGCTAAATCTGATGAAGGAATCTTTTTAGGATATTCAACAACTAGTAAAGCTTATAGAGTATTTAACAAGAAAACCTTAGTAGTTGAAGAATCCATACATATAGTTTTTGATGAATCTTTAGCAACTGGATCTGAAAAGATTGATGATGAGGAAGATACAAACATAATTGAAAAAGATCTTGAAAAACTTAATATTAAAGTATCTTCTGATCATGAGCAAGAAGCTAAAGATGATGATTCACATAAGGACGATGATGTCAATATTGATCATAATGATACAGATCTTCCAAGAGACTGGAGATATGCACATAGTCATCCCAAGGAACTGATTATAGGCGATCCATCTCAAGGAATAAGAACTAGATCATATATGAGAAATATTAGTAATCATCTTGCATTTGTGTCACAATTGAACCCAAAACTATAGAAGAAGCTGAAAAAGATAATAATTGGATGTTAGCAATGCAAGAAGAACTAAATCAATTTACAAGAAATAATGTTTGGACTTTAGTTGAAAGACCTAAAAATCATTCAGTAATAGGATCAAAATGGGTTTTTCGAAATAAACTAGATGAAAATGGCATTGTAATTAGAAACAAAGCTAGATTGGTTGCTAAAGGATATAATCAAGAGGAAGGTATTGATTTTGATGAAACCTTTGCGCCTGTAGCTAGATTAGAAGCCATTAGGCTATTACTTGCATTTGCATGTCATATGAATTTTAACTTATTTCAAATGGATGTAAAAAGCGCATTTTTGAATGGATTTATTAATGAAGAAGTTTATGTAGAACAACCACCAGGTTTTGAAGATCACAAGTTTTCAAATCACATTTTTAAATTGCACAAAGCTTTATATGGTTTGAAACAAGCACCTAGAGCTTGGTATGATAGGTTAAGTAAATTCTTAATAGAAAATGATTTTACAAGAGGAAATGTTGATAAAACTGTTTTTGAAAAGAAAAAGTAAAGATTTACTTGTAGTACAAATATACGTAGATGACATTATTTTTGGTGCTACTAACGATTCTCTTTGTCAAGAATTTGCAAAGTTGATGCAGGGAGAATTCGAGATGAGCATGATGGGAGAACTCAACTTCTTCCTTGGACTCCAGATCAAACAAAGCAAAGAGGGAATCTTCATCAACCAAACAAAATACACAAGAGAACTACTCAAAAAGTTTGGTATGGAATCAATGAAACCCCTCGGAACTCCAATGAGTCCTTCATGCAAGCTGGACAAAGATGAAGAAGGTAAAAAGGTTGATCAAAAGTATTATCGAGGTATAATCGGATCCCTTCTTTATTTAACAGCAAGTAGACCAGACATTATGTTTTCAGTATATTTATGTGCTAGATTTCAATCTGAACCTAAAGAATCACATTTAATAGCTATTAAAAGAATACTAAGATATGTAAGTGGAACAAAAAATGTAGGTTTATGGTATTCTAGAGACTCCACATTAAATCTAATCGCATATTCAGATTCTGATTATGCTGGATGTAAATTAGATAGAAAAAGCACAAGTGGTGCATGCCATTTCTTAGGAAGTAACTTAATCACATGGTTTAGCAAAAAGCAAAATTCAGTTGCATTATCAACTACTGAAGCTGAATATGTAGCAGCTGGAAGTTGCTGTGCGCAAATCCTATGGATTAAGCGACAACTAGAAGACTATGGTATCACGCTTGATAAAACACCCATAAGATGTGATAACACTAGTGCAATTAATCTAACAAAAATCCAATTCAACATTCAAGAACTAAACACATAGAAATCAGATATCATTTTATAAGAGAACATGTAGCAAATAATGAAATATGTCTTGATTATGTTAACACTGAAGAACAATTAGCTGACATATTCACTAAACCTTTAAATGAAGAGAGATTCTGTTATCTTAGAGGAGAGTTAGGTATTTGTGATCCTTTAGAATGAATTTGAAACCCCTAAGGAAATTTTATCTAAGATTCTTTCAAATCCTCAATCCTTAAGGAAATCTTATCTAGAATTCATATCTAATTGATTCACTCATATCCAATGATTATTTATCAATTTTTATGATCATATTCCGGACACATTTCAGAAATTTCATGATTTTGGTCTGAAATGGTCTCGGAGCCGACTCGATGCGTATCGGAGTCGACTCCCGGTTTCGACTGAAACTCTCGGGTCGACCCCTCTTAGGCGCGAGTCGACTCCATGTCGGGACGGCCTTTCTGTGTCTGTGCCGAATCGACACTTGGGTTTGCGCGAGCCGACTCGAAGTGGTCCCAAGTTGATTTATCTAGGGCAGAGTCGGCTCGTCGCTCATTCTATTCGACCCCAATCGGCAAAATACTCTCTCCACGCTCATTCCAAACCTTCCAAACTTCCAATAATCCCTGATTATCACCTCCAATCATCAAATGGCACCTAAAACTAGAGGATCTAGCGTTGTGGCTGGTGGAATCAAGCGGAAACGCTCCGTGAAGAAGACGGTGAAGCGTCCGGTGCGGGAACCTTCTCCAAGCTCGGACTCCACTTCATCTGCTTCTACTCCAACTGCTACACCTGCTGCCTCGTCTTCCCAGGTAGATCGTCTAGCGGATAGGATAATTACTACTGGTAGGAAGGTGGATTTTGAATTATTTGAAAATGAGGGCTTTTTAGTTGGGAGACAGCTTATCGAGATGGGTTGGGAGAAAATTTGTTCTCTAGAGTGCCCGACTTATCCCTCATTGGTTAAAGAATTTTACAAGAATCTGTCCAGAGGAGACCGTGGACTTATTAGCAATGTGAGAGGAGTCAGATTATCTGTTACTGCTGAGATTTTGTCTAGATTGTTGGAACTACCCTTGTCTTGCACTTCCACCTTTTCTTCTGATGACCGCGCCCCAGCTTTATCCAGATTATTAAACAGGGATGTGGTTGGATTTGAAGAGGTATTTGCTAATCAACTTTCTTTAGAGTTGAGATTACTACACAATATCTGCAGTAGGATTTCTTTCCTAAAACTGGTAGATTTGACTATGTCTCGGAGAGAGATGTCTTTGTAATGGACGCCATAGTGACAGGCAAGCCTATCAATCTTCCCAGCATGATTCTGTGGTACATAGCAGATTGTGGAGGGAAAAGAAAATCAAGTCTGCCTTATGGGATGATCCTTACTATGATTTTTCGAAGCCAAGGTGTGGTGATTTCTGATAATGAACCTATGAAGAATCTAAGACACACTGATTTTTATAGTCTAGCAACAATTCATCGGATGGGGTTTATCAAAAAGAATGGTAGATGGGAAAGGAAAGGAGTGACAGAAGATAGAGCTACAGATACTGAGGCTGCAGGACCCTCTGTTAGACATCATTCGCCTGCACCTCCGAGCCCTTTGATTTCTGCCTCTGCTCCAGCCCCAGTTCCAACTGTTGTTCAAACTTCATCTTCTGCTAGTTTTTCAGATCAACAAATTATGCAAATCAAAGCCTTACTTGAAGATCAATCTGATAAGCTTAAAACTGATTTTGAGAATAAATTTATGCATTTGAGAGAGACTCTTTATTCTCTTGATGATCGTATCTCAAAGATTGAGTCCACTCTCGGCTCTTCATCGGCATCCTTAAGTAGTGATCTCAAGAATATTTTTGAAGAACTTAAGGATATATGTGGAGATGGAGAGACATATGCAAAGAGCAACGCAGAGCTTCAAGACAAAATTCAGAGTGCGTGCACCTTTGTTGATGAAAAACTCAAGGATTATGTTAAAATTCAATCTGAAGGAATGAAAAATATAGTCGATCATCTAACTAGAATTGTAAGAACTCATTTTTGAGTTACTAGAGTTTCAATCTTTGTTTTGTACTGAAGTTTTTATTATGCTTTCATTTTGAAATCAATGTACTGAAATTTTGATGTATTAGACTTTAAATGAAATGAATTCTCTATTTCCTTGTTTCAATGAATGAATGAAATTTGAATGAATGTTTATGATTCTCTATCTTTTTGTTGATAACAAAAAAGGGGGAGAATTTTATAGTTCTATGATTGTGATAAAATGAGAAAAAAATGAGATATTTAATTAAGTTTCATAGGGGGAGCTACTTCATTAAGGGGGAGCCTAAGCCTAACTATGAAAACAAAATAAATTCACTAATCAATCATGAACAAACTCAATATTTTTGTCATCATCAAAAAGGGGAGATTGTTGGAAGATTATAGAAAAATTATATGATCCAATCCTTTTGATTTTGATGATTACTAAAAACCATTGAGTTTATTAAAGGATGTAATGAGTGTATGCAAATGAGCAACAAATTATTTTGAACAATCAATATGAATGCTCAAGTTTAACTTTAAACAATTTTGAAAGTGACTTTAAGCTTAATATTCAAACTTTCAAAAAGAAATGTTATAATTCATGTTTTAATCAATAAGTTTTTGGATTAGTTCATGAATCAATTCTAAATGTTAATTTTATTGATTCCATGTCAAAACATTGAATTAAAATGAATCTGGAACGATTTTAATGTCAATCAGAAAAGTTTCTGATTTTTGATACGTTCCGGAGCCGACTCCTGAGTTTCAGAGTCGACTCCGCTCAGTGTACAGAAATGTGCATCTGTGTCGAGTCGACCCATGAAATTGTCGAGTCGACCCCTGATTCTGTCGAGCCGACTCCTGGACTGTGCGAGTCGACTCCGCTCAGACACCAGAAGAGTATTTTTCTGAGCACTTCGCGAGTCGACCCCAAGTCTTTCTCGAGTCGACTTCCGACTTTCAGGAGTCGACACTTCACTTTTAGCGAGTCGACCCCTAACCTTTTTAAATATTTCTATTTTTGGTAAACGAGCTCGAGCCGACTCGGGAAAAGCATGAGTCGACTCCAGCAAATCTGGGCACGATTTTTAACGATGACACATCAGCCCCAACGGTAAGATTTTTAAATAACGGCTATTTTTCCTTGTCTCTAACGGATATATTTTTGCAGATTCTATAAATAGAGGAGCTCTTTTCAAATCAAAACATTCCAGAGAAAATCAAAAAGAGAGAAAAGAATATCTTTTGAAAAGAGGGAAAAACAGAGCATATTGGAAAAATCATCTAGCTCAAAGAAGAGTGATTCAAAAGGAGTGAAATCCAAGAGGAAGTTTCGTCCGCTCCTTCTCATCAATCCACAAGAGTTAAAAGAAAATCCATAAGCATTTCAAAGGTCAAATCGGAGGATTTTCAAAAGAGGAAAAAGCTTCATCTCAACTCCAAAGTCTTCAACGGTCAAGAATCGTGCTGAGGCGTGATTCAACACTTCAAGAGGAGTTAAAGAGAAGAAAGAAGAAAGCCAAAGCCACTACCATCTGCAATACTATCAGGCTTTTCTAACTCTTTATTTTGTACTTCATTTGTATATTTGCTTAAGGGGAGCATTTCATTATCCAAACACTTTTATTTTAATTGGTTGCTGATTCAATCAGTGGATTGAATCGGTGGAGGTTGATATACCTCGTTGCAAGCCGGAGTGCTTGTGTTGGGTTAGTTGTGAGCCCGAGAAAAACAACGTGTAGGGTTTTGTGCTGGTAAGCCCGAGTTAAAACCAGCTGGGTTCGTTGTTCACCCGGAAAAACAACAAGTTTGAGTTGTAAGCTTGGAAAACAACTTGGCTGTAATCTAGAGAGATTATAGTGGACCCAAGTGAATCTTGGGAGTGGACGTAGGTGTTGGTTGCACCGAACCACTATAAAATTATCTTGTGTTTGCCGTGCTATATTTGCTCTCTCTCTATCTCTCTATATTAATTGCTTGTGTATTGCTTGTTAGTTAATTTCACTCACTTGCACATCTTGAGCAAATCAGTTTAAATCTTCTAAAAAGTCTTGAATTTTTAAGAACCCAATTCACCCCCCCCCTCTTGGGTTGCCATCTGGGCCAACAGACAAGGATGCTAGGGAGAGATGTGACTGAGTTTGAAGAAATCTTTGCAAATCAGTTAAACCTAGAACTCAGATTACTACATAATATATGTGGAAGAATCTTATTTCCAAAAATTGGGAGATTCGAGTATGTCTCGGAGCGAGACGTATTGTTAATGGACTGTATAATTACTGGAAGGCCAGTCAATTTAGCTGGCATGATGATTGAATACATGGCAGAGGCAGCTACAAAGAAGAGATCAACACTGCCATACGGTATGATTCTGACACTAGTCTTTAGAAGCCAAGGTGTGCTCATAATGGAGAATGAACCTTTAAGAAAACTGAGACACACTGATTATTATAGCATATCTACTATTCATCAGATGGGCTTCAAGAAAGTAAATGGTGTTTGGATGAAGGAAGGAAGAGAGGAAAGAGCAGAGAGAGAAGTGCAGAGGAAGCCAGAGTAGAAGACATCCCGGAACCATCCACTGAGGGACCATCTATCCCTGATCCATCTATTGCGGGACCTTCTTCAGCTGGACCTTCAGAGGCCGGACCTAGTTCTATTCCCTCACCTCCACATCAACCTATAACAAATTCTGGGAGATTCTCTGATGAACAACTTGATCAGTTAAGAGGTTTGCTTGCTGAGTATGATAGCCAGAGATCTCAAGAAAATTTTAAATTAAAAGAAGACTTTAATCAGTTGAAGGAAGAACTAAATTCGAGACTGGACATGATATCCTTTACCTTAGGCAGTTCTGTTGAATCCTTTGATGCTGAGCTTCACAAGATCTTCGAAAGGATGGAAGGTATTGCTGATGGGTCAGGATCTTATGTTCATGCAACGGTCAATTGAAGAAGGATATTGACCTTGCAGTCTCTCAAATCGAAGCTTGCCTTGAAAACTTTAAGAAATCACAAAAGGATGATATAATAGAAATCATAGGTCATCTGAAGAAAATTGTATTCAAACACATCTGACCTTGATTTTGAGTTTGATAGTTTGTACTTAGGAAGTTTTTGAATATCAAATGTATTTCATTTTGAAATGTATATGAATCAACTAATGTAATGGTTCTTGCTTATGAAATACAATTTCACATTTTCAAATATTGATTGCTTGGATCCCTATGCTTTATTAAGTCTACAATTTTTTTCTTTATCTTATACTCTCCTTATTGCTGATAACAAAAAAGGGGGAGAGATGGTTGAGATGATTGAATATGCAAAGAAAGATTGAATAAGAATATTGAATATGCAAAGACTTGAAATGGTTATATGCATAAAGAAAGAAAGGGAGAGAAATAAGTGTTTATGCAAAATGACTTGAAATGTTAATCAGTTAAAATTTGATGCTTATATATAGGGGGAGCTACTCAATGCAGGGGGAGCTTAACAAAAAGCTCATTTGTAATTTTATGCACATTAAGATTAATATTCATAATTAATGGATTATATTGAACTCATGCACAATTTTAAAGTTTACGTTGAACATTGGCATCAAAACCTAAATTTCAAATGTTTAAAGTTCAAAATGACGATAATCCTTAGTTTGATTGAATTTTTGAATGCATATACTCAAAGTTTTGTTATCATCAAAAAGGGGGAGATTGTTGACGCAATTAATGATTTTGATGATTAACAAAACTATTTGAGTATAACTTTTGAAGGCTCTGATGATTTTGATTTAGTGTTTCAGATTATAAGACTATTGAATGATCAAAATCAGGAGTTACATAGTGTTCTGGATCGAATCTAATGTCTAGGTAAGAATTGCAGACATTAGAGTCGACTCCGAGAATCACAGAGCCGACTCCGGAACTGGCACGGACACTAGAGTCGACTCCGAGACTGTTAGAGTCGACTCTCACAGAAGAAGCAGAAAGTCAATTTTTCTGGCCCCGACCTAGAGTCGACTCCGGGTAAGTTAGAGTCGACTCCGGAAAAGTTACTTGTCGACCCCAGAAAAGCCAGAGACGACTCCAAAAATACCGTTCTGAAATGTCTCGAGCTAGAGCCGACTCCAGAAAAGTTAGAGTCGACTCCAACCCACCTGGAACGAAAAATCAAGTTGCCAGATTAGCTCTAACGGTAATATTTCTATTTTAGCTTATTTCTAACGGATATATTTGATACAAGGTACACTCCAACGGATAGTTTTCTTCTAAAAATAGTGTAAAAGAAATCTATAAAAAGGGAAGTCTATTGTTCAAAGAAAAGACGGGAAAATAGAAAGAAAAGAGAGAAAATCTGAGATAGACAAATCCCATTTCAAAAATCCGAGAGCTTGAATCTTGAGAGGAAAATCTTCTAGCTCAACTCCACTCCACTTCAAAAAGCTCAAAGAGGAATCCAAGGCGTCTTAAATCAAAAATCAGTGGATTTCCCAAATTGAGGAAAAAGCTCCGTTTCTTCCATTCCCAATCTTCTCAACTGCAACAACTGCGAGGGATTAAAGCTGAGGCTTGATTCAATCCAGCAAGGAGAAGAAGAAAAGAAGAAAAGAAGAAAAGCTCAAAAGCCAACCTATCTACAAATCAGGCTTTTCTAAACCTTGCTATTCTTAATTTGTATATTTGCTCATTGAGGAGCTTTGTATCTCAAAAACAATACTTATTTTTGTTTGTGCCTAGTTCAATCTGGGGATTGAACTAGAGGAGGTAGTTTTACCTCGGTTTAAGCTTGGTTAAGCTTGGGTTAGGGTTTTTGTGCTGGTGAGCCCTTGAAAACCAGCTGGGTTCGTTGTGCGCCCAGGAAAACAACAAGTTTGAGTTGTGAACTTGTAAAATAACTCGGCTGTAATCGAGGAGATTATAGTGTGGACCCAAGTGAATCTTGGGAGTGGACGTAGGTGTTGGTTGCACCGAACCACTATAAAATTATCTTGTGTTTGCCGTGCTATATTTTCTCTCTCTCTCTATCTCTCTTTATTATTTGCTTGTGTATTGATTAAAGTTAGCCTCTCACTTGCACATTTTGCTAACTAATCAACTAAAGTTAAAAAGACTTAAATTTTTAAGAACCCAATTCACCCCCCCCCCCCCTCTTGGGTTGCCATCTGGGCCAACAGATAGCCACATTTGACAGCATATAGAGCGGAAGGGATGAAAGAACCGACCGGACAATGATAACCCTAGCCATCATAGATAAACCAATAACATGCCAACCATTGATACGCTGGCGGACCCGTCTCTTAAGATCCGCAAAGTCAGCACAGCGAGGTCGTCTACCAATCATGAGGATTCCCAAATACATAAATCGATCGGTTTGAGTAGAGATTCCCAACCGATTGATAATAACTTCCTTGATGGATCTGGAAGTCTTCGGGCTGAAGCAGATAGAGGACTTCTGAAGGTTGACCTTCTGACCCGAAGCCTGACAATAACATTGAATAATGGAATCAAAGGATGCCGCATTATCAATAGAGGCCTGACCCAGGAGGATACAGTCATCAGCAAACAAAGATGAGAGATGGAAGGGCCCTCATCCCCCATCTTGAATGGGATAATTCTCTTGTATTGCTGAGCCTGATGGAAAGCACGAGAAAGATCATCCACAGCCAATATGAACAAGAGAAGGGATAAAGGGCACCATTGGCGTAATCCCATAGAGGAATGGAAGAACTCAGTCAGTCCCCCATTGATGATCAAAGAGAAAGAAGGCCTATTGATGCAAGCCATTACCCACTCAATAAATGTCTCATCAAAACCGAACTCCTGAAGGGAACGATACAAGAAGGTCCAACTCAATCTGTCATAAGCTCTCTCCATATCAAGCTTGACAGCCATAAGGCAACTTCTGCAGGGGCTTTATGGAGATCATGCATAAACTCCTGAGTGATGAGAACATTGTTCGAAATAGACCGACCTCTGATAAACGCCCCTTGTTCCTCTAAAATGAGACGGGGAATCACTGCTCGAAGGCGACTGGCTAAGAGACGGGCACAAATCTTGTACAAAGTAGTACATAGACTGATAGGCCTAAAATGCTGAGGAAGAGAAGCATCCGAGCGCTTGGGAACAAGAGTAATAAGAGTTCTATTCCAATCCTCAGGAATGTTCTTAGATTGGAAAACAAATTGTATAGCCTGAACCACCTCCTGCCCGACAATATCCCAGTAGTAACGGAAAAAGAAAGGCGGAAATCCATCCAGCCCTGGGGCCTTATCTGGACCGAGCTTCCAAATGGCCTGGCGAACCTCCTCCACATAAAAGGCCTGACAAGTCTGGCGTTATCCGAAGAGGACACCTTTCTGGAATCAGATACTGGAATAACCGGAGCTCCATCACCTCTAGAATTAGACCATCTAAACTGGAAGAAATGGAGAAGCTGGGATCGGATAGAATGAATATCCTCTTGATAATTTTCCTCAGCAGCTAACCTCCGAATCCTGTTAGCTGCTCGCTGCTGTCAGGAGCGCTTTCGATTAGCAAAGTAGGCATGAAATGGAATCAAATGATACTTATCCCTGTTCATATCATTAAATTTATTATTCAAAACCAAGTCTCAAATTAGTCAGGAGCAAAGTACAACAAAACAGACGGTAGACATATAGGCAAATTTCTTCAGTTTTCTCGGAAGCCATAATCACAAATGTAGAATAAATAAGAGGACCTGTTCTCCATCTTATAATTAGCCATATTGGATTGCATAGTACAATTTGGAAGTGCAATCATTTGACCTTTGGTGATAGCATACACTGTATGGCCACATATGGCACCAATTTGCCTTCTTTTAGTTATAAGCAACATGTAGTATGGCCCCACAATCACATGCATGTGTTGTACAAGGACACAATATGAAGAGCCTACCAACAATGCCATAACAATTACTGACAAATCCTAGTCCACCGGTGGATCTATTTCCTTCATTTATTCGGCTTAACAGGTCTTGACACTCACTTTCCAAGTATGGGGTGGAATCCTCGTGGATGTTCAACTTTAAAGCTCCAATCTATCAATCTTTAGCACTTTCCATAATGTTCTACTTTTGTCCCTTCCAATCATATAACATTTTTGTGACATAAAATAGCAAAGCCAATCATTTTAAAGAAAATATACGATAAAGTTGTTAACAATTAGCATTCGATATCGACACAATAAACATGAGAATGCGATAAGAATCAGCACCATCTAAAAATCAACTATATCTTTGTACAAGAGACAATTGTAAATGGAATTTGTTATAGTTCAAGATACATTAAATTTTGGAAGATAGAGAAGTCAAAAAAGTGCCTGGATCTTGTTGGATTGAGACAGTAGATGGTGGTAATTATCCAATACTAGCACAATATGGAGTTGCGGTGTAGTTCAGTAACTTTCACAAATGCATGCATCTAAGTATTTGATGATTTACCCGTCAAATGAAACCTGAATCCATGGATTCTTGAGAACTCGAGGATCCTGAAATTACTTCTCAAAAGCTTTTGACAATTCTATGAATTCAACAGTAGACATTGTTGGAAAATTTGAATCAGTTATGTGCAGAAGAGGACTTAATCACAGAGTAAAAGCTATATGGATCTCATCTTGTTATGTGGCCTATTATCAGATTAGCTTATAAAAAAGAAAGTTCATAGACTTTGTAATTACCTGCAATTTAGTTAGAATGAAGATACAAGAGAAGACCAGATTTTCCAACCACCTCCAACTACTGGTGAAAGCAAAATTGTACATCGCACAAACATGTATCAGGAATTTAATTGATGTATTGATAACAACTGCGTTTGGTGAAGAGATGTATCAGGAATTTATTGATATCTATCAGGAAGTTAAATGACAAGCCATCCATAGCACAAACATGATGGAAATTTATATGCACTAAATTTTAATTAGTTAACTTTAGTTTTATATAGCTCTCTTGGTGAAGAGATGTATAACAGACTGAAATAGTTTGTCTGCAACTTCTATGATATTCCTGTTCACCTTCCAGAAACCATTGCTTACAATTAGCTTGCTTGGATATTCATCAGTTAGAACATGTCACTAATGTTTATTTTCACAAGAATTTAATGCACTTGCATTCCTTCACAAGTTGGGCCACTGATTTTCCTGTAGCTCTGGTTCACTTAACAGCTACCAGAGTGATAAAAAAAAAAAAAAAACAGAGACATCATTTTCTTATGCCATTTATGGTTTAAGAAAGCACCATCTCATATTGATGCAATTCAATTGTTGAACAAATATTGCACTCCATGTGGAGACAGTTTAGTGTTAAAAATAATTTGGAAGCACGTGATGGAGCATTATAACCACCAAAAATGTAACAATTGATGATAAAAATCAATTCCAAAAATAGCGCTTTTAAGGCATTGCATGATTCTGTAATGAGAATTATGACAACGAATAGGAAACTTACACCATTTTAGAATGCTTGTCTGAAAAATCTGTAACTTCAAACAAGTGCATGCTTGCCTAATCTTCTCCCAAGTAAACAATTAAACAACAAAATAACTACTGACATAACAAACTTCTGAAACTCTTTCAATGCACTTCAATTACCAAAAAGCAATATATGCAAATATCCAATGCAGCAAATAATTATCAAAAAACAACTTCTACGATAAGACTTTTAAGGCAATTCATTATTCAGTGATGCAAATATCCACACACTTATTCTCATATAATGAAAGAAGCTCACAATGAATTTTTTTCTGTATCAGTTTTGTGGAGTTTGTCATTATTCATTGATTTCAACAAGAAATCAAGAAAGAACTCACCTAACATGACACAATCTTTGATTTACCTCCAAGGAAATTTGAAATGCACTTAGTAGTTCGATATGAGAAAATTAGCAATGGTTAAATGGATCAGCAATGTAAGCAAATTAGTACAAAATCACTAAATAAAGTACAATTAAATATCTATTTAATTTGCATTCAACATTGCAATGCATGAACTATCAAATATGTATAAATCTTTTGATAAAATTCATGCGAAAGATCTTTTTCTCCATGTATAGCCTCCACCTATCATTTTTGCATGACCATTGTAAAAGTATGGCCATTGATAGTAATGTAAGTTTGGTCCTTAACATATTTAAGTCTCATATCAAGTGTATACAAAGGCTGAATTGGGTGATGAAAATTTTCTGGTATGATGGTTTAACTATTGTCATCAAGAGTGATCTAATGAAACATCATGCTTTATGTCACTTTTTTATGCACACATGCTTTAATCCCTTACAGCTTTTTCCTAAAAATCAATCTATTATTTACCAAATGAGCCCTTAGGATGAGAAGAAGAACATAATCTTTACTAGGAATTCAAAAGATTGTTTGATAGTGCTAAGGCTGATGCAAACCTATTTTGGTATCTTACTAGGCAAGGATTTTTAATCTTTAGTGAAACAGGAAATGTTACCGTCTTTGTTTGATTTGTCTGAAGGAAGAAAATAAAAAAAATAAACAAAGAAAGAAAAGAGAAGAAAACAAAGCAAATAGAAATAAATGAGATTTTGAAATCTACAAGAAAAAATATGGCAGCTTGAGATTTTAAAATCCATCCATATAGGAAAGGAGAGAAACTTTTAAGAAAAGAAGAAGAAATAATGGAAAGAAGAAGGAAACGAAGGGAGAAAAAAAAAAAGAAGAAGAAAGAAGGAAAAAAAAGGAAGAAACTTTTATTAAGGCACCTGGTGTGTATCTAACAACCTGGTTTTTGAATATTCACAATGGCAAGTCGAAATCAAAGGCAATAAAACCGAATCTGACGATCAAAGCAAAAGTATTACAACTGAAAAATTATGATTTAAAACAAAAAAAAATCAGCCATGAAACCTTCGGAGACAGAAGAGGGATCGGGGACGAAGACGTACCTACAGTACGTCTGCACTTCACGCCTAAGGTGGATCGAAAGCTTACACCTCCGAGACGACACCGGATAGCCTCTTTCCTCTCTTATGGCAGGTACTCGGGTCACCGCTGAGATCGTTGCTCCTCAAACCCTAGAGTCAAGGAGATGATTTCTTCTCTAAATCAAAATTTTTTGCCTTCCATCGATACCCTTCGAATAAGGTAAGTGAGAATTGCGCTATTCCATGGGGTCCCAGGAATAAGAAAACAAGAATATAGTGCTTCGACAAGAATAAGATTTTCTAGAGCCCATGTTTCTTTTTTTGTATTTTTGGGGGTGGAATAAGTCTATATTCTAGGCAGGAATAGGGCATCCAAACACAACCTAAGAACAAATATGCTTACCACTCATAAGAAACATCAGACACCACTCATCAGGCTGCAAAATAATTAATGTGATGCTTTCAAATTGAACCAAAAACTCAATACTGGTAGCAGGGAAGTAAGGAAGCAGATCTAAACCCAAAATATTAAATTGGCAACATTCATAAACTGTGAGTACAGAGACTTGGGAGTTAAATGAGGTTTCCTTTTCCATTCCTTTTATGTTTAGTATTTTAAAAATATGTAAACCCATCTTTTTACTTTTGTTTATGATGAAATATATGTACTGCAATACAAAAGTATCTCGATACACATAAGTATTGCGATATACATATGTATCGTGATAATTAAATTATTTACAAATTATAATTTTTCTTGTAGATGGATGAGCATGAGCGGAAACCTGATGAGGTAAAGTTTTACCGGATGACTCATATTCATCATGATGGCACTTTTGTCATAGATAAGTTGAGTGTCTTATATATAATTATTTATTATAATTTATTTCATGCAACATTTTAATTTGATTTTGTTAGTCAGTAAAATCTAACTAATTTTTTTAAATTAATATAGGAAAGAGTTATAGCTCTTATTGCTGAGTGTATCGATGATCGTGCAGTATCTACGCAAAATAGTCGCATCGAGGCCGAGGTGTTTACTGAGCTGATGGGATCGAAGAACTACGGTCGAGTGAGGGGTTATGGAGTTAGAGTCACCCTCACTCAGTTATCTGCGATGAGTAGATATACATGTGATGCTGTAGATGATGTTCATGATACACGTGTTTGCAGACTTGAGTAAAAGATAAAGGAGATGCGATAAGGTTATACAATTAATAGAGCAGCGATGAAGAAGATGTAATAGTGCCGTACCATTGACAAAGCAGCAATGGTTCCATAAAAGAGCACATTGAATGGCTTACATCTATCGTACAGATGTTTGTTCCACATCAAGTAAATTCATATATTATTAAATATATATTTTTATATTAAATAAATTATTTATATAATATATTATCATTGATAATTTTATAAATTAAATATTTTTAATTTTTCTTATAGGCTCCTGAAGCATTAGATCCTCGCGGACAGGGTGGCAACCTTCCTTCTGCAGATCATTGACCTCGGCTTTTTTTATTTTATATCTTCTATTTCATGTATTTTTAAATTTTATTAAACTTTAAATTGTAGCAAACTAACTCTTAGTTGATTGTAATGAAACTTATATTTAAAATTTTAATTTGGATGAAAAGAATGTATGCAATATGATTTTATGTTTGTTATAATTGCATTGTACAAGTTTAAATTTGTACAGACTTTGATTTTAAAAGTATGGAAAGCATCGGCTCAATTTTAATATTATGTTTGCTATTTTTAAAAAAATATAACAAGTTTAATATAAATTTTATCTTAATTGTATTATATAGGTTTAATATAAATTTTATGTATGCAATGTGATTTTATCTTAATTTCATTATACAGGTTTAATTTAAATTTTTTATTTATTATTTTATTTTTTTTAAAATATTTTTAATGCTTTAAAGCGTTGGCAAAATTAGAATTTGTTGATGCTTTAAAGCATTGAAGCAGCTTGACACTTTTTAAAAGCGTTGGGAGTGCCGATGCTTTAAAGTGTCGGCATAATTTCAGCTTGCCGACGCTTAAAAGCATCAACAAGAAGACACTCTGCCGACGCTTTAACGCATCGGCACATATTTTTCGATGCTTTCAAAAAGTATAAATTTTTTTTCCTCCACTTCTGCTTTTCTGATGCTTCTTGAGCATAAAATTTTTTTTTCTCTGCTTATGCTTCCCCGATGCTTTAAGAAGCATCGGGATGATATTTTTTCAATGCTAAAAAGCGTCGAAAAATGACTTTCTAAGCGTTGTCTATTCTAAGAATTGTTGTAGTGTTTAGCATCCAAAATTACCACTAAACCATATTCTTGATTTAGAAACTTGACGACCAAAATGCCTCTCATTCATATAAAAATATCTGATATTATTTTTATTAATATAATATAATTTAATAATAATATATAATTATATAATATATAATAATAATATGATATTAGAAGATTAATGTTATAATAAATAGAATAAAATAATGATAAATTATCATGATAATTATAAAATATATTAAGAATAGTTTTAATATTATATAGTCACTAAGTTTAGATTCTGTCATACTAAATAATTTAATCATAAATATGCAAAAAATTTCAATCACTATAATATAATATACTATGGTGATTTTATATCATTAGTGATTTAAAATCGTCATAGTAATTCTATTTCATTGATCAAATGCCCCTATGATTGAAGTACTTCTCTAAGGATTTCGTGAGTCAAGAAGAGTCATTTTAATTTTTTAGTTCTATTTTGAAATCTTGAAGAGAGCGGTGTGCATTTGAGCTGGATTAATCGGACTGAGATCATTTCAAATGCTTCAAATAT
Source organism: Calamus simplicifolius (assembly GCA_900491605.1). NCBI lineage: Eukaryota > Viridiplantae > Streptophyta > Magnoliopsida > Arecales > Arecaceae > Calamus > Calamus simplicifolius. The sequence goes on from UESW01004844.1 coordinate 380,752, forward strand.
TGGGCAAAACCTTTCGCTTCTCATGACTAGCAGTGAGTCTTTGAGTTCGGCCAACCTGGCTGTGCCAAGGAATCATTCATATTGTTTAGTTCTCCGAGTGCTAGCATGCAAATTGGATGAGCCATTGACAAGGAGCTCTACTCCTGGAACTATGATGCACCAGATGACCAATCTTATAAGGGTCAAGTTACTAAGGTGGGTTGTCATGCTTGATGTTAGGATAATATAGATCGAGTTGGAGAGACAATGAAAGAAAAATAATCTCCGACTTTGTTAGATATGTTGTCTAGTTATCTTTTTGTTCTAATAGGATCATATTTTGTTGGTTGGATTTATTATGGATTGTATGATTACTTCTCCTCTCTTCCTCTTTTTCTATTTTTCTTGCTCTGCTTCATTTTATTTATCAATAAAATGCTGTGGACTCTATCATTTTGCTCAAAAAATATTACCAAATATAATATTATAAATATATTTGTCTATAATAAATATTAATAATATGTAATCATGTTTTTATAATATTAAAATAGCCTGATAATAATGTCTTATAATTAAATAATTAAATATCATGATAATTTTTTAACTATTAATTAATATATATTATTTTATATATTGTATTAGTTTAACATATTATGTATTACCAACTACTAATATGTTATAACAAAACAATGACAAATTTGTCTATGCCACTAAATGTTAGCTAGGATAATTATTATGAGGTATAATATTTCTTCCTCTCAAGTTTCTATTGGCAAATAACGTTTTCATAAGATTTAACATGCTTTATATATTTTTATGCTTTATTTTTCAAGAATGCATCGTGGATAATAAGATTTTAGTAACATTATTATTTCATTATAACAGAGCTACAATGAAACTATAGTGTTTTATTGTAATATATAGTTAGAAGGACCTTTAGTTGTCCCATCTTACATGATTAAAAATTATTTAATATTAAAATTATTAGTAATTATTTTAAAGTGTTATAATCAATTAATACATAATAAAAAATAGCAACATTATTATCTAGCCTTTTTAACTAAAAACTTATTTTAAATGGTAGAAATAATTTTGTCAGAAAAATTTTGCAGATGAATATTATTTTAATAAGGGAACAATGCAATTGTCAAACAATGCTCCTATTTATGCATAATGGATCATCTCAACATTCAAAACTCACTATAATAACTAATTTATTTTTTTCTATTGCATATAAACATTAGAGAAATGGGACCATATAATAGCCAATATAGTCATTAATTATAAGAGATACCATAGTTGGATAAATAACTTGAAAACCACATTCTACCATACAAAGTAATTGAAGAATCATGATAATGTCATGATAATATTGTCTAAATTGTAATGATTAGTTCATGATTTAATGAGGACAGTATGAATTTTATATACTGTTAATATAAGATATATTTCTTTTGCTTATCTAAATATTAATGTTTACTTGTAAAATCTCTCTCTCTCTCTCTCTATATATATATATATATATATATATATATATATATATATATATATATATATATATATATATATATACACATACATGTACACACACACACACACACACACATATATATATATATATATATATATATATATACATACATGTGCGGTTTTGAATGAAATTTCTTTTTTTTGGGATGTAATTAATTGGAGGAAGAAATTCTTTCTTCGTAATTTTGTAATAAAAATAAAGAATGCAGATATGTGACGTAGATGACAGATAAGAAAATTAATGGATCACAAAGAATTAGATTTACTTTGAAGTCACTAAGGTAGTGTTTGAAATAGAGGATAAGAGGGGATATCCCCTGGATATCCCCTCAAAAGCCATAACTATAAGGGATAGCTGGGAATAAAGTTAACAAAGGGATAATCCATGGTTAACCATGGTTAATTATGGGATATCTTCTCAATTTATTCCCTAGAAAATACAGAAATAGCTGGTTATCCCTCCAAATAAGAGTAAACAAATGTTATCCTATGGATTTACCTTTTTGCATTTGATATGATTAATGGGTAAGCCAAAGGATATCCCTAGGGATAGCCAGGGGATAAACTCTATCCCGCACACTTATCTATGAATAATATTTTTCCTATCAAATACTACCTAAGAGTGACACAATCTTTCTTGATAGGATGAGATGTTTGACTTTTTCTTCTTAGAGAGAGGCCCACAAGAAGTGCTGGCCATCAGCTATCTGAAATGGCTGCTTTCTAACCACTATAGCTAACAACTGCCTCCAATGCGGCCCAAGTTTCTGTCCAACTAAAACTTGCCTGCAAGGAGAAGTGGCTCTTTTTTCCAGCACCAATTAGTCCAAAGCAATAGCGTGGAAGGTGGCCAACCTCTCCATTACAGACATTTTAATAGCTAACAATAATCCATTCGCAAATGAGCCATGTAGAAATGGATGACGGGTCGTTTCCTAGGATTTCACTGGTATGGAGCCTGTTTCCAAGATAAGCCACATGAAATTAACTTTTAACTTTCCGTTGTGCATCTATATATCTTCCATAATTATTCCATTATTGAGAAAAGAGTAGAAGGAACTGACTGAGGATTCTCCAGAGTTGGTGAGTTTCCAATCCCAAACGTCTGCAATCCTCGAAGGCTGCATCAGCGAGCGGCATAATAGGACTTCTTGCAGTCTGTTGATGCTGGATCACCAGATTTCTTTCTTATTGGGAGATCTCTTTTTGAAGAAAGGAAAAATCCCCTTCTTCCTCCCTCCTTCCTACTTCTTATCCCTCTCTTTGTTTTTCTTTTCCTTTTTTCTTTTTAGTTCTAGCCGTCCACGTGTAGGATAAGCATTCGTCCTATATTCGCCTCCGCTATGTGGTCATTCCTTGATAATTAATAATAAAGGTATTAAGAAGCTTACTCATGAAGGTAAGGATTTTCATCATTCCCTTGGTTATCCCAAGGGAATGTCAGGGTTAGTGGGGATGTCAGAGTCAGAGAGAAGGTATCTGGCTCCAAAATAGGAGTTCAGTATCTCCTTTTTCTAGATAAACGATGGTGTTTCAGTGTTTGTCTTATTCGAATCATTTAAAGCATTATGATGCTTAATGATCCTCGATTTCTGTTCCGAATATGACGATTTATCATGTTTAGTGGAAATGATTCGAGAATCATTTTTAAATTGGGGGCCGTCTAGGTCTAGGAGCTACCTAGGACCAGGAGGCTGCCTAGGACCGGGGGCCGTCCAGACCCTGGGAGCCGCCCAAAGTCTGGAGGCCGACCAGACTTTGGGGGTCGGCCAGGACTAGGGGCCGCCCAGGACTGGAGGCCGCCAGAGTCTGGAGGCCGCCTGGGATTGGAGGGCCGCCCAGACCCTAGGGGCCGCGCAGGACTGAGGGTCGTCCAACCTCTAGGGGCCGCCCAGACCCTGGGGGCCGGCCAAACTTTGGGGGCCGTCCAGGACTAGGGGTCACCCAGACTCTGGGGGCCGCCCAGAACTAGGGGTCGCCCAGGACTGGGGGCCGCTAGAGTCTGGAGGCCGCCTGGGATTGGAGGGCCGCCCAGACCCTGGGGGCCGCCCAAGACTGAGGGCCGCCCAGCCTCTAGGGGCTGCCCAGACCCTGGGGGCCGGCCAGACTTTGGGGGCCGTCCAGGACTAGGGGTCGCCCAGACTCTGGGGGCCGCCCAGGACTAGGGGTCGCCCAGACTCTGGGGGCCGCCCAGGACTGGGGGCCGCCCGGGATTGGAGGGCCGTCCAGACCCTGGGGGCCGCCCAGGACTGAGGGCCGCCCAGCCTCTAGAGGCCACCCAGACCCTGGGGGCCGGCCAGACTTTGGGGGCCGTCCAGGACTAGGGGTCGCCCAGACTCTGGGGGCCACCCAGGACTGGGGGCCGCCCAGCCTCTAGGGGCCATCCAGATCCTGGGGGCCGGCCAGACTTTGGGGGCCGTTTATTTTCTAACTGCATCATTTATTAACTGTCTTTATTTATTATCTATATCATATGCCCCCTCGCCCATATTCCTTGTATTCAGGTGTGTTGCGCACGTGCAAGGGAGAAGGGCGGAAAAATTTGAATTTCAAAAAAAATTCAGCGCATGGTAAGTGACGTTTCAAGAAAAGAAAGAAAGAGAGGAAGCACATATCTCTAAGAGGATAGTGTCTTTTCATTTGTCCGACTCCACTGGGGGACTACCATGTGTCTTTGCGGTGCTCGAGGCGCCGCGTCCGATATATAGTAAAAAGGGGGGGCCTTCCTCTCCATTCCCTAATCTTTGATTTTGTGTATCTTTCTGCGATTTTACCTCTTCAAGCCCAGGTTAGTCGACTTCTTCTTCTCCCTTTCTCTCTCTATGGATCCTTCCCAAGATAGGAAAGGTAAGGGCCCCATGGTTGAGCCCTCCCGAGAGGAGATACTTCAAGCGCGTCGACAGGCTCCGGGAGGGGTAGTTATCCGTGGGGACCAACCTGTTGCTCAGTCCGTGCAACCTGCATCTAGGTTGTCATCCCAGTCCCCTAGGGTTTCCTCTTTGTCTACCGGTCGTGAGGTAGAACTTCCCGCGATTGCTTCCAAATCGGCCAGGCCGGCAGATGTTGCCTCTGTTACATCCTCTCAAGACCTTAGAAACCTCAGGGCTCAGTTCGGGATCCCTAGTGACATTCAGCTCTCCGTTCCCGTCCCCGAAGATAGGGTCACCCTAGCGCGAGCAGGAAAGGTCGCATTGTATGAAGAGTTTTTCAAGGGCGGTCTACGACTGCCCTTACATCCTTTTTTCGTAAACTTATTGAACATGTATCACCTTATTCCTGCACAGCTTACCCCTAATTCCATTTGTGTTATTTTTTCATTTTTAGTACTTTGTTCCTTTCATGGAGCTTTTGCTCGTCTTTCTTTATTTAGGGCTTTATATAGGATTAGAAACCCAGTTAGGGATGGGTGGTGGAGCTTCGCATCGAGGCCCAAAAGGGTTCTTAGGCTTAATCTTCCTTCTAAAATTAAAGGGTGGAAGTCTCGATTTTTTTACGCACACTTGGAGGGGCTAGGCGTAGATTGGGGTATTCCGGATACCCGTTCTAACCAAAACTCGAGTGTTGATGAGAGAGATCGTGAGCTTTTCAACACCCTGATTTCTACCATCATTCCCCCCAGTAAGGAATTGCTATCGGAGGATAATCTCCGGGAGATCACGTTCGTGCCGGTGTCACTGGCTGCAGCGCCCGGTGAGCCCTGAAGAATTTTTCTTTTTTCTTCTTATTGTTATATTTGCAGCTAACATATTTGGTGTCTTCCTTTTAGCTAACCATATGCTCATTATATTGTAGCAATGAAGTTTTCTCAAGACTTATTGATATCGGGCCTTCGAAAGAGAGAAGGGAGCGATCATGGCTCGGCAGGGAATGAACCTAAGAGGCTCCGCCAGTCAGAATCGGGTTATCAGGCCCAGCTTCCAGCGGCTCTTCCCGAGGCAACCCTGATAGAGGACAACGAGGGAGAGGTAAGTCCTCCAAAGGGGATCCCGATAGGAGATCCCGTAGAGGGGGGGCTTCCGGCTGTCGCCCCATCTTTCACTAAGGGCACTGGGGGATCTGTAGGGAGCGTGGAAGCAGCTGAAATTGATTTGCCAGGCCCGTCATCGTCAAAGGAAGCAGGGGTCCTTGCTCCCGCTCCCTCAGATGCCTTGAGAAGTCCATCCCCACCTTCTCAACCACCTAACCTGGGTGCTGGATATAAAAGTTGCCTATCGGAGACAATTCTCAAACTTTCGATCCTGCCCAGGTTTCAGGAAAAGATGAGAAGGGTGTCACAAGAGGAGTCATTTGACACTATGTTTACAGCCACGCTTCAGGTAGAGCTACGACCTTTCCTTTTGTGATCATTGAGTTTGGGTATTCACCGAATGTGTTTTTGCAGCTGTCTAATGGCCTTTTTGTGCTGCGCGAAGACTTAAACAAGGCCAAGTCCTGCAGTGCGAGTCTAGACAAAGAGTTAGTGGAGACGAAGGCCTGAGAGTCAAAAGCACTACATGACCTTTGGGTCATCCAGGAGGATTATCGGATCTGGCGGAGAAGGGCGGAAAAGGAGCTGCGGAGCTTAGACGCCCAATTATCTTAGGTTCGGGCGAAATTGCTGCCAACAGAAGAAAGGTTGAAGGAAAACCACTCTCAGACTAGAACATACTGAAAACCAAGCAGATAACGCGGAAGCTGCGGCCCGCGATGCTGTAGAAAAATTGGTTCTAGCCGAGAAAGACGCTAAAGAAGCTCTGGACAAGGTCGCAACAATGATGATGGAGGTCCAGGAAAGGATAGCTGCGGCCGAGGCCAAAGCTCAAGAAAAGGTGGCCGCGGCTGAAGCTGAAGTCCAAGAAAAGATGGCCGCGGCCGAAGCCAAAGTCCGGGAGGCTATCAAGGAGTACAAGGGCTCTTCGGACTTTGTGTCGGAGCTCTAGGAGGCCGCCTTGGACGCCTTTATTTAGGGTTTTGAAAGGTGTAAACGGAGGTTAGCCCGACACTTTAATTTAGAAAACCTTGAACGTTTTCGACCTGTGGACGACGAAGAAACATCTGATATGGAGGTCGAAGACGTGGCGGATGGAGTGGTAACGACCAAAGATTCCGCTGTAGAGATGCCCATCGTTGAAGAACCGGCTTCTGACCCAATCACTGAGAAGAAACATCCCGCAGACTGATAGAGGATGTCTAGGTTTATCTTGCTTTTAGCTTAGCTTTTTTATTCTTGACTTGGTCCTTTAAAGGACTTCTTTTTGTAACTAATATCAGTTTATTGACGATACCTTATAAAGTTTTATAGTGAATTGACTTTGAATGAGCAGATGCCACTTTTTGTTTATTTGATGTTACTTAATACTTCATCCGCTTGGTTCCTGATTCCTATTTATGGATTAGGAGATCCGTCCACGAGTTGGCATTAAATCCGAATCTCGGGGTCACCTTCTGGCGTGACATATCAGGATGTAAGTCCTAGAACTTCGATAAGGTAGTTTAGGGGCTCCCGCGGGGGAGCTAATCTTAGATTCAAGGGGGCACGATGCCCTTAGGATGGTGGGGCCATTTGGCGCTTTTGCAGAGTTGTACTTCGAGAGTAACCGAGTATCTGCCTATGGGCGTGACTCAAAACCGTTTAAGTCGAGGCTGCTTGAGTTAAGTATCGAAAACTCCCCAGGAGTAAGTTATACCGGCCTGGGGGTGTCCTTTGGACTGTAGGGCCGTCGAGCCGCCTATCCGCTGGAGAACATGATTCGGGGCCGCTTAAGTCATGGACTTGAACCTCCTCAGGGGTAGGTTATACCGGCCTGGGGGTGTCCTTTGGACTGTAGGGCCATCGAGCCGCCTATCCATTGGAGAACGTGATTCGGGGCCGCTTAAGTCATGGACTTGAACCTTCTCAGGGGTAGGTTATACCGGCCTGGGGGTGTCCTTTGGACTGTAGGGCCGCCGAGCCATCTATCCGTTGGAGAACGTGATTCGGGGCCGCTTAAGTCATGGACTTGAACCTCCTCAGGGGTAGGTTATACCGGCCTGGGGGTGTCCTTTGGACTGTAGGGCCGCCGAGCCGCCTATCCGTTGGAGAACGTGATTCGGGGCCGCTTAAGTCATGGACTTGAACCTCCTCAGGGGTAGGTTATACCGGCCTGGGGGTGTCCTTTGGACTGTAGGGCCACCGAGCCGCCTATCCGTTGGAGAACGTGATTCGGGGCTGCTTAAGTCATGGACTTGAACCTCCTCAGGGGTAGGTTATACCGGCCTGGGGGTGTCCTTTGGACTGTAGGGCCGCCGAGCGGCCTATCCGTTGGAGAACGTGATTCGGGGCCACTTAAGTCATGGACTTGAACCTCCTCAGGGGTAGGTTATACCGGCCTGGGGGTGTCCTTTGGACTGTAGGGCCGCCGAGCCGCCTATCCGTTGGAGAACGTGATTCGGGGCCGCTTAAGTCATGGACTTGAACCTCCTCAGGGGTAGGTTATACCGGCCTGGGGGTGTCCTTTGGACTGTAGGGCCGCCGAGCCGCCTATCCATTGGAGAACGTGATTCGGGGCCACTTAAGTCATGGACTTGAACCTCCTCAGGGGTAGGTTATACCGTCCTGGGGGTGTCCTTTGGACTGTAGGGCCGCCGAGCCGCCTATCCATTGGAGAACGTGATTCGGGGCCGCTTAAGTCATGGACTTGAACCTCCTCAGGGGTAGGTTATACCGGCCTGGGGGTGTCCTTTGGAATGTAGGGCCGCCGAGCCGCCTATCCGTTGGAGAACGTGATTCGGGGCCGCTTAAGTCATGGACTTGAACCTCCTCAGGGGTAGGTTATACCGGCCTGGGGGTGTCCTTTGGACTGTAGGGCCACCGAGCCGCCTATCCGTTGGAGAATGTGATTCGGAGCCGTTTAAGTCATGGACTTGAACCTCCTCAGGGGTAGGTTATACCGGCCTAGGGGTGTCCTTTGGCCTCGAATAATCGTCTACAAAAAATATGCGTTTCAAATATGTAAGCTTATTCAATATTTGAGTAAATACATTACATTATTGGTAGTATGGCCGAAGATTATCTGCGTTCCATGTTCAGGGGATTAGTTGTCTGTTTAGATCTTTAAGTCGGTATGCTCCACGGTGAAGGACTTCTCCTATCTGATATGGCCCTTCCCAGTTTGGAGACAATTTGCCCCCTTCCGTTGGTTTGGACACCGAAGCTTTCCTCAGAACCAAATCTCCCTGACGGAAGCTCTTCAAGCGGATGCGGGTATTATAATACCTCGCCACCTGCTGCTGGTAGGCCGCCATCTTAATTCGAGCTCGATCTCTTGCTTCATCAACGAGGTCAAGATTGGCTCTTAAATTAGGGAGGTTGTCCGTTTCGTTATATGTCTCCACTCGACCACTTGGTAAGCCAATTTTGACGGGAATAACAGCTTCAGAACCGAAAACCTGATTGAATGGCGTTTCGCCTGTTGGTGTCCTAGGAGTTGTGTGGTATGCCCAGAGTACACTCGGGAGCTCTTCTACCCACCTTCCTTTGGACGTATCCAATCTGGTCCTTAGTCCCCACAATATCATGCGATTTGTAACCTCAGCCTCTCCATTAGTCTGTGGATGGCCGACGGAGGTGAATCGTTGCATGATGCCGAGATCGGTACAAAAAGTCCGGAAGATGTTATTGTCGAATTGTCGGCCATTATCAGTGATGAGAGTATGTGGTATGTCGTATCGACAAATAATGGCTTTCCAGAAAAAGGCTTTGACCTTGGCTTCAGTAATCTTGGCGAGTGCTTCAGCCTCGACCCATTTAGTGAAATAATCAACGGCGACTAGTAGGAATTTTCGCTATCCTGACGCCGGAGGGAAAGGGCCGAGGATGTCCATGCCCCACTGAGCGAAAGGCCAGGGAGCAGAAAGAGAGTTTAACTGGGAAGATGGTTGCCGCTGAATGCAGGCGTACCGTTAGCATTGATCACATCTTTTTACCAGTTCGGTTGCATCCTCCTGCATGGTGAGCCAATAATATCCTTGTCGGAGGGCCTTGCGTGCTAGAGATCGGCCTCATGAGTGATTCCCACAGATGCCTTCATGAATTTCTCTAAGGATATAATCCGCATCGACCGAATTAACACATTTGAGGAGAGGCTGAGAGAAGGATTTCTTGCAGAGTTGGCCTTCTAGCAGCACAAATTTAGAAGCCCTCCGCTTAAGCAGCTTAGCTTCCTCATGACTAACTGGAAGAACGCCGTCCTTCAAATACTGGATGTAGGATTCCATCCAGGTTTCTTCTTGGATAACGGGCAAAGCTTCTTCAACAGCTTCGATACTAGGTGTTTCCAGGTACTCGATGTAGGTTTGCCCATGGAGCTATCCACTGAGGTAGCAAGTCGGGCTAACATATCAGCCCTTGCATTTTCACCTCTGGGTATATAGCTAATGGTGAAGTGATCTAACAAGGGAATTAATAGTTTGACCTTGTTTAGATATTGGGACATGATAGGATCCCGAGCTTCATACTCCCCTGCCACCTGGGCGGAAATAAGTTGCGAGTCAGTGAAAGCTCGGAGATTCTTGATTCCCATCCCATGCGCTAGTTTGATTCCGGTCAGCAAAGCTTCATATTCAGCTTGATTGTTGGTGGCTTCAAAGAGGAAACGAAGAGCATACTCCAGCACTGCGCCTTCTGGGCTAGCGAGAATGAGGCCAGCTCCGCTCCCCTGTGAGTTAGAGGCTCCGTCGACGTGAAGGACCCATGCTTTATCATCTTCCTTATCAGCATCTAAAAGGATCCGGGGGAGTTCTTCTTGATGCTCCTCAGACCAGTGCACTCTACCAGAAAATCCGCTAAGACCTGGGATTTCAAAGATGCTCTGGGCTGAAATGATAAGTCGAATTCTCCTAATTTGATGGCCCACTTGGCTAGCCGGCCAGAAGTATCTGTTCGTGACAAAATAGCTCTGAGAGGTTGATCAGTAGGATGACTATAGGATGGGCTTAAAAGTAGGGTCTAAGTCGTCGAGCAGAAACAAATAAAGCAAAGATGACTTTCTCCGTTTTGGAATACCTCTCTTCTGCACCATGAAGTACTTTGCTGGTATAGTATATAGGTCTTTGAATGGCATGGTCGCCGACACGCACCAGAACGGAACTAACGGCTTCTGAGGAAGCCGCAAGATAGAGGAAGAGCTTCTCTCCTTCTTCCGGTTTAGACAACAGGGGCGGTGTGGACAAGAACTCCTTAAGTTCTTCAAAAGCTTGTCGACAGTCTTCTGTCCATTCGAAGCCATCAGCTTTATGCAAGACCTTGAAGAAAGGTAGGCACCTCTCAGCTGATCTTGACAAAAATCGGCTTAATGCTGCTATCCTCCCGGTGAGTTGTTGCACCTCTTTCTTACACATAGGCCGTCTCATACTGAGGATGGCATGAATTTTCTCTGGGTTTGCTTCAATCCCCTGCCGGGTAACTAAGAAACCCAAGAATTTCCCTGCAGTAACTCCAAATGCACATTTGCGTGGGTTGAGCTTTATTCTATGGAGTCGGAGGTTGTGGAAAGTCTCCTGCAGGTTGGCGACATGATTAGTGGCACAGGTGCTTTTCGTCAACATATCATCTACATATACCTCCATGTTGCGGCCGAGCTGGTTTTTAAAAACTTTGTTCATCAGCCTCTGATAGGTAGCTCCTGCATTCTTCAACCCGAAGGGCATTACTCTATAACAATAAATGCCCTTCTTGGTAACAAAAGAAGTATGCTCTTCATCTGAGGGGTCCAATTTTATCTGATTATATCCCGAGAACGCATCCATGAAGCTAAGGAGTTCATAACCAGAAGTTGAATCCACTAACTGGTCAATCCGTGGCAACGAAAAACTATCCTTGGGAGAAGCTTTGTTAAGATCGGTGTAGTCGATGCATATTCTCCATCCTCCGCTAGCTTTCCGGACCATGACCATATTGGCTAACCAATCAGGATATTGTGCCTCCCGAATATGTCCAGCCATGAGCAATTTGTCTATCTCCTCGTCAATGACCTTCTGCCGCTCAGAGGCGAAACTCCTTTTCTTTTGGCGAACAGGACGGCAGCTTGGGTTGATATTAAGTTGATGAATAATCACCTCCGGAGGAATCCCGACCATGTCTGTCACTTTCCAGGTGAAGACATTTGCATTTGCTGATAAGAAAGCCAGGAGCTGATCCCGGACCTCGGGGAAAAGGAGCTCACCGATTTGTACGATCTTAGTGGGATCATCTCCCAGGGGGTAAGATATTAGAAGCTCCGCTGGCTCTCCTCTCCGCTCGACTTCTCTAGGGTCAAACGACTCAGCAACCGGAGGAACTTTAACCGCCTGGGGACTAGGGGCTAAATGATAGCAGGGTCTAACCGAGTCTACCTCTCCATGCATCACACCAACGCCTTGGTTGGTAGGAAACTGCACCAATAGGCGCTTGGTAGATATAACTGCATCTAGTGCATTCAAGCCGGGGCAGCCAAGAATGGCGTTGTAAGCCAGGGGGACCCGAACTACCAGAAAATCCAGCATTACCGTGCTTTGACATGGCGGTGATCCTGCCGTGGCCGGTAAAGTAACTTCGCCCTCCACTCGTACAGAGTCTCCAGTAAAACCAACTAGAGGGACGGCTACGGGTCGAAGAGAATCCAGAGATAAACTCATCCGAAGAAAAGCATCATAAGTAAGCACATTAGCGGAGCTCCCACTGTCGATTAAGATCTTTTTTACAGGATGCCTAGCAATCGTCATCGAAACAACGATGCTATCATCTTTTACAACATTACCCCCCGCTATATCTCCCCCAGAAGGGATTACATCATCTAGCTCTTCCCCTCCCCTTGGTCTCTTAGAAGATGAGGTTCTTCCATGGGATATCATGCCCACCATCCGTTCAGTTGGAGTGTTATCAATGTTAGCCTGAGCGGAGGAGGTCCCATCAAAGCTGGTATGGGAGGAGCTTCTTTCTTCTGGATGTATTGCCCAAGGTATCCCCTCTGGATTAGTTCTTCGATGGCTTGCTTCAAGTTCCGACATTCTTCAGTGTCGTGGTCGTAATCCCTGTGGAAACGGCAATATCGGCTTCTGTCACGGGTGGTGCCCTTCTTCAACGGGGGCGGATGCCGTAAATAAGGCTCGTTTTCAATTTCCATGAGGATGTGAGCCTGGGGGACTAAGAGGGGTGTGAGATGGTCCTCTCTGAGAGTCTGGCTCTTGCGGCGGTCAATTGGTTGGCGCAAGGGTTCGGGCTTCTTGGAAGGAGGTCCGTTCACCTCTGGGCGAGCGGGTCTTTTGCCAGTTCTCCCTTGCGCACCCCTCCTGGATGAATCAGCTTCGTCGGCGCGGATATACTTCTGCGCACGGCTCAGGAGATCAGCATAAGAAGAAGGGGGTCTTTTATCCAGGGAATAAGTAAAACGGAAGGGGCGGAGTCCTCGTTTTAGAGCTAGAGTGGCTACAGCATCTTCAAGATGATAGACTTCTAGGGCCGCCACCTTGAAACGGGTTATAAAGTCTTTCAAAGATTCTCCTTCTTGCTGCTGCACGGAGAGTAAGCTGTCTGCCACTTGAGGAATTTTTCGACAAGCGTCGAAATGAGCCAGAAAAGATCTCTCCAGTTGCCGAAAAGAATCAACACTGCGTGAGGGCAGGCGAGAATACCAAACACGGGCCGCCTTACGGAGGGTGGCCGGGAAGGCAACGCACAAGAGGGCATCCGTCGCTCCTTGGACCTGCATGATAGCTTTATAACTCTCCAAGTGATCTAGGGGGTCAGTGGTACCGTCATAGGGGTCCAATTGAGGAAATCGGAATCTCCTTGGAATGGGTTCTTCCATAACCCACTGAGTAAGAGGGGGGCGGGTGTCGTAATCCGACCCCGACTGATTATTGATCCTTTGACTGAGCTCTTCCAGTCTGCGATCTTGCTCTTCAAGATGCTTCTCCATTCTATCAGTCATACGTCCTTCGACTGGTTCAGAAGGACTGGAAGGAGACTGACGGCGCCACCGGCGGTGCTCTATATAAGGTTCCTTCCCCCGTCGTCGCCCGGCAGGTGGGCTGCTAGGGGAATGGGATAAAGAGTGTGAGTCGTCGCGAGAGCTTTGAGAGCGCCGCCTTCCGGAGGAATAAGGGCGGAGAGGCTTTGTCGGAGGGGATCTCCCTCGAGCTGATTGTCGGCTGACAGGAGTAGCCGACCTAGGCAACAGAGGCGGCTCGTGTCGTTGTTGGGCTCCTCTAGAATGTTGCTCTTGCATCTGTTGAACCATTCCAACAAGAGTTTGAACTTGTTGGGTGAGGATCAGCAGTGGATCTTGAGGAATAGTCGGAGCTGGCAGCGGTGAAGAAGGAACCGGAGGGTTTGATTTCACCGGCTCAGAAGGGCCAAGAGTTTTGAGATCATGGTTGGGAGGCGAAAGATGCCCCCCAGACCAATCAGAGGGATCTTCTTCCAGAGATCTAGAGCTCATATTCGCGGAACCATAGAACAGGTATTTCTCACTGCTCCGACGATGGTCCCCTACCTGGCGCGCCAATCTGTTGATGCTGGATCACCAGATTTCTTTCTTATTGGGAGATCTCTTTTTGAAGGAAGGAAAAATCCCCTTCTTCCTCCCTCCTTCCTACTTCTTATCCCCCTCTTTTGTTTTTCTTTTCCTTTTTCTTTTAAGTTCTAGCCGTCCACGTGTAGGATAAGCATTCGTCCTATATTCACCTCCGCTACGTGGTCATTCCTTGATAATTAATAATAAAGGTATTAAGAAGCTTACTCATGAAGGTAAGGATTTTCATCATTCCCTTGGTTATCCCAAGGGAATGTCAGGGTTAGTGGGGATGTCAGAGTCAGAGAGAAGGTATCTGGCTCCAAAATAGGAGTTCAGTATCTCCTTTTTCTAGATAAACGGCGGTGTTTCAGTGTTTGTCTTATTCGAATCATTTAAAGCGTTATGATGCTTAATGATCCTTGATTTCTGTTCCGAATATGACGGTTTATCATGTTTAGTGGAAATGATTCGAGAATCATTTTCAAATTAGGGGCCGTCTAGGTCTAGGAGCTACCTAGGACCAGGAGGCTGCCTAGGACCGGGGGCCGTCCAGAGCCTGGGGGCCGCCCAAAGTCTGGAGGCCGACCAGACTTTGGGGGTCGTCCAGGACTAGGGGCCGTCCAGAGTCTGGGGGCCGCCCAGGACTGGGGGCCGCCAGAGTCTGGAGGCCGCCTGGGATTGGAGGGTCGCCCAGACCCTGGGGGCCGGCCAGACTTTGGGGGCCGTCCAGGACTAGGGGTCGCCCAGACTCTGGGGGCCGCCCAGGACTAGGGGTCGCCCAGACTCTGGGGGCCGCCCAGGACTAGGGGCCGCCAGAGTCTGGAGGCCGCATGGGATTGGAGGGCCGCCCAGACCCTGGGGGCCGCCCAGGACTGAGGGCCGCCCAGCCTCTAGGGGCTGCCCAGACCCTGGGGCCGGCCAGACTTTGGGGGCAGTACAGGACTAGGGGTCGTCCAGACTCTGGGGGCTGCACAGGACTAGGGGTCGCCTAGACTCTGGGGGCCGTCCAGGACTGGGGGCCGCCCGGGATTGGAGGGCCGTCCAGACCCTGGGGGCCGCCCAGGACTGAGGGCGGCCCAGCCTCTAGGAGCCGCCCAGACCCTGAGGGCCGTCCAGCCTCTAGGGGCCGTCCAGGACTAGGGATCGCCCAGACTCTGGGGGCCGCCCAGATCCTGGGGACCGACCAGACGTTGAGGACCGTTTATTTTCTAACTGCATCATTTATTAACTGTCTTTATTTATTATCTATATCAAAGTCTATTAATTATTTTCCTTTTCAATCAAAACGCCGGCTATCTTAATACTCCACCGTTGTTATCTCCAACTTCACTGTGCAGCGGTAGCAATGCACCTCCTTTCGCTTCGTTTTGATGTAGCCCTGCGAACAGAGAGAGAGAACAGATGTTTCGTCTAACCCTGAGTCTTCCGAATAACATGGATGCTCCTCTCCAACACAAAATATAAAATGTTTTGAATAAATTTTATCCACCTTCCTTAACGTAGAACATAATTGCATCAGCATCATTTCTTAATTTAAAAATTACAAACATGTCCCTAATCCGAGAGGTAAGACTTGTGGTGCTAACTCGAGATCCATTGTTACATGAGAAAAACGTACTCATTTTGCACGCTTATTACAAAAATGCATACACCATGCATAATGATTGGCTATGCATGCATATGATTGTACGTGAGGTGATAGAATTGTTCTCGATGCATGGGCGATTATATATGCGGTGAGCAAAGACTTTTTCATTACATGCAAGGGGTTATGGGCCTGAAGTGGATAAGTCTATTTCCATTTCATGCAAGGGGTTATGTTCTACCTTCCTTGAGGTAGAACATAATTGCATCAGCATCATTTCTTAATTTTAAAATTACAAACATGTCCCTAGTCCGAGAGGTAAGACTTGTGGTGCTAACTCGAGATGCATTGTTGCATGAGAAAAACTCTTTTTGCGTGCATGTTATAAGAATGCGTACATCATGCATGATGATTGATTATACATGCATATAATTATGCATGCGGTGATAGAATTATTCTCAATGCATGGGCGGTTATATATGCGGTGCGCAAAGACTTTTCCATTGCATGCAAGGAGTTATGGGCCTGAAGTGGATAAGTCTATTTTCATTGGAAAAGTCTTTGTACACCATCTTCGGTGCATCAAGTCCTACGTGGGCTGCACCATTCCTTCTTATTGGTCCACATGAATCCCATGTGGCCTGACGCGATAGGACAGTATAGCAGGGGGATAATGTTACTTTTTGATCGTGACATCCATTAAAAGTCGTTCAGCCTTTCACCATTGGTGTGCAGACGAAAATGCCCTTTCCCTCCAGCCTACTTTAACCCGCCATCTTATTTAGATTTGCTGATAAAAAATACTTTCTGATTGTAAAACATTCTTTCTGTGGATGATGGTGCCGCGGAGCGGGAGTTTGGGATTGAGGTTGTGGTTCATGAGCTTGACGATGGCTTCCAGAATCTCCTACCAGATAAGATGGCGGGTAGAAGTAGGCCTGCATGAGGGTGTTAGTTTGGACCAGCATCACCGCCTTGGCATACCTTGACGGAAGGGGCTCAGTGCCGATGACACCGGCATTTAGGAACCGGATGAGTTTTGTCTGGAGATCAACGGTCTTTTTGGTGCGGCGATAGCTTTGAAGGATTCATCAGCTTTGGTGCTAGCTTTTGATGATTCATTATCTTTGGTTCATTTGTGTTCCTTAAACTCTAACTTCTTAACAGCTTTGCTGCTCAAAAAACATTCGTTCAATTTCTCAAGGTCCTCATCATCTAGCCTAAATTTTTTTTTCTAGGGTGTTGTAATTTCTTTTTTTGGCTTATATCAAAAATTTTTTCTGGGGTGTCTAATTTTTTTTGGCCTATACCAAATATTTTTGGGAATTTGTAATGCTTTGTCTTAACGTTTTCTGAATGGGTGTCGTAGGTTTTCAACTATGGTGTCGTAAGTTTACAAATAGGGTATCGTAATTTTTTTAGCTTATATCAGATTTTTTTTTTTGTGATGTTGTAATGCTTTATCTTAACGTTTTCTGAATGGGTGTCATAGGTTTTGAACTAGGGTGTTATAAGTTTTGAATTAGGGTGTCGTAGGTTTTAAACTAATACTTTGTCTTAACGTTTTCTAAATGGGTGTCATAGGTTTGAACTAGGGTGTCGTAGGTTTTAAACTAGGGTGTCGTAGGTTTTGAACTAATGCTTTATCTTAACGTTTTCTGAATGGGTGTCGTAGGTTTGAACTAAGGTGTCGTAGGTTTTCAACTAGGGTGTCGTAGGTTTTGAACTAATGCTTTGTCTTAACGTTATATGAATGGGTGTCGTAGGTTTTGAACTAGGGTGTCATAGGTTTTGAAATAGGGTGTCGTAGGTTTTCAACTAGGGTGTCATAGGTTTTGAACTAATGCTTTGTCTTAACGTTTTCTGAATGGGTGTCGTAGGTTTTGAACTAGGGCGTCGTAGGTTTTGAGCTAGGGTGTCGTAGGTTTTGAACTAATGCTTTGTCTTAACGTTTTCTGAATGAGTATCGTAGGTTTTGAACTAGGGTGTTGTAGGTTTTCAACTAGGATGTTGTAGGTTTTGAAAATGTTAAGACAAAGCATTAGTAGAAGCCTAGTTGAAAACCCTTCCTTCCTTTCCCCATCCGATCCATCATCAAGTAGAAGCAGCCTAAAGGCCCAAACAATGGAAAGCATCAAATCGTTCAAAGGCTTGCCAATGGACGCCGTCAAATCCTTCAAAGGCTACGGCAAGGTGGACGAGGCCGGGGACCGCAAATTCTGCCGGAACACGAGGAAGCGTCTCATCATCATCGCAGTCGCTGCAGTCGTCCTCGTTGCAATCGTGGGCATCGCAGTTGGTGTCGTGGTGAGCAAGCGCGGCGACGGCAGCCACTCATCCTCGGCAACCTTCGCCGATTCGATAAAGGCCGTGTGCAGCGTGACAAGGTGCCCAGGCTCATGCTACTCCAGTATCTCTTCAGTAGTGAAGGGTGCCAACTTAACCAATGATCCGGAGGAGCTCTTCAAGTACTCCCTCACCGTCTCCATCTCTCTCGAAGATCTCTGCCGTGACTCAGACTTTCACCATCCCGGCCAATGATAAGAGGCTTGAGGTGGCGCTCAAAGACTGCAAGGAGTTGTTTGATGATGTCGTCGATCGGTTAAACGATTCCCTTAACTCAATGCAAGCAGGGGAAGGCGAGAAGCTGCTGACTGCGTCTAAGATTGATGACCTCAAGACTTGGCTCAGCGCTGTGGTCACCAACCAAGAGACGTGCCTGGATGGGTTCGAGGGCACGACGGGTGACATCAAGCGAAGATGGAGTCATCCATGGCGAACTCTATGCAATTCACAAGCAACAGTTTGGCAATTGTGGCTAGGTATTCTCGAAGATTTCATATTCCGAAAAAACGTTAAGATAAAGCATTAGTTCAAAACCTACGACAACCTGGTTCAAAACCTACGACACCCTAGTTCAAAACCTACGACATCCTAGTTCAAAACCTACGATACCCATTCAGAAAACATTAAGACAAAGCATTAGTTCAAAACCTACGACATCCTAGTTGAAAACCTACGACATCCTAATTCAAAACCTATGACACCCTAGTTCAAAACCTACGACACCCATTCATATAACGTTAAGACAAAGCATTAGTTGAAAACCTACGACACCCTAGTTGAAAACCTATGACACCCTAGTTGAAAACCTACGACACCCTAGTTCAAAACCTACGACACCTATTCAGAAAACGTTAAGATAAAGCATTAGTTTAAAACCTATGACACCCTAATTGAAAACCTATGATACCCTAGTTCAAAACCTATAACACCCTAGTTCAAAACCTATGACACTCATTCAGAAAATGTTAAGCAAAGCATTAGTTCAAAACCTACGACACCCTAGTTGAAAACCTACGACACCCTAGTTCAAAACCTACGACACCCATTCAGAAAACGTTAAGACAAAGCATTAGTTCAAAACCTACGACACCCTAGTTGAAAACTTACGACACCCTAGTTCAAAACCTATGACACCCTAGTTCAAAACCTACGACATCCATTCAGAAAACGTTAAGACAAAGCATTAGTTCAAAACCTACGACACCCTAGTTGAAAACCTACGATACCCTAGTTCAAAACCTACGACACCCTAATTCAAAACCTACGATACCCATTCAGAAAACGTTAAGACAAAGCATTAGTTCAAAACCTACGACACCCTAGTTGAAAACCTACGATACTCTAGTTCAAAACCTACGACACCCTAGTTCAAAACCTACGACACCCATTCAAAAAATGTTAAGACAAAGATTAGTTCAAAACCTATGACACCCTATTTGAAAACCTACGACACCCTAGTTCAAAATCTATGACACCCTAGTTCAAAACCTACGACACCCATTTAGAAAACGTTAAGACAAAGCATTACAACATCACAAAAAATTCTGATATAAGCTAAAAAAATTACGATACCCCATTTGTAAACTTACGACACCCTAGTTGAAAACCTACGACACCCATTCAGAAAACGTTAAGACAAAGCATTACAACATCCCAAAAATATTTGGTATAGGCCAAAAAAAAAATTAGACACCCCAGAAAAAATTTCTGATATAGGCCAAAAAAGAAATTACAACACCCCAGAAAAAAATTTTCAGGCTAGATGATGAGGACCTTGAGAAATTAAATGAATGCTTTTTGAGCAGCAAAGCTGTTAACAAGTTAGAGTTTAAGGAACACAGATGAACCAAAGCTGATAAATCATCAAAAGCTAGCACCAAAGCTGATGAATCCTTCAAAGCTATCGCCGTACCAAAAGACCGTTGATCTCCAGACGAAACTCATCCGATTCCTAAATGTCGGTGTCATTAGCACCGAGCCCCTTCCGTCAAGGTATGCCAAGGCGGTGATGCTGGTTCAAACTAACACCCTCATGCAGGCCTACTTCTACCCAACATTTTATCTGGTAAGAGATCCTGGAAGCCATCGTTAAGCTTATGAACCACAACCTCAACCCCAAACTCCCGCTCCGCGGCACCATCATCCACAGAAAGAATGTTTTACAATCAGAAAGAGTTTTTAATCAGTAAAATCCAAATAAGATGGCGGGTTGAAGTAGGCTGGAGGGAAAGGGCATTTTCGTCTGCACACCAATGGTGAAAGGCTGAACGACTTCTAATGGATGTCACGATCAAAAAGTAATATTATCCCCCTGCTATCCTGTCCCATCGTATCAGGCCATATGAGATTTATGTGGACTAATAAAAAGGAACGGTACAGTCTATATAGGACTTACTGCATTGAAAACGGTGTACAAAGACTTTTTTTATTTTCATTTCATGTGACAGGCTAACAGCCCATGACGCAGCATGTGAGTCAAGATTCGCCTTCTGGGCCTCAAGTGGATAAGTCTTTATCCATTTGTAATTAGGAAAAGTTTTTATACATCATCTTCCGCACATTGAGTGTGCACATTTCGCCATACACCCGCACAAGGTGCGCCGCCGCCCAATTATGTAACGCCCATGATGCAGTATGTCGTGTGCAACGCACACCATTCATACATGAGACCTACTGCATGTCACACGAATCACGGATGGCCTATGATTTGACGATGTCTCTCTAGTTCAGCCTGGAGCTAAAGACCGAACAAGATTGCGTGAATTTTATCTCTCAACATTTGATTGATGGGATACGGCACGGCTCGTGGTTTTGATTGGATGTTTGCATCAAGGTGCCGCAAGTCGCTGGCGGGGGACGTTGGTCTTGTAAACACTTTTCCTCCGATATTGCGAACGTTTTCGAATCATTTTTCAGATTTTTTTAATCTATATTAATTTGGGCTTTCCTGTATATTTCTTATAATCCTTTTAAGAAAGTAGAACATCTTCTCTTTTAAATCATCGCCTATATTTCAAAATTAATTTTCCAGCATTTTTTTAAAAAATCAGCAAAACTCCCATAGCTTCTTTGGTATGGCTTTTTTTTTCAATTTATTTTACTTGAGTTGCCAATATATATACCAGGCAAATGGTACATCAAAAGTATTCCGAGACCTTAGAAGTAACGGGCAGATGCTCTAAATAGCCCACCTTCTAAATTTACACCTACACGTAGAATTTCTTTTTTTTTCATCGTGCACACTGATTGATATGTACACTCATGTGACAATGAATGAGATGCAATATATATATATATACACACACACACACACACACACACACACACACACACACACACACACACACACACACATATATATATATATATATATATATATATATATATATATATATATATATATATATATATATATATGTATACACATATACATAGACATACACATACACATACACATATACATATACATATACATATATATATTATATATATGTGTATGTGTATGTGTATGTGTATGTCTATGTATATGTGTATGTCTATGTATATGTATATACATACATATACATATATATATATATATATATATATATATATATATATATATATATATATATATATATATATATATATATATATATATATATATATATATATTATATGTATATACATATATGTATATATATGTGTGTGCTATACTGCGTGTGGTGCATAAAAATGTTTTTTATACATGCATGGGTGCGCCAGTGTAGGCACGTGTGCGAGGTGCGCCACGGTTCATTCGTGCACTGAGGCGCATCATTGGTCGCGCGCCCGTGCAGGCGCATGTGCCACGGCCCATTGTGCCGTGGCACGCCCCGCACGTGCTCTCGCATGGGCGCACGTCCAATGATGCGCTCCGATATGCACGGTGTAGGAAGACTTTTTCAAACTGCATATATAAAATTATAATAGATAAAGGTGTAGGCTGGGCTGGGCCGGACTAGCCATAGTTGAACCAATTTCAGGCCCGATCCGGTCTAGCCCAATGGCCCGGCTCCTGCACCCTCTTCGCCTACCTCTCGAGACATCCTCTTCGGGCTCCGATCGCTGGCCTGGCCTCAACTCCCCCTCTAAGCGCTCTCGCCTCCACCTCCTCTACATCGCGTCACAATCTCAAATCTCGAGACTTCCGATATCGTCTTCACTGGCCTCCACCCCCCTCCTCGGCGCCCTCCATGTAGTTCAACCGCAACTATAATCTCTTCAATGTGGGCATGCCTCACTGTAGCCTGTCTCATCCAAATCCTCCGTGTAGTTAAACCCATGGATGGAGGCAATGTGGTGGGGTTGGAGAAACTAAGGTAGTGTTTGATATGAAGGATAAGGGAGGTGTTGCCGTGGAAATCTGTTCTCCGACTTGAGTGCGCTTTCGACTCTAGGTCCGAACTCCGATCTCGACGTCCGGAGTGGAATCTAGAAGACAGTCCTCGCTCGCAAAGGATTTTCTTAGGGTTGTCCTCTATGGGGGACCCTCCGATGCCCAAGTCAGTGGAGATTCATAGCAAGCAGATGTGAGAAAAAGACATTTCACAGAAGAATCTTCCTCCAAGCTCTCGATCGGAGCTCTAATGGAGTGATCGATCCCGTAAAGCCAAGTGAATGTATAGAAGTTTTGTAAGGTGATTCGTGCGTACATGAGAGGTTGAAGTGCTGTGGTATTTATAGAGGATCACCTGATTTCTGAGTGCATCGTGGAGGTCGAAAGTCGTTATGATTTGAAACAGATTTGAATCGACTTTGTTACGAGATCAGTAGGATCTGTATCTTGTTAGTTAGAGGATCGACGCTAGGAGAGCTGGCCGATGCCTTGGGATTCCACGATTGCGTAGGCTCTAGGCCACTTCTTGGTATGATTCTCTGTTTGAAATCTTATTCTGTTATAGTGGGTTTGAACTCTCCCACGCCGGATTCCGTAGAGGTATTTTGAATGTCGTGGTTGACCTGGATGAGAAACAGCTTGATTTTCTGAAGTGTAAAATGGATCGGCTCGAATGATCGAGGAATAAGGATGGCTCGGCTTGACCGAAAAATAAGGATGGCTTGGCTCAGATGGCCGAAGCATAAGGATAGCTTGGGTTATCGAGGAATAAGGATAGCTCGGCTCAGAGGGCCGAAGCATAAGGATAGCTCGGGTTGCCGAGGAATAAGGATAGCTCGGCTCAGATGGTCGAAGCATAAGGATAGTCCGGGTTGTCAGTGTGATCCGACCTCATCAAAGCTAATTTGATCTTGTCGCTGAAATGTCACGCCAGCCGGCCAGCTGGCAAACGGGGTGCTTGGATTGGGCGTGACCTCATCGCTAATGTGAGCGATCGATAATGCAATGACGATTTTACCCCTCATCACATGCCCTTCACTCCCTAGTCCAAAGTGTAAATTTGGATATAGGGAGTAGAATTTCAGTATAACCTCATTCAACCATTATGAGCGGTCAAGGTGATGTTGCCTCTGAGGTAACCCTAGATGATCCGGATAGGGTCCGTCGCCATTACAGGGTTCCTCTGTATGTAGCCTTTTCCTCTTTTCTGTGTTATTTCGAGGATATTTAATTCGAAGGGGTCCGGCAGATCGAAGGGATTCTGATCCCAAATGGGGGCACCTCTCGGACGCCTCGTTGCTATTTATTGATCCTCCTCGGCAAGGGGGCGCAACTCTTCGTTTCCCGCGAGCATCCACTGGAGTAGTGACGCGCGGCGAGTTTACGTTGGAATTGATAGCTCAGGCGATCAAAATACCCGCCAGAAGTAGTTTAAATACAGATGGAAGGATGCCATCGTTAATCGTTTTTCCTGTTGATCTCCCGAAATTTATGATAGTAGGATGGCTTCTGAAAATAAAGGGGGGTCAACTGGGGCGCCGATAACAACGATAATGGTCGCGGAGGGCAGGCCCCTCCGTGAGGGGGCCCTCACCGAAGCAGCGCTCCGATAACTATCGACAGGGAGGACCTGTTGTCAATGCTCGCGGAGCGTGATCGACTCCGAAAGGCGGTCGAAGAATACATGGCCGTCTCCATGAAGGAGCACGAGCTCCTTGGTCGGATCAATAGTCAGTTGGAAGGGCAAGTGGTGACTCTCCAGCAACAAATCGCTATTCTTACCGCCGAGCTAAGTTTGCGGCGCGGGGAGAGCTTGACAGCGCCCGGTGGAGATGATAAGCCCCGTTGAGGGATTGTGTGTCTTTTTCTTTTCTTTTCTTTTTTTTTTATGATAAAAAAGAATTTTTGTAACTTTCGTGTTCGCTGCCATCTTCGAAACGTTTATTCTCATCATGTGAGTCTTATAAACGAACCACCCCCCTGGGGGATCTCTGGTGATCTTGTTGAGACTAAGGTACGGTCTTCCTGTTTTAGCCGAGGTAAGGGGAACTCGTAAGTTCCAGTCGGAGTGTAGTATATCACTCGGTTCTGCCGAAGTATGAGGAACGTTCCACGAGCGTTGGGGCGAGAATAGCTATCTCAGTTTGGACCGAGGAATAAGGGAGCATTCGGTTTTTACCAAATCAAAGAGGGGATACCTAGGTTTTTTTCGAAGTACGAAGACTATCTCGGCTTTGAGTCGGAGTAAAAAGTGATGTCTCAGTTTATGCCGAAACATAACGGGTGGTTCGGCTTCGGGCCAAAGTAGGAGGTATCGGCATGTCTTTATTGAGGAATACTTGGCTTCTGCACCTTTTTTATTACTCTGCCAGTGCCTTGTCCTTTTCAAGGTGGGTTGGCTTTCTTTTTGCCGAGATAGATAAAATAGCTTTGTAACTTGCCAGAGGACGCTTCGTTACTTGCCTGAGTCATTTATCCCGTCAGTCCTTTCCAACGTGGGTCTTTTTAACGTACAGGATAAGTATTCGTTTGCCATTGGAGGGCATTGTTTTCACCAGGCGATTTTCCAGACCCGCCCGTATCTCAAGGACCTGCGGACGATTTCCTGCATTTAAGGCTCTTGATTCGAGATCAGAGGGAAATCTTTTTTCTTGTGTCACGGTCTGGGAAATGCGTTCGGTGCGCTTTAAAAAGTGTCATTTTTATCCTGAACTACCATGTGGCAGCGTAGCCAGGGCATTTTGAATCCTGGGGCTTTTGGCTTCAATGCCTGCTCCCGATCTGGTTGCCTATAAAATGGGGAGTGCGGGCCATGTTAGGCTATCTCCTAAGGCTTTCTTTTCTGTGAGTTGTAAGAGTTTCCATGACGTTTGTTTTCTTGGAATTGAGAGTAGAGGGACTGAGCTTCCCTTTTGGAAGCCGGCTCGTCCCAGATAGCTGGGGTGATGGAGAAGTTGCCGAAAAGCAGATAGTCCTCAAGGGAGGAATTCTTGGAGGTCATATGCAGAGCGCACGGGAGGCCTGCAGAGGTCATATGGGGAGCGCACATATGCGCTTTATATGTGTCCTTTGTTGCTGGTCATGGGGATCACAGGAAATGCACGACATACTTGCCCCTCATGACTAGCATGAATTTTATCCCCTCCCTCAGCTTGAATCCCTCAGTTCACCTGCATGAGGAATCTTTCGCCATGTGAAGAGGGAGGAGGGCTGTGTGGGTCTGCTGGTTCCCTATTTATGTTGTTGTGCAGTGACTGGTAGTCCAGCACTCCGCTTGGGGGGATGCTCCATTGGCATAAGCATCCATGGGCCCTTGGCCTGGCCATGACCCCTCCACGTATTCATCCAAGGGATTCGTGGATGGCTTGCTTTGTTCTTTGGGATTAACTAGTGGCTTGACAGAGCCTGTCTGGTTTCTCTAATTTCTGGGGTCGGATGTAAAGACATCGTTTATCGACTGAAGCTGCTCAACCAAGTCTTTTATTTTACTTGTATTTTCTGTGTTTTGACGCACTTGTAATGCCTCTCAAGAGGTTGTAATTTTTTCATCAATAAAGAAAGTTTTTACTCTTTCTTCTTGTGACATCTGTTTCTTTTTCTGATGCAATTGTGTAGAGAGTTGTCGCTCTCATTTTATGCTTTTTGATCTGTAGCATAATCTATAAGTTCAACAGCATTTCTGTCACTTTATTTTTGTGAACACGTCGCTCAGTCCTCTGTGGAGGAGGTATTTATCTCTGTTTTGGGTCGGAGAAAGGCCTGGTCGGCCGCATGAGTACATGTAGTATGCATGGCCCTGTTTGAGGGATGAAACGTGTATTTCTTTAAAAAGAAATAACTTGTGCAATCTTGCTGGTAAACGAAGAAAGGTTACTAACCTCTGCCGAAGCATAACAGGACATCTCAGTCACGTCGGAGTGTTTGAAAAATCATCTGGATAGGCTGAGGCTTTAGAGCTAGATCACTCGGTTTTGCCGAGGCTTCGAATAATATCTCACTCGGTGTTACCGAGCCTTCAGATAATATATCACTCGGTGTTGCCGAGCCTTCAGATAATATTTTACTTAGCGCTGCCAAGGTTCGGAGATCGCTCGGCCCGGCCAAGGATTTATAAAAGATTATATTTTACTTGGCGCTGCCAAGGTTCGGAGATCGCTCGGCCCGACCAAGGATTTATAAAAGATTATATTTTACTTGGCGCTGCCAAGGTTCGGAGATCGCTCAGCCCGACCGAGGATTTATAAAAGATTATATTTTACTTGGCGCTGCCAAGGTTCGGAGATCGCTTGGCCCGGCCGAGGATTTATAAACATGCTTCTCATTGCAGCTATTAAAGAGGGTAGTAAAGGTAGAAGTTTTGCGAATTTTTAAAAATTTTAATTCAATGGACAGAGAAAATTTGAGAGGGAGAGCGTACTTCTATTGATGATACACGCGGAGATTATCTGAGTTTCATGTCTGGGGAATGGATTTCCCATTTAGATCTTGGAGCTTATAGGTGCCGGGTCTGATTACTTCCGTAATTGATAAGGACCCTCGCAATTAGGGGATAGCTTTCCTTGCTCCAGAGGTTTTGAAATAGATGCCTTCCGAAGTACCAGATCGCCTGCGAAGAAGATCTTTCCTTTAACTCTGGTAGAATGATAGCGGGCGACTCTTTGTTGGTAGGCCGCCATACGGATCCGGGCTTTCTCCCTGACTACTTCTATCAAGTGAAGATCAGTTCGAAGTTGTTCATCATTAGATTCTTCTGAGTAGCCTTTGATGCGAGGAGAGGGGAGCCCGACCTCCACCGGAATCGCTTCTGTGCCGAAAGCCATCTTGAAGGGAGTCTGGCACGTGGGAGTCCTCTCAGTGGTTTGGTATGCCCATAGCACATGATGGAGCTTCTCTACCCATCTGCCTCGTGCTTGGTTGAGCCGAGCTTTAATCTCTTGCAAGAGAGTTCGGTTAGTTACCTCGGCTTCTCCATTAGCTTGAGGATGCCCGACTGAAGTTAGGCGATGGAGAATGTCATGATCCTCATAGAACTCCCGAAACTTGGGATTGTCAAACTATTTCCCATTGTCGGTAATGATAGTGTGAGGAAGGCCGAAGCGGCTGATGATGGACCTCCATATGAAATCCTTAGCTCGAGCCTCAGTTATCTGGGCGACTGCTTCGGCTTCAACCCACTTAGTAAAATAATCAATTGCAAAGAATAAAAACTTCCTTTGTCTCGTTACGAGGGGGAAAGGGCCAAGAATATCCTTTCCCCATTTGGCAAAAGGCTAGGGGGATGATATGGAAGTCAGGTGGGCAGAGGGAAGCCTCTGGATATTTGAGTGTCGTTGGCATACATCACAGGCTCGGACAAGGTCATCTGCATCCTTCTGCATCGTCGGCCAATAATATCCTTAGCGTAGCACTTTGTGGCACAGGGCACGGTTGCCGAGGTAGTTGCCACAAATGCCTTCATGAACCTCCCAAAGAGCATAATTGGCTTATGATAGACGGAGGCATTTAAGCAATGGCATGGAGAAGGATCGCTTATACAGCCGATCATCGATCAGGACATAGTGAGACGACTACATCTTTAGCCTCATTGCTTCTCTTCTATCAGTGGGTAGCAGCCCTTCTTTGAGATACTTATGCAGGGGGTCTATCCAGGATGGTTCGGTATTTTTATCATCTGGTCAGCATCGGTGATGCTGGACTTCTCCAGGATTTCCAAGTGGAAACTCCGTTCAAGGTCTATTGAGTCTGTCGTTGTCAGACGAGACAGAAGGTCAGCACGCGCATTTTCAGCCCTTGGGATCTGGATGATCTTAAATTCATTGAAACAAGAAGATAGATCGTGCACCTTCTGGAGATACCGAATCATGTTCGGTTCTCGAGCTTCGAATTCACCTCGTACCTGGCCTGCCACTAATTGAGAGTCAGTGTAGGCATTCGGTTTTTCAACTTTGAGCTCGCAGGCGATGCAAAGTTTGGCGAGCAGGGCCTCATATTCTGTTTCATTATTTGAGGCTGGGAAGGAGAAGCGGATGTCATATTCAAAAGTAGCACCCTCCGGGCTGGTGAGGACCACAGCGCTAGAACTGCTTGGGCTGGAGGATCCGTCGGCGTGAAGTAACCATGGAGCACAGGGCTTTGGTTGCCCAGGGGTGTCCAGAGCGGAACCATCTTTGGACACGGTGCATTCAAGGAGGAAATCCGTCAGGATCTGGGCTTTGATGGCCAGATGAGGCTGGTACTGAATGTCATGCTCGCTTAGTTCGACAACCCACTTGGTCATTCTTCCCGATGCTTCTGGACGATGGATGATTGCCTTGATGGGTTGGTCAGTTAGGACGGTGATGGTGTGCGCTTGGAAATATGGTCGTAGCTTCCGGACCAATATCACTAGGGCCAGAACCATCTTCTCCACTCGAGTGTACCTTGTCTCAGTATCTTTAAGCAATTTGCTGACATAATAAATAGGCTTTTGAATTCTGCCCTCTTCTCTAATTAGTATCGAGCCAACAGCATTCTCAGAGACTGCGAGGTACAGGCTCAGCGTTTCACCTGGCTTTGGGCTACTGAGGAGAGGAGGTGAGCCGAGGTATTTCTTGAGGTCTTCAAAGGATTTCTGGCAATCTGAGGGCCATTGGAAGTTTTTAGCTGACCAAAGAGCTTTGAAGAAGGGGAGGCACTTCTCGGCTGATCGAGCAATGAAGCGACTAAGGGCTGCTATCCTTCCTGTGAGGCGTTGCACGTCCTTGATCGATCCAGGAGGGGTCATCTGCCGCAAGGCCTGGATCTTTTGGGGATTTGCTTCGATGCCCCACTAAGAGACCATGAAGCTGAGGAATTTCCCAGAGTTGACTCCGAAAGCGTATTTGGTAGGGTTGAGCTTCATTTGATACTTCCGAAGTGTCTTAAAGCTTTCCGCAAGGTCCTCGATATGTTGGGATGCTTCCTTGCTCTTTACCAGCATATCGTCAACATAAACCTCCATATTCCGACCGATTTGCTCTTTGAAAACTTTATTGACCAGCCTTTGGTAGGTGGCATCTGCATTTTTCAAACCAAAAGGCATAACCCGGTAGCAATAGATACCTCGGTCGGTGATGAAGACAGTCTTTTCCTCATCCTCGGGCGCCATCCAGATCTAGTTGTAGCCTGAATAGGCATCCATAAAGGTTAGCATCTGGTGGCCTGAAGTTGAGTCCACAAGTTGGTCGATTCAGGGAAGGGGGAAGCTGTCTTTCGGGTAGGCTTTGTTGAGGTCGGTGAAGTCGATGCAGATCCTCCATTTGCCATTTGACTTTTTTACCATAACCACATTTGCCAGCCAATCTGGATAATTGACTTCTCGGATGATGTTAGCTTTGATAAGCTTATCCACCTCCTCCTCGATGGCCTTTTGACGTTCAGGGGCGAAGCTTCTTTTCTTTTGCTTGATTGGCCGAACAGTCTCGTCCACGCTGAGGCGTGAACCAGGACATCTGGGTTAATTCCAGGCATATCTGATGCGGACCAGGCGAAGACATCGACATTTCTCCGAAGGAATTCGATCAACTCCTGCCGAGGCTTTTCTTCCAGCTGTGATCCAATCTTTACGGTTCGGTTGGGCCGACCTTCGCTGAGTGGTACCTCCTCTAATTCTTTGGCTGGTTCTCCTTGTTGCTCGACGAAATCCTCTCATGCATCCAGTCTGTCCACCTTGGGTTTTCTGGACTGAAGGTTGCAACAAAGCAATGTCAAGCCATAATCTGACTTTCCTGAACAATCCTCACTCCCCATTCGGTGGGGAACTTCATGGCGAGGTGGGGAATGGAAATGATGGCCTTGAAAGACATCTGTCCTGGCCTGCCAAGGATGGCATTATAAGGAGATCGAAGCTTGATTACAAGGAAGTCCATAAGCTTAGTGGCCACACAAGGCCAGGTGCCGCTCGGACCGTCAAAGTGATGACCCTTTCGGGGATTATGGAGTCACCTGTGAAGCCCATCAGTGTGGACTCCATGGCTCGAAGACTTTCTACCCTGAATTTTAACCTCTCAAAGGCATCAAAGTACAAAACATTAATAGAGCTTCCGCTATCAATAAGAACCCAACTTACATCGTAATTGTCTAGATTTAGAGATACAACTAGAGCGTCATCATGGGGGTACTGTACCTCCCAAAGGTCTTCATCAGAAAAAGTGAGTTCATCAACTCGAGCTTTCTTTGATGGGCCTTCATCATCGCCTGGCCAGGAAGACGGAGAGTCGGCCGCAGCTATCACATTAATATGGCTGATAATTGGAGGGTTCGGCAGTGGGAGTTGGCGAGGTTTGGGCTGGTGATTCGCCTCATTGTTCGGCTCAGGAGGCCCTCTGAACCGGTCTAGTCTGCCCCTTTGGATTAATCACTCGATCTCATTCTTGAGCTGCCAACAGTCCTCGGTGTCATGCCCATGATCCCGATGAAAGCGGCAGTACTTGGCAGGATCTCTCCGAGCTCCGTTGCCTCAAAGAGGAGGAGGTCGAGGAATCTGGCACTCGATCTCCATCAGAATCTGCGCCCTTGGCATGGTGAGGGAAGTGTAATGATCGAACCTTCGAGCTGGGCTTCGAGTTCGGTCTCGCAGCGGAGGCGGAGGAGCTCTCTAGCGGCGAGGCGAGCTAATGTGGCGGTAGGCTCGCTGTTTGTCTGGGCCCTTCACCTCCTTCTTCTTCAGTTGTTCGGCTCGAGCTGACCTCTCGATTTTTCAACCCTGGTGTACTTATCTGCTAGGGACATCATGTCTGAAAGGCTCTTCGGGTAGTTGACCTCCAGAGCTAGGTAGAAGTCTCCCTCCTTGGACACTCTTCTAGCCAAGGCGGACATGGCCACCTCGTGGTTGAGGTGGTCGACTTCTAGGAGGGCCGTATTGAAGCGGCCGAGATAACTCTTTAGTGATTCCCCTCTCTCTGCTTGACCTTGGAGAGGGAATCGGATCTCCGTCGTTGGCAGCAGCTACTGACGAACTGGCTGATAAGCAGATAGCCCAACTCGTCAAAAGAATCAATAGAACCTGGTTTCAAGCTGTTGAACCAGGTTCGGGAAGATCCCCTTAGAGTGGAGGGGAAGGCATGACAGAGGATCGCATCTGACGCTCCATGGAACATCATGATGGACCTGAAGCTGCTCAGATGATCATCGGGATCAGTGGATCTATGGTACGGCTCAATGGTGGGGTGTTTAACATGAAGGGGAATCACTTTCCTCATGATCTTCTCGGAGAAGGAGACGCCCTGCTCTGCCCTATGCTGAAGTGGATGGGCTTGCCTGACGGCGTCTAACTCCTGACGCCACTCCTGACGCATCTCCTGCATCTGCTGTCTGATCCCTTCATCCATAGTAGCAAGAGGGGTCGGGCGATGAGAAGACGACAGTGGTGTTGAATCCTGAGAGATATCGAGGAGGGAGAGTGAACCCGCCTGGATCTGAGTGGGCTCTTCCCTCCAGCTTGTTGCAGTGCCAGTCTCATCTTTGCAAGCCGGCGACCGCGATCCGCCCCCCTAGGCGGATCGGAAGAAGAGGTTGCAGGCAGAGCGGGGGCAGCAACCTCCTTGCAAGGCTGGGAGGCAGGAACGACAGGGCTAGGGATCGCCTGGAATCCCTGGATTATCTGGGTCAATGCTTGAACCTGCTGGACCAGAGTGGTGAACTGGTCCAGGGTTACCACCATCGCCGGTGGGAAAGGAGTTTCAGCTGGTGGTGGTTGTGAAGGTGCTACATCACTGACTGGATCAGGCCTTTGAGATGCGGCCTAATCTTGAGCCTCAGAGGTGGATCTTTTCCGATTGGCCATTAGAGGATGCTTCTTCTGGTTTCTTAGTCTTGTCTCCTGGATTACAAGTTTATGGGACTTGAAGGCCCTTCCTCTAGCACCAATTTGTTGCCACGGAAATCTGTTCTCCGACTTGAGTGCGCTTCCAGCTCCGGGTCCGAACTCCAATCTCGACGTCCGGGGTGGAACCTGCAAGACAGTCCTCGCTCGCAAAGGATTTCCTTGGGGTTGTCCTCTGCAGGGAACCCTCCGATGCCCAAGTCAGTGGAGATTCACAGCAAGCAGATGTGAGGAGAAGACTTTTCATAGAAGAATCTTCCTCCAGGCTCTCGATCGGAGCTCTAACGGAGTGATCGATCCCGTAAAGCCAAGTGAATGTATAGAAGTTTTGTAAGGTGATTCGTGCGTACCTGAGAGGTTGAAGTGCTGTGGTATTTATAGAGGATCACCTGATTTCCTGAGCACGTCGTGGGGGTCGAAAGTCGTTATGATTTGAAACGGATTCGAATTGAGTTTGTTACGAGATCAGTAGGATCTATATCTTGTTAATTAGAGGATCAACGGCTAGGAGAGCTGGCCGATGCCTTGGGATTCCATGATTGTGTAGGCTCTAGGCCACTTCTTGGTATGATTCTCTGTTTGAAATCTTATTCTGTTACAGTGGGTTTGAACTCTCCCGTGTCGGATTCCGCAGAGGTATTTTGAATGCTGTGGTTGGCCTGGATGAGGAACAGCTTGATTTTTCGAAGTGTAAAATGGATCGGCTCGAATGACCGAGGAATAAGGATGGCTCGGCTCGACCGAAGAATAAGGATAGCTCGGCTCAGAGGGCCGAAGCATAAGGATAACTCGGGTTACTGAGGAATAAGGATAGCTCGGCTCAGATGGTCGAAGCATAAGGATAGTCTGGGTTGTCAGGATGATCCAACCTCATCAAAGCTGATTTGACCTTGTCGCTGAAATGTCATGCCAGCCGACCAGCTGGCAAGCGGGGTGCTTGGATTGGGTGTGACCTCATCGCTGATGTGAGCGATCAATAATGCAATGACGATTTTACCTCTCATCAGGAGGATATCCCCTGAATATCCCTCCTTATTTCCAAATGCTATAGCTAGAGGGGATAGATCTGAAAAAGTTTAACTAGAGGGGATAACCTATATTTAACCATGGGTTATCCCCTGAACTTATTCCCTAGGGAATCCAGGAATAACTAAAGTTATCCCTTGATGGCAGACTTGTAATTTTAAAAAGGTGCTTATTCCCTCAGCTATCCCCTGGATAAATGCTATCATGTACATTCATCCAGATAAATGCTATCATGTACATTTATCCAGGAATAGATTTTGGGCTATCAAACACTACCTAAACTAAACTTACTCCCTAGCGACCAGCGAGAAATCAAATGAGGCATAGGATGAAGTATGGTTAGTCAAAGATGAAGATGGGTGGGTAAAAACCAGCTCCAATATCGACTTCATTATCGTTCCTAGTTCTAAAGAGACTAATGAATAACTATTTTATTACAAATTCGTTCATCACATGTATTATGGCGAGTGCCATGTCTACAACGACGATCATAATCTAATTAACCTAGTAAAATAATAGCATATTGCGACCTATTTAATTTGTAAGGGAGATGAGAAATCTTAATACTGGACTTGCTCTGCTCCATTTAATTCAGGACAGCAATTCTTTTTCTCTTGCGGGATAGTATTTGGATGTTAAAAAGTCATTATAAGAATAGAAATATGAATTCTCCAGGAATAGCTTATTTTTCTTGTTATTTCAAGTTTCTATTTGGTTTGAAATATGATATTCCACCTTATTCTAATACAATTAATGCAGTGTTATTCCAAATGATGTTTGGGTAACATGGGATATCATTTGGAACAACATGGGAATAAGCCTATATTCTATTAGGAATAAATGAAGATTTTTTTAGAAATCCCAAAAATACTCCTAACCAAATGATAAAAAATAGATTATTAATTTATTTATTAATATAATTACCTAAATAAATTATTTTTTATTAATTAATTTATTATTATGATCTATTAAAAGTTTGCATGTTATGTACATATATTAGTAACGGTTAGCAAGAGAAAAATGGATTATACCATTACTATTTTAAAATGGATATTGTTATTATGTACATATATTAGTAACGGTTAGCCAAGACTACATCTTTTTCTCTTTTATATTTAATATCATATTTTTTTTCAATAGAGGGGATAATAGTCAAATTTTTTTTCAATCATTGCCTTTGGAATACGATAAATGGGAATAGGGCTATTCCATGGGGGAGCATGGAATACAAATTCTAGAATAAGGATGTTTGACCGAAATACCAATTCCTAGGGAGTTCATCATCTTTTTTATGCCTATTTGGAGGAATAGCATGGAATAAGACCCTATTCCAACAAGGAATAGGGCATCCAAACACTTCCTGTAGGAGTAGGAATGATTTTTGTTCTTACTAATGGGATCCGATACAAATAAAAATAAGTATATCCCTCTCTTATATAATATTTTTATATTTATAAAAATTATAATAGCATCTTTATATATTTTTATATTTATAAAATTATTTTTATAATTTTAATTAGTTATTTGGAGAGGAAAGAGGCATACATGGTGTTGATGCCTGATCGGCCTATTCATCAAGA
The DNA here is from genome assembly GCA_900491605.1 of Calamus simplicifolius. Classification (NCBI taxonomy): domain Eukaryota; kingdom Viridiplantae; phylum Streptophyta; class Magnoliopsida; order Arecales; family Arecaceae; genus Calamus; species Calamus simplicifolius. The sequence continues at coordinate 415,508 of UESW01004844.1, forward strand.
TCAAGGATCAGGAACACAGCCGTGAGCTTCTAGGGCTCGAGTTAGAGAAGAAAAGCTGGGGATGTTTTTCTTCCTCCCCCTTTTTTTTTTCCTCAGCGAAGGCAAATTTGTTAACCCCCCAGAGTATTGTTGTTACTTACCTTATATCTCCCCCCTCTCTTTCCGGCGACCCACGTTTCTAGTCCTAGCGCTAGCCACGTGGTCGTCTTCGATGAGTTACACCTGGAGGTTTTTAGAGAGCTTGCTCAAAAAGCTTGCTTGCTCAAGAATCTTGGAATCTCCATGATGGATTTTGGTATTTCCAAGGGAATGTCAGAATTTATGGAAAGTTATCTGACTCTAAAGTAGGTGATTGGTACCTCCTTTATCTGAGTTTTCCGATGAACGGTGACTTTTCAGAGTTTGTTTTATCTGAGCCATTAAGGCGTCATGATGGTCAATGATCTTCGAGCCTTATCCAGACATGATAGCTTATCGTATTAGGTGCTTCTAATATGAGAGCATCTAGAGAGCTCTAGACATAAGATTGGAGCTCAGGGGCCGCCTAGGGCTTAGGGGCCGTCTGGAGCTCAGGGGCCACCTCAAGCTCAGGGGCCGCCTAAGGCTCAGGGGCCGCCTAAGGCTCAGGGGCCACCTAGGGCATTGGGGCCACCTGGAGCTCAAGGGCCGCCTAGGGCACCGGGGCCACCTAGAGCTCAGGGGCCGCCTAGGGCATCGGGGCTGCCTAGAGCTCAGGGGCCGCCTAGGGCACCGGGCCGCCTAGAGCTCAGGGGCCGCCTAGGGCACCGGGGCCGCCTAGAGCTCAGGGGCCGCCTAGAGCTCAGGAGCCACCTAGGGCACAGGGGCCGCCTAAGGTTCAGGGGCCGCCTAGAGCACAGGGGCCGCCTAGGGCACTGGGGCCGCATAGAGCTCAGGGGCCGCACACTCTCCCTACCTTCCTTGTTAACTAACCCTATCATATGCCCCCTCACCCCTGCCCCTTGTGCTTGGGTGCATAGCACTTGCCAAAGGGGAAGGGCGAAAAAGTCTCGATCGATTTTTATATTCGAAAAGTTACATCTTAAAAAAAGGAAGTGCATATCCCAAGAAAGATAGTGTCTTTTCATCTGCCTGGTTCCACCCATGCATTGCCGCGTGGCCTTGTGGCACTCGAGGCGTTTATTCAAATATATTGTAAAGAGTCCGTCCTTTTAATTCTTTTGCTTTTTATTTTCGCCGCTTCTCCTGCGTCTCCATTTCTCCGAGTTCAGGTTAGCTTCATCTTCTTTCTCTTTTCCTTTCTCTATGGATCCCAACCAAGATAGGAAAGGTAAAGGTCCCATGATTGAACCCTCTTGGGAAGAGATCATCTTGGCGCGCCGTCAGGCTCTCGGGGGTGTGACCATCCGCAGGGCCCAGCCGGCTGTGGTCCGGGAACCTACTGGGGTCCCACGACCATTACCTGGACCGTTGCCCCAATCCCCTAGGGTTTCATCCTCATCCACCAGTCATGAGGTAGCATTTCTAGTCGCTATTCCTAAATCTACTGGTTCGATGGAGATTGCTTCAACCACGACCTCTCAGGACCTTAGGAATCTTAGGGCCCGGTTTGGGATTCCCGACAGTGTTCGACTCTCTACTACCCTCCCCGAATATAGGGTTACCTCTATGCAGCCGAGGAGGGTTGCATTATACGAGGAATTCTTTAAGTGTGGCCTACGGTGGCCTTTCCATCCTTTTTTCATGAATCTGTTAAATAGGTATCGCCTTATCACGGCGCAGCTAACCCCTAACTCCATTCGCATTATCTATTCATTTTTGGTACTTTGTCATTTTCATGGGATTTTTGTCCAGACTTCTTTATTTAGGGCTTTATATAGGATTCGAAACCCTAAAAGGGCTGGGTGGTGCAGTTTTGTTCTAGGCCTAAGAGAACCCTTAGGCTCAATCTCCCTTCCAAAATCAAAGGGTGGAAGTCCCGGTTCTTCTACGCACATATAGAGGGGGTGAACGCAAACTGGGGTATTCCCGATACTAGTTCTAACCAAAACTCTATCGTCGAAGAAGGAGATCAAGAACTGTTTAAAGTTCTGGTGTCCACCATCGTCCCACCTAGTAAGGAACTATTGTCGGAGGATAACCTTCGAGGGATCATATTCACGCAGGTGTCGTTGCCCACGGCGCCCGGTGAGCCTTGAGCCTTGAATCTTTTTTTTAGTCATTTTGTATTTATATACATGCGTGAATATGTGTTTTAGTATACATTTTCCTCTCACATTTTGTATACTCTGGGCCCCTTTTCATTTGCCTTGGGTCTCCTATTTCGCAGCAATGAGGTTTTCCCAGGATTTGATAATAGCGGGCCTCCGGAAGAGGGAGGGGGATGCCCCCGATACCACAGGGGCAGGGCCAAAAAGGCCCCACCAAAGAGAGCCGGGTCACTCAACCCAAACTCCAGCCGCCCTTCCTGAGGCTATACTGGTGGAGGAGGATCAGGGAGGGGAAAGCCCTCCCACCGGGATACCGATTGGGGGGCCTCCTCATGCGAGTCCACCAGCAACAATCCTTCCTCCTGCTGAGGCCGCTGAAGTGAAGAGATTGTTGGAGCGGGGGTCGCGACGTCACCTGAATTCATCAAAATATCCCCATCGGGCCCGCAATCACCGAGAGGGGTAGGTACCTCGGCCCCCTCGGATGTCTCAAGAAGTCCATATCAATCCTCGCAGATGCCTCGCCGAGGCACATCATATAAGAGCTGTTTATCAGAAACGGTTCTAAGGCTTGCCATCCTGCCCAAGTTTCAGGCCTTAATGAGGACTTTGCCGTTGGAGGAGTCCTTTGACACGCTCTTTACAGCCGCGCTTCAGGTAAGATCGTGGTCCTCCTCTCTTGTTCTCTTCTATAGGTATAGAATTTTTACGCTCATTAACTGATTGATGCAGATGTCCAACGGCCTCTTCGTGATTCAAGAGGATCTGGTTAACGCCAAGTCCCGCATCGAGGGCTTGGACAAAGAGCTATCAGAAGCGAAGGCCCGGGAGTTGAAGGCGTTAAATGACCTTCAGACAGCCCAGGAGGATAACCGCACATGGCGGGAGAGGGCCTAGAAGGAGTTGCAGACCTTGGATGCCAAGCTGTCGGAAGTTATGGTGAGGTTGTTGCCAACTGAGGAGAAACTGAGAGAGGACTTTCTCCAGTTAGAACATACTAAAATTGGGCCGACAATGCAGAAGCTGCGGCCTATGACACAGCAGAAAAGTTGGTCCTGGCCGAGAAGGAGGCAAAGGAGGCTTTGGGCAAAATGGCGGTGGCGGAGGTGCGGGCTCAAGAGAGGGTGGCCGCAGCCGAGACTCAAGCTCGGGAGGCCGTCGAGAAATACAAAAATTCCCTCGACTTCGCTTCGGAGTGTCGTGAGGCCGTCATGGATGCCTTTGTCCAGGGTTTTGAAAGGTGCAAGAGGAGACTGACTCGGCTTTTCATGCTAGGTGACCTCGGGCACCTTCGGCCTGCAGACGATGAGGAGACCCTCGATGACGAGGATGACCTAAGAGTCGAAAGCGCAGCCGACGAAATGATGATAGTCGAGGACCCCGCTACCGGACCAGTTATAGTAGAAGAGCCAAGCACCAGGCCGACTGCAAGAGATGGACGTCCCAGGGACCAGTAGGAGCACGACAAGATTTGATTTTTAGTTTTGTCCTTAGTGAACTTCTTTTTGTAGGCCGATTATTATCGGCTTTTGAATAGCACTTCGTAGAATATAGCCTCATAATGGTTTAATTTTTATTGAATGTACGTCTATCTTTTCCTTTTATTTGTCTGATATTTTAGTCAATCGCCTATCAATCTTCAATCATTGCACAAGAAGGGGGGTTCATTCGTTCTCCCGGCTTCTTGAGGCTTATTCCATACGCTAATGTTGGGTACGAGTTTCAAGAGCCGCATCGTAAGCACCTCATCTTTAGATTTAAGGAATGGCCGTGGAACGTGGATTCCATAATTCTAACGATTGGGCTGCAGCTAGAGAAACTCTGTAGGGTCGTTTAGTTTTAGGAGCCTAACTTGAGGCCGCCTAGGTCTCTTTTAAAAAAAATTACTCCCGAAAGACCTCTAAGGCTTGAAACACCTCAGGGGTAAGTAATACTAGCCTGGGGTTGCCCTTTGAAAACTGCCTCAGGGGTAGTCGAGTACCGGCCCAGGAGTTTGACTCGAGGCCGCCTAAGATCCAGGAGTTGAACCGCCTCAGAGGTAAGCAACACCAACCTGGGGGTGTCCTTAGGACCATGGGTCCGCCAAGATCCTTTGAAAATTGCCTCGGGGGTAGTCGGGTACCGGCCCGGGAGTTTGACTCGAGGCCGCCTAAGATCCAGGACTTGAACCGCCTCAGGGGTAAGCAACACCAACCTGGGGTATCCTTAGGACCATGGGGCCATCGAGGTCCTTTGAAAACTGCCTCGGGGGTAGTCGGGTACCGGCCCGGGAGTTTGACTCGAGGCCGCCTAAGATCCAGGACTTGAACCGCCTTAGGGGTAAGCAACACCAACCTGGGGGTGTCCTTAGAACTATGGGGCCACTGAGGTCCTTTGAAAACTGCCTCGAGGGTAGTCAGGTACCGGCCCGAGAGTTTGACTCGAGGCCGCCTAAGATCCAGGACTTGAACCGCCTTAGGGGTAAGCAACACCAACCTGGGGGTGTCCTTAGGACCATGGGGCCGTTGAGGTCCTTTGAAAACTGCCTCGGGGGTAGTCGGGTACTGGCCCGGGAGTTTGACTCGAGGCCGCCTAAGATCCAGGACTTGAACCGCCTCAAGGGTAAGCAACACCAACCTGGGGGTGTCCTTAGGACCATGGGGCCGTCGAGGTCCTTTGAATACTCCGCATACAGGAAATTTCCAAACGTGTACATCCATTAATTTCTTGAATAAATACACTCACTACTGATGATATCGCCGGAGGTTATCTGCATTCCAAGTCCGAGGAATCGGCCATCTATTTAAATCTTCAAGTCGGTAGGCTCCACAATGGAGGACTTTCGTAACCCGGTAAGGCCCTTCCCACTTCGGGGCCAATTTGCCCCCTTTCGTCAGTTTGAATATTTTAGCTCTTCTAAGGACCAAGTCATCCTGGCGGAAGTTTTTCGGGCAGACGTGAGTATCATAATATCTCGCCATCCGCTGACGGTAGGCTGCCATCTTGACCTGAGCCCGATCCCTTGCTTCATCAATGAGGTCGAGGCTGGCTCTTAAGTTGAGGGGGTTGTCTGCTTCGTTATATGATTCCACTCGAGTACTCGGGAGGCCGATCTCGACTGGAATGACGGCTTCAGAACCGAAGACCAGGTTGAAAGGCGTCTCTCATGTTGATGCCCTGGGAGTTGTATGATATGCCCAGAGTATGCTTGGGAGCTCTTCACCCATTTGCCTTTAGATGTGTCCAACCTGGTCCACAATCCTCGTAGTATTGTACGATTCATGACCTCAGCCTCTTCATTAGATTGTGGATGGCCTACAGAGGTGAACCGATGGTGATACCGAGGTCGGTGCAAAAAGTCTTAAAGGCAGCATTATCGAATTATCGGCCATTATCGTGATAAGAGTATAAGGTATGCCGAATTGACAAATGACAGACTTCCAGAAAAAATCCTTGACCTTGCTCTCTATAATCTTGGCGAGTGCCTCGACCTCAACCCACTTAGTAAAATAATCAATGGCAACAAGCAGAAATTTTTGCTGTCCTGATGCCGGAAGAAAAGGGCCGAGGATGTCCATGCCCCATTAGGCGAAAGGCCATGGGGCAGAAAGAGGACTCAGTTGGGAAGCCGGCTACCGCTGGATACAAGCATACCGCTGGCATTGGTCACATCTCCTCACCAGATCAGTTGCATCTCCCTGCATGGACAGCCAGTAATATCCCTATCGGAGAGCTTTACGTGCCAGTGATCTGCCCCCTAAGTGATTCCCACATATGCCTTCATGAATTTCTCTAAGAATATAATCAGCGTCCGTTGGGCTGACGTATTTGAGAAGAGGCTGGGAAAAAGATTTCTTATACAGCAGACCGTCTAGCAATACAAACTTAGAGGCCCTCCGCTTAAGCAGCCTAGCTTCCTCGCGGTCAGCTGGGAGGACACCGTCTTTCAAATAGCGGATATAGGCGTCCATCCATGTTCCTTCCTGCATAACCGGTAGAACTTCCTCTGCAACTTCGATGCTAGGTATCTCCAGGTATTCGACATGAGTCTTACTCATGGCATTGTCCACTGAGGTGGCGAGTCGGGCCAACATATCGGCCTAGCATTCTCTCCTCTAGGGATGTAACTGATGGTGAAGTGGTCTAGCAAGGGGATTAATAGATTGACCTTGCTTAGGTACTGAGACATGACAGGGTCTCGAGCCTCATATTCGCCAGCTACCTGGGCAGAGATAAGCTGCGAGTCGGTGAAAGCTCGGAGGCACTTGATTCCTAGCCCGTGCGCCAATTTGAGTCTGGCCAATAAGGCTTTGTATTCAGCCTGATTATTGGTAGCTTTAAAGAGGAAACGGAGGGCGTATTCCAACACCACACCCTCCGGGCTGGCAAGAATAAGACCAACTCCACTCCCTTGGGAGTTAGAGGCCCCGTCGACATGAAGGATCCAAGCATCATTATTCTCCTTGCTAACGTCTGGAAGAATTTGAGAGGGATCTCCTTGAGGCTTTTCAGGCCAAGTGCATTCCATTAGAAAGTCGGCCAACACTTAGGACTTCAAAGCTGCTCAGGGCTAAAAGGATAGATCAAACTCCCCAACCTAATCGCCCACTTAGCCAATCGGCCAGAGGTATCAGGACGAGACAGAATGGCTCTGAGAGACTGATCAGTGAGCACAATTATAGGATGGGCTTGGAAGTATGGTCTGAGCCGTTGAGCGGAGATAACCAGGGCAAAGATAACCTTCCCGGTTTTGGAATATCTTTCTTCTGCGCCATGGAGCACCTTACTTGTATAATACATAGGCCTCTGAGCGGCATGGTCATCAATGCGTACCAAAACGGATCTAACCGCTCTGAGGAAGTCGCAAGGTAAAGAAAGAGCTTCTCTCCTTCTTTTGGTTTAGATAGTAAGGGCGGCGTAGATAAGAATTCCTTAAGCTCCTCAAAAGCCCGCTAACAGTCTTTCATCCATTCAAAGTCGTCTGCCTTGTTTAAGACTTAAAGAAAGGCAAACACCTCTCCACTGATCTCGACAAGAAACGACTCAACGTGGCTATCCTCCCAGTGAGCTGTTGTACCTCCTTGCAGGTCGGCCGCCTCATATCGAGAATAGCCTAAATCTTTCCGAGTTTGCTTCAATTCCCCGCCGGGTTACCAGGAAACCCAAGAATTTCCTGGAGGTAACCCCAAATACACATTTGCATGGTTTAAGCTTTATTCTATGGAGCCGGAGGTTGCGGAACGTCTCCTGCAGATCAGCAACATGGTTGGCAGCACAAGTCCTCTTCGTCAGCATATCATCTACATATACTTCATGTTGTGGCCGAGCTGGTCTTGAAAGGCTTATTCATTAGCCTTTGGTAGGTAGCTCCCGCATTCTTCAATCTGAAGGGCATTACTTTGTAACAATAAATGCCCTTCTTAGTGATAAAGAAGTATGCTCTTCATCTGGGGGATTCATTTTTATTTGATTGTACCCTGAGAAGGCGTCCATGAAACTAAAAAGTTCATAGCCAGAAGTAGAGTCTACCGCTGGTCGATCCGTGGCAACGGAAAGCTGTTCTTGGGATAGGCCTTGCAAAGATCAGTATAGTCGATGTAGATTCTCCACCCTTCGTGGCCTTCCGGACCATGACCACATTAGCTAGCTAGTTAGGATATTGTGCCTCTCGAATATGACTGGCCATAAGCAATTTATCCACTTCCTCATCTATGGCTCTCTGCCATTCAGGGGCGAAACTCCTTTTCTTCTGGCGGATCGGCCGACACCTCAGGTTGAGGTTAGGCCCATGGGTAATCACCTCCGGAGGGATACCGACCATATCCGTTACCTCCCAAGCAAAGACATCCGCATTTGCC
>UESW01004844.1:428198-458540 GCA_900491605.1 Calamus simplicifolius
GCAGGGGCCGTGGGACACAAAATATAATATAAAAATGATCATATAAACAGTGGGTTGTTAAATGCATTTTGTATAAGCTTCCAAATTAATTTGAGTGGTGATATTGCTTGTTCTGATAGCGTGATAATGCATTTGAAACTGAAAGTTTATGAAATTTTGACTTGATAATATCTTGATAAAGATATGACGATATGACTATTTTATATTATAGGCTTACTTATTGAGTGTGAGCTCATGTAATCTCACAATTTTTTCAGAGCCTCAGGATTGAAGATGGATTTATGGGGTAGATAAAGCTTCTATATAATCAGTTCCCATGATATCATTGTGGCCCCAGTATTACTTGTGTGTAGGGTTTTGTGCCCGGAAACTATTGATTGTGTGTAGAGCTTGTAGCCCAAACTTATATTTATGGTTTGTTAAGTTATGGATTTGAATTGCCTAATTATATTATTGCCTTATTGATCGATGTGTAATTTCGGGACGCCTTGCATGCCCGGCATGCGGCGGGTTGTCACCCTAGCTCAAAATTTTGGGTCTGAAGCATGATAGCTTTATGGTATCAGAGCCTAGGTTATGACCTTAGGGACACATGCATGATGACACTCTAGGAAAAATACTAGGATGACATTGAGATAATTATAACTTTAAAGGAATTTTAGGATTATGTTATGAAAGCCTGAAATTTAAAGTTTATCAAGATATTAATTGAATTAAATTTGATAGGAATTAAGAATGAACCATTGCAAGCCAATGATATTAGTGGGCTTCCTGGCTGGTAGCCTTGACCAGTGGGGCGGCCTAGGGGCTTCTAGAGGTTTTAGCTCCGTCATACTGTTGGAAATGGCTCGTAGCAGTTTCAGATCTTTAAATAATATGAGTAGATGAAATTTTAATTGCAATAAAATAGATGAATATATGGAATATAGTAGTTGAAATTGCAATTGAGGACTAATATGACTAAGATAACATCATTATATCCAAATTGCAATTGAGTTAGATATTTGGATTTTGAGTTATTAAATCTGAATTTGAGTATGGATATAACAATAAATTTTTATTTGTAGAACTTATATTGTTGATATTGTAAGTTAAGATTATGAGCTAATCTGCTGGTTATAAGATGATTAATATTGTGATGATTTTGGTAATGAAATAGTTAACTATATATTTTGATCAATTACAATTGAGTACTTTTGAATTTTAGTCTGGATGGATAAGTATATATAGTGAATTTTACTAAGAAAACTTTTATTATGGATATTGCTTGTTCAAGACTGATTGTTACTTTGCTAGATATGCGATGGTTGATACTGATGTTAATGAAAGTGACTACATATTATATCATGATGGATCATTTAGGATTATAAAAATTTTAATTCTGAGACACTTACTGTTAAGTTTTAATCTTTAGAACTGATTTTGGCTATAAATGATCAAATATTTTTGATGGTAGAAAGTGAAAGATTTTACTGGTAAGAAGAATAAGATAAATTTCATGATAAAGAATTTCATGGGGATTTTCATCTTTAATAGATTTCTAAAATCAAGATCTATTCATTAATTTATTGTTGCCTTTCTTCATAGTTCCTAAGTAGATATCTTTCTCTAAGATGGATAAATTATCAATCAGCCGTAAGTGACATAATCTTTCTAGGAAAAAGGAGGGAGATGATTTATTTTGACTATTGCTAATTATGGATTATGGTTAAGGGTACATCTATTATCACTTTTAAGTCATAGAGAGATTACTATAATTTCTCAATTATGTCTGTTAGATGGCAAGTGATTTCAATCTTTATAGACCTTATAAGTCATGTATCCATCTAAGCTAGATCAGTGAGGTCACTTTGAGATATTCAAAGGGTTTAAATTAGTTGGCATGATATGACATTGCATAATCTATAGGTGATTTTGATAGTTATTGGTAACAAAATAATTGATTCAAGGATTTGAATCATTTAAAAATTGCAATATTGAGGATATACTGACCTATTCAAGAGAAATTGATGGTTGTGGTGGTAATTACTGATAAATATGAAGGAGATAAAAAATTATACTGGTGTTAATGTGGCACTATTATTCAAAGAAAATAAATTAGTTAATTATGTAATTATGAAAGATATCCTAAATTGCATAATGTTCATTGATGTTAGCTTGAAGTATTCAAGAGTGAAACCAAGTATGTTATGATGATTGAAATAAGTGTCGAATGATTAATGGCACATTCAACTATTTATGAGTTGAGAGAGCATTGGAAGAAAACTATCTTATATTTAATTCAAAGAACTTGGAACTGTCTTATCGAGGAATTAACAGTAATTGATATAGGTTATTAACCTTAAGAATGGATGACATAATACATGTGATGGACTCTATGATATTTATGATTGTGTTGTGAAAGTTAAGGTATAAAAAAAGATGACAGGAAAGAAATACTTCTTAAGGAATTTAATTTTATTTGGTAGAAAGATCAAATTAATTGTTGAAGTTGGATACGTCATTTGGGTACCTAGGAATGAATAAAAGTTTGCTAGTGAGTATCTTTAATGGTACAAAATTAGTGGACATTTAATTTTGATGATGAAATTTTAGCGGATAAAATGTTAATATTTATTTTTGGTTTAATGGTAAACTGCGTAAATTGAGACTGAACCCATTTGTCTCACTCTCCTAATTCGATGATGTCTTCATAAAGCTTTGAGGATTAAGCTGAATTTCTGTCCAGCCTTCCACCCTCAAATAGATGGACAATCTGCATGAACCAATAAGATTTAGATGATATACTACGAGCATGTGTAATGGATTTAGGAGGTGCTTGGTGTACTTCTATCCTTAGTGAAATTGCTTATTTTAATGGTTACCAAGCCAACATTCAATGGATTCATTTCAATGGTCTATGATATAAGGTGTAGATTCCCTTTATATTGAAATGAATTGAGAGAGAGAAATTTTGGTTACTGAGCTGGTTTAACAACTATGAAAAGTATCGTTAATTAAAGCAGCTTCATGTAGCTCAGAGATAATAGAAAGTTATGTTGATGTTAAACAAAAGATTTAAAATTTCAGGTTGAAGATCATTCAGAAGTCTTACTAACCAATGATAATAAGGTTTGTGTTTAGAGGTGAATTGAGTCCTCAATATATTGGGGCATTTGAGATGTTGATCAAGAAATAGGAGGTGGCTTATAGCTTAGCACTGCCTTCATTACTCTTGAGGTGTTCAATGTATTTTATATCTTTATGATTGAGGTATATTTCAAACCCCGTTATGTGCTAGAACTTGAACCAATTTAGCTTAAGAAAGAATTGACCTATGAAGATCATCTGTAGCATCGTGGACCGCAAGGATCAAGTTCTGAGATGGTGTAGCATTCCTTATATCAAGGTTCAATGGAGTAATCATTCTGAGATGGAGGCTATTTGGTAGCTTGAGGAGGAAATGAAAAACTTGGGAACTTGAGGAAGAAATGAAAAAAAGTATCCACAATTATTTGCAGGTAAATTCTCTATTCAAGATTGTTGATAGATCATATTTGAATTATATAGTATATTGATGTGTGTCAATTTTGAGGACAAAATTTTTAAGGGGGGAGAATGTAACCCCGGTAATTTATTATGGGAAATGTAACTCCTAGTATTTATTTTGGGGACACCTGGCATCTTGACTTCCTTCTGACGTTTAGGTCCCGATGCGACGTCTGATTTCTCGGGTCTTCGCGTGTCGGATGGGTTCCTGTTTTCCCTTGATCTGAGGCATCGCGTGGGAGAATAAAAGGAGTTGGAGGTCGACTCCCTCCTTCACCTTGGCGCACACCTCCTCCAGGTAATCGCCTGCCCATCCTCCTAATGCCAGAGAGAGAGAGAGTTAGGGAGCGAATTTGAGCGCGAGAGGACAAAAAGGAGGTCCAGAAAAGGACTCCGTGGAGGATAGCCGCCGCCAGAAGGGAAGAGATCTTTTATTTTTGAAAGCCTAACCCTGTCCCAGTCTTGAGCTATCATCGCCGGAGCCGCACCGGCCAAATCCTACAACGTAGGGTGGTGGAGAAATGAAGTGACGAATCTTGGAACTTGCGACAGTGGAAATCTTGATTTGATTCATGGGTCCGGTGTTTGTTTAGTCAGAAACTTTTTTGGTTGGGATTTTGGATGGTGCTGGAGGAAGGCGGATTAAGAAGCTTGTTGGGATATTGATCTGTTGTGTCGCGAAATGGCAGCTGCCCACTTTGAGATTGGACCCCATCTTTGGGTTAAGGATCCAGATATAGCCGGATAGATGGAGAGGTCATTGAGGTCAATGCCATTAGTTTCTCCCCAGATGGCCGATGGCTTGTTTCGGATGGAGATAACATTGTTAAGGTACCCAGATGTCCAAATACCTGGTTAACCATTTGGGATTAGCGTACCGAGGTAAGTAAGTCTATTTATAATTAATATTTTATAACTCATGGCTTTATAGTTTTCAAGTATATTATGAGATAAGAAAAACAGAAGTTTATTTGGTTTGATTATTTTGAATGGTACCATAAATCTACATATGAGCATTTATTATGACTATAGTAGCTGATAATATTTTGAAAGAAATAGTTTCTTGGTGTATGTGCAAAAATATAAATTCTTTGATTTGCAAAATATGTTGGGATGACCATATGCATTTGCTAATAATGTACAAACCACTGTATATGTAATATGAGAAATTGATGCATGATGAGTAACATGCAAGTATGATGATAACATTGTGATAGACTAGTATGTGTCGCCGCGGTTCTCATTTGGCCTCACACATCTGTAGGGTGTATTCTGTTTGAGTATGTATGGCCTCACACATCTAGAAGATGTATTCTGATTAATTTGTAGGGCCGTGGGGCACATACGAAATAATAATTACATAAATAGTGGGTTTGTTTACATTACATAATCTGGTATTTATTGCATAATCTAGTAAGTAAGCCAAATATAATAATTTTATAAATTATAAATTGTTGTATTTATAGTTTAATGCATACTTATAAAATTGAGTTTTATTGATTATTTTGGAAATTGGTAAACTGTATCATGAGTATTTAATTGAATATTTGCTATAACAGTTGGTATTAATTTGCAAAGTAATGGTTTATTGTGTTTATGCCAAATATGATGTATATGTTTATTTTTAACTTTGCAAAGTGAATTGGTTATATGCAATGATTAAGAACGTACAACTACTGTTATGTGATATGAAAAGATTTTGCTTATGATGATGCATGATGTGTGATATGCATATAAATGATGACCCTGAATTATATTTATATGTGTCGCCGCGGTTCTCCTATGATGGGCATGTGGAGGCCACACACATATAGAGGATGTGCTCTGTTTGATGATGATATGGCATGTGGAGGCCACACATCTAGAGGATGTGCTCTGATTGGTGATGATATGGCATATGGAGGCCATACACATCCAGAGGTGTGCTGATTGATTATGATATGGCATGTGAAGGCCACACACATCTAGAGGATGTGCTCTGTTTGACGATGATATGGCATGTGGAGGCCACACACATCTAGAGGATGTATGCTGATTGATTATGATGTGGCATGTGGAGGCCACACGCATCTAGAGGATGTGCTCTGTTTGATGATGATATGGCATGTGGAGGCCACACATCTAGAGGATGTGCTCTAATTGATGTTACACCAGTTGGGGTGTTACAGGACCGTGGGATACAAAATATAATATAAAAATGATCATATAATAGTGGGTTGTTTACAATGCATTTTTGTATAAGCTTCCAAATTAATTTGAGTGGTGATATGCTTGTTCTGATAGCATGATAAATGCATTTGAAACTGGAAGTTTATGAAATTATGACTTGATAATATCTTGATAAGATATGACGATATATGACTATTTTATATTATAGGCTTACTTATTGAGTGTGAGCTCATGTAAATCTCACAATGTTTTTTAGAGCCTCAGGATTGAAGATGGATTTATGGGGTAGATGAAGCTTCTATATAAATCAGTTCCATGATATCATTGTGGCCCCAGTATTACTTGTGTGTAGGGTTTGTAGCCCAGAACTATATTGATTGTGTGTAGGGCTTATAGCCCAAACTTATATTTATGGTTTGTGTTAAGTTATGGATTTGAATTGCCTAATTATAATTATTGCCTTATATTGATCGATGTGTAAATTTTGGGATGCCTTGCATGCCCGGCATGCGGCGGGTTGTCACCCTAGCTCAAAATTTTGGGTCTGAAGCGTGACAGTTTCCATCATGTTGATCTTGTTATAGGCACAAGTCTCATTCCCCTCGATGTTTCATCCACCATCTTTCTACTTAGTAGTCTGGTTAGAGGGTTGGCCAAATTCAATTTTGACCTCACAAAAGCAAGAGAGATGACTCCATTATCTAGTACCTACCTCGTAATATTATGTCTCAGCCTTATGCGACTATTTTTGCCATTGAAAGTTCTATTTTTAGCATTGGCAATTGCTGCCCAGTTATCACAGTGCATAGACATTGGAGGAACTGGGCTCATCCATAGGGGGATATCTGCTAAGATGTTTCTAAGTCATTCAGCCTCAATACTTGCCTTTTCTAAGACAAACTCGAAATCCATGGTGGACCGAGCAATGCAAGTTTGTTTGAATGATTTACAAAAAACACTACTCCACCAAGTAGACAAATATAACCACTAGTGGATTTCATCTCATTTGAATCTGAAATCTAGTTAGCATCGCTATACCCCTCAAATACAACAGGAAATCCCGTATATTAGATCATAGTTAATGGCCCCTCTCAAATACCGAAATACTCTATAAATAGCAATCCAATGGTCCTTATTAGGACTTTGAGTATATATATTCAATTTGCTGATTGCATAAGTAAATTCAGGTCAGATACAGTTCATCAAGTACATAAGACTACCAGTAACTTGAGCATACTCATATTATGAGACACTATCTTTTAATTCTTTTTCAATTGTGAATTAGCATAATAAGGATTAGAAATGGGTTTGCTATCAAAGTGTTCAAATCTTTTCAACAACTTTTCTATATAGTGCTCTTATGACAACATGATACCATCAGATGTCCTAGATATTTTAATACCTAAGTTCACATCAGCCTCACCTATGTCTTTCATATCAATTCACCCATATCTTTCATATCAAATTTGGATGATAAAAACCTTTTAGTCATATTTATAATTTCTAAATTGCTACTCATGGTAAGCATATCATCTACATATAAACAGATAGTCACTACATCATGATTAATAATCTTACTATAAATGCATTTATTAGCATCACTTATCATAGATTCATCAGCAAGTAGAACTTTATCAATTTTTCATGCCATTTTTTAGGTGCTTGTTTTAATCCGTATAAAGATTTGATCAATTTACATACTTTGTGTTTAATTCCTGAAACCACATATCCTTTAGGTTGTTCTACATGAATTTTTCTTCTAAGTCTTCATTTAAAAATGCAGCTTTTACATCCATTTGATGAATTATCAAATTATGAATATATGCTAATGCAATTAAGATTCTAATGGATGCAATTCAAGGGATAAGAGCCAAGGTGTCAAAATAATTAACATCTTTCTTTTGTGTATATCCTTAGCCACTAATCTAGCTTTAAATTTATCAATTGAGTCATCTGATTTTAGCTTTCTTTTAAATATCCATTGACATCTAATTGTCTTGCCATGAGGAGGTAAGTCAACTAGTATCCAAGTATAATTGGACCAAATTGACTCAACTCACTATTGATCACCTCCTTTTAGAATGGTGCATCAGGTGAAGTTATAGCTTCTTTATAAGTTGAAGGGTCATTATCAATTAGGAATGTATAACAATTATTTTCAAAATTTATCTCTTTTCTAACTCTTTTACTCCTTAATTCCAATTCATGTTCTTCATTAGTCTCTTCCTTACGTTCATTATGAGACACATTGATAGATTTCTCTACATTTGTCTTAACGGGAAAAATATTTTCAAAGAAGTTTGCATTCTCAGACTCTACTATAGTATTTGGTTCCATGATTCCATTTTTACTTCTTAACACTAAAAGTCTATATGTAACACTGTTTTGAGCATAGCTAATAAAAACACAATCCAAGGTTTTGGGACCTAATTTTCTCCTTTTAGGTTCAAGTAGGAACACCCTTGCGAGACACCCCACAATTTTAAGTATTTTAGGTTTTAGGTGCATGAGCTTCCCATAACTCATATGGTGTCTTATTAGATTTTTTTATAAGGAATTCTATTCTGAATATGACAAGCTGAAAGAATAGCTTCCCTCCACAAGTTCAAGGATGCTCCTGAATCAATTAGAAGTGCATTCATCATATCTTTTAAGGTTCTATTTTTTGTTCAGCTACTCCATTAGACTCAGGTGAGTATAAAGAGGTTTCATGTATTATCCCTCATTCTTCATAGAATTTATTAAAAGGTTCACATTCTCCTTCTGTATTTGACCTAGGTCTTTTAATCTTTTTATTAAATTTGTTTTCCACTTCGGCCATGTACAGCTGAAATTTTTCAAAGGCTTCATCTTTTGACCTAAGAAGATATAATTTAATAAATGTAGAATAATCATCTATAAAAGTGACATAAGACTATTTACCACCTTTTGTTATTATATGTTTTTAAGTCTCCCGAATCTATGTGGATTAAACTTAGTAATTCAATTTCCCCTTCAACAGATTTACAACTCTTTTTAGTGGCTTTGGATTCTACACAAGTCTCACTTTTATTAGTGTAAGATGAAGAAATATTATGTAATAAACCTAATTGTTTCATTTTATTAACATATGAATAATTCACATGTCCTAGTTTAGCATGTCATAAATCAAAAGAGTCAATCAGGTAAACAGAAGAATTTGCATTATTATTCATGATTTCAAGAACATTCAAAATAAACAAACCCTGATTGCAATAACTTTCCTAATAAAAGTATTATTCTCAGTCATAACAATTTTATTAGACTTAAAAGAGATCTTAACTCTAGCCTTTCCTAGCAAGGAAACATAAACTAAGTTGTAGTGAGTATTTTTCACATGCAACATATCATTTAATTGAAAGATTTTTTTTGGAAGTTAGCTTAAGGACTTTTCCTTTGCCGATCATAGGCGAGGGTCTTGAATCACCCATGAACACTTATTCATCACTCACTCAATGGGATGTAGGATGTAAAGGCATCTCTATTAGCATAAATGTGCTTGGTGGCCCCAGAGTTTACTACTCATTCCTTTGATCCCATCACCATGTTAACCTTGAAACGACTGCATGAATAATATTTACCTCAAGCAAATTGGCCTCTGCAGGATTGTCATTTCTCTTTCTGTATTTACACTGAGGAGCATGATGTCCTGGTTTGCCACAAACATAGCAATTTCCTTTCTTTTTGAAGTTAGTGTTTCAGTTCTTTTATTTTGGGTCAAAGGCCTTTTAAGTTTGGGTCGAGTTCTGCCAAACTTAGACTCCACTAGATTTGCCTTAAATGCAATCTCTTTGCCTTGTCTTTCTGACCTCCGATCCAGTTTTGTTCTTCAATCTGAATATGAACGATCACATCTTCAAGGCTCATCTACCTCCTTTTGTGTTTCATATTGTTTTTGTAGTCCATCCATGAATCTGGAAGCTTTTCAATCAGACAACCTGTAACAAAAGATTCTGGTAGTACAGTGTCTTCATTCTTTAGCTCATTTAGTAATTTGTGAAAATCAAGTATCTGCGAAGAAACTTCCTTATTATCATCCATATGAAAGTGTAAAAAAGTTCCAATGGCATAACTTTGGACACCCATATCTTCAAGCACATATTTCTTATGCAAGCTTTCCCAAATCTCATATGCAGTCTTATAAGTGCAAAACACATCAAACAGTTCATTTGATATCATGCTCAAAATGGTATGCCTACAATTGTTATTCCATTTGTCCTACTTATCCCATTTGATGTCATAATTCTGTTCCTATAGGTGGTTCACAATTTTTTAAAAATTGAGTCATATTCACCATATCAAGTGTATAATAAATCCTCTCTCGCCAATGCCCAAAATGCATTCCATTAAATTGCTCAATCTTAGCGATATCAAGAATTGATATAGTGGTAACAATTGCAGCATCCATATCTACTCTTAAGATTCTTGTAATACATCTAAAAAAACTATCAATATGGTTAGCAAGAGATATTTATCAATCGATTGAGGCGTATCATCATTGTCCTTACGAGTAGATCATGCCTTTCAAAGAAAATTGCTTGGTGCAGCAGGATAATGGTGGCCTACCCTGCAGGATACAACAAATGACTTTGTAAGCGTGCAGTCACAATGCAAAGACACACACGACCTCTCAAACCCACTCCTCAAGGTGAGAAAAGAAAACTGACAGAAAACTGGAAAGGGAAGATGAGAGAAAACCAAATGCTAGCATATAGAAAACCAAATGCTTAATGCATGAGGGTATTTATAGGGTTGCGAATGGATCGTAAAAGGAATGAAAGATTAATTAAAATAATTATGATTGATTACAAAATTGGGCTACAAATAAAATGAAGAATTAATTATAGCAATTAATTGGTAAATCAAATAATACCTCAATTTTGTCACATACATAATTCAAAAATATGCTATATTGTCATACCAGAAAGAATCAGGCTTATAAATCTGTCATATTTATCATGCTAAATTTATCAGTCTATATAAAAATCAGGTGCATGACTTTTGCCACTTTTACTATGTCAAATTTGTTGGTATGCAAAATCAAGTAAGTTTCCAAAATATTCTGATCTTTGAAATATCCTTTACATGTACAACAATCTGTAGCAACTCGTAGCAATGGAAACATTTGTCCTGTAGCAATTTATTACTTGCCTTTAGCTGTGATGGCAGTGTATCAATCAACCCATTGCCTACTAAGATTTTCTTAAATATGTTTTATTCTTTTTCTAAACTAAAACATTTACAGACTATCTATATGATATCATCCTGTTGCATTTAGTCTAAGTTGTAACTTTTGTAGTGAGTCTTTGAACATTGGTTAATCGAGCAGTTACATAAATTCTTCATGCTATTTATGGGAATCCACTATCTTGCCTTTGGATTTGATTTTTTTTTTAAATAAAAAACCTCCTTCTGGGGGCATCATATTATCTTTTTACTGAATGTTAATATGGAATTGTTGAATCTCAATAGAAATGCTTGATAATATAATGATAATATTGATTTTAGGTATGTTAAAAGCCGAAGTGACAAGCAGTTGCGAAGTAAGTCAAATGAAAATGAGGTAGCTTCTTGTGATCCAGAAAAAACGGTATCAGATGGATCCCCAATTGTTCCTTGTGGTCTCATTGCTTGGAGCTTGTTCAATGATACTTACAAATTTTCATCAAATAGTGAGACTATAGAGGTGAACAAAAAGAATATAGCTTGGCAGAGCGACAAGGAACATAAATTCGGCGCTGATGTTTATCCCAAGAACTTCCAGAGTGGAGGTCTGATTGGAGGTGCCAAACTTAATGCCAACATACCTGTATGTATTGTACTTTCCTTGACCTATTGTCACTAATTTTGTTTTCTTATATTCTCTTTCATATTTTTATGTTGTCCTTGCATTTTTCTCCTTATGACCATATAATGGTATGTACAGCTAAATGAGCAAGAAGACCTGATCGTCTGGATGAGAACAGCTGCCCTGCCAACTTTCAGAAAACTCTATGGAAAAATTGAAGCAGATCTCGAAGCAAATAGGCAAATAACAGTGGTAATTCAGAACAACTATAACACTTACAGCTTTGGAGGCAAGAAGAAACTGGTCCTTTCAACTACCTCTTGGATAGGGGGAAAGAATGATTTTCTAGGTATAGCATATCTAACCGTTGGTGGTTTGTGCCTGTTTCTTGCAATGGGCTTCATACTTCTCTATGTGCTCAAGCCAAGGTGCGCATCTTGATCATTTCCCATGGATGGAATGTTCTGTTTATGTTGATTCTCATAACATAAAGTGAAACTAGAAATAAATCCATTGTCGATCCTATATCAAAAAATGATCTCATTATGCTCTATTATTTGGTAAGTGCAATGATTGCGATTAATGCAAGAGATGATCATAATCCAGTTATATAATGAAAATTCTGAGTTTGCTTATCTCCATAAATTTGTCCTTTGTCAATTGGAAAATGCAACCCTATTTTCTAAGCATACCACCTGTAACAATAACCAAATAATAAAAAACACTGGAACTTTGGGGGAGTATAGATTAGCTTGGATTATCTACTAAATGAAGCATGATTTGGATTAAGGTTTTAAATCTCATGTGATAGAGGTATTCTGATTTTTTCATAGAATAAGATGCTTTGCGTCTCGTCTTGTCTCGATCCTCAACTCGGTCAAGCATTCCAATACTTGTTTCGAATGGTTTTTTCTTTAAAAAAATATTTGTAAAGTTTTAGTGCTTTATTAGATTTTTAAACATATTTGAACTCTAAAGTTATATTTTTATAATAAATTAAATTTATTTAGAATATTATGCCTGAGATGAGATGTCGAGTTTAGTCTCGGATCTCTTTGGAACGAGATATTTCGGCCATCTTAGACACTGTCTTGGCTGTCTCACTGAAATTTGAATCTCCGTTTGGGACTACTAACTGAGGCTATAAAAGAATAATAAGCAAAGGCTTTAGTGTCTAGCTTTGTGCAGCCAGATTTTAAAGCCTTTGCATTGTATGATAGATGGTTTATCGTAATGCAAGCGATGTTAATTATAAACAAACAATGGAGAATTTTCATCAATTTTTGAAAGACAAATTTGTAAATGGGTAGTTGAATTGCTTGTTTAGTTTTAATTTTTATTGATCTAAAATTATTAAGATATTAAGTTTGTGTGATGTCGACACAGAGCTCAAATTTCAAAAATACTAGATTTTTTTGAACATGAATATGTAATGATTAATATTACCCATTTTTCTACAATGGAAAATTCAAAATGGTGGATGGCATGGTAACTCTTAATCCACACGGTAGGAAACCGAAAATGAGATTGGATGCTGTCCCTGGTAGTTACCAAATAATTATAGGTGGTATAGTAAATTCAGGATAAATTAGATCAAAACAACTCCATTTAATAGAAAACAGGAAAAAAGAAAATAAATTATGAATAGATCATAATAACTATTGTTTATCATTGTTTCCTTATAATATTATCGGATGCAGGTCAGATAGAAGAATTATATTTTTCCTTTTTTCACAAATCTGGTTTCCTCGTAGTCATTATATAAATAAATTTTTCTGGCTGCTTTCTGCAGGACGCTTGGAGATCCCTCATATTTATCATGGAACAAAAACCCGCCAAGAGAATTAGACTAGGTATATAGCGTTCTAGGTTGTAAAGCTGTTGTGAATTAGCCTTTTGTTTGATCACTGTCTGTTCTTATGTGTACTTTAGCTGTGTACACCTATTTTTCATCAATCATGTCTTCCTTGTTCAGAACACAGGACTGCACAACTACAAATTCGATTACTTCACTACATTTGTGTCCTAAATTTGCCTCTTAAATTTTATTTGTGAAGTTTTTGTGGTACACCTATGTAATTATTGATTAATTTAATTCTACTCAATTCAACTCAACTCATCTAAGCCTTTTTTTTTTTTCTACATGAATCTGCTTCCTTCACTCTGCTCTATTTAAGACCAAGTCGATATTCAAATCGTCTTAGCCCTTTGTATAGTTTGATTAGTATATATATGTTTTAGGAAATCTGACGGAGTTTAATGCTAGCTGCCAGCTTTGGCGGAGTTTGATTAATTCAATTCAATTCTACATCTCATTTCTTTTTTTTCCTTTGTAGATACCTTCCATGATGATTACATTACTAAAATAAAATGTCTTTTTAGAAATGACAAAAAACATCGGTAAAACCCCAAAAATATGCTTAGCATTTTTCAATGATTAATAGAACTGCTTGTTGTAGTCCTGCTATGAATGTTATTAACGTTGTCATAATGAGTTGCATAACGTCTTCCAAAGGCTTGTAATTAGTTGTTTAATGATCATGGTTAAACTATTTTCTTCTAGGCATAAGTTTTCTCAACTTTTGGTAACCGTTAGGATTGCAACTATAAATGTTTTGGCTTTTTGTAGTTTATTGAACTTTTGGCAGTGACTATGATCGAGGCTAATTGTTTGCCAGCAGTTTGCTCAAGTTCAGGCAAAAGCTTCCATCGCTAGAACAAAAGAAAATGCCACGGAAACTGGAAAAACTAATGCTCAAGGAAACTGCTGGCTAGGAAGCACTAGAAGTTAAAACATTTTCTTCCGTGGTAAAAGTATGCTTTGTTTTCTTCTCTTAGCACCCTGGGACACATGCAATGATATATAATAGTAGATTTGAACCTATAAACTATTTTCTATCATCTCATTTGAAAATTAGAAAGTACTTGCATTCGGCAGCACATTTAATAATTGAGTACCATCTGTCTTTTTTTTTTTGGTACAGACAGATGATCACACTAGTCTAGTGCAAGTCAACCCAGATAGATCAGAATACAGAATTTGTTTAAAAATAAAAGGACTAGAGTCTCCCTAATTTCAGTCCAAAAACCAATATAATAAGCTACTGAGGCCGTCACCCAATCCGCATCAGAATTGGCTTCGCGATAAACATGATGGATCTGGACTCTAAGGCTGTGTTTATGGAGTTCTTTCATGCGTGCTAAGTATGGTAGCTGGATCCTATCTAGTCCTACTCAGCCTAACCGGGGGCATTCCTTTTTTGAAAAAAGGTCTATCATTATGCTCCGACTATTTTGCACAGTATCTCATGAATGATTGATGATGGATCTTCGGTGGATGTCACCCAGGACACATGGATTGCTGACATTCCCTTTTCTCGCTGGCCGACTTTTGTGTCTTCTGATATTCCTGAGGGTATGCAGGTCAATGGTTTTATTTCCCCGGATCGCTCTGGATGGTCATCCTCTCGGTTGTCTAGTTCTTTTGGGAATAAGCTCTGCCAGCATATCCTCTCTATCCCTCTCCCTTCGTGTGCTATTACTGATTCCAGGGTTTGGAGAAGATTTTGCTTGTCCCGTGCTCCCATGGGGGACCTCCTGTCTATTTTCAGACCGCACCCTCAGGTATCGATGGAGTTGGATTGGGTTTGGCATCTTATTGTTCACCCTAGAGTGAGACTTTTTATCTGAAAAGTGGCTCGGATATTCTTCCTACCTGCTCTCTTTTATCTGGAAGAGGGATGAGGATTCTGCCAACGTGCCCTATGTTGGTATTGAGGAGGAGACGACAGATCATGTTATATTCTACTGCCCTAGGGCTAGCCAGATTTGGCAGATGTCTGGTATCTGTCCTTGGTTGTCGGATTCTGGCTCTTACCGTAGCTCTTTTTTGAGGCTATTGAAGCAAGGTAGAGGAAGAGGCACCTATCAGTGGGGTCCTTTGTGGGCTTATACTGCTTATCAGATATGGTTATCTCGGAATCGGATTCTATTTTCGAATGTGCGACTCTCCCCTGGTAGGGTGTTTATGGTGGCTGTTTTCCTTTATACAGAGTATATCTCCATCATGGGTTTCTTGATTCTGCGAACCCTGGCCACTGGGTCTCCCCTACTGCTGCAGTAGCGAACCGGCGTACAATTTATATTTCCCAGGAGCCCCCCCTCTAGGGTTTGTTAAAATCAATTTTGATGGGAGTGTCTGTGGCAGGCAGATGTGCCGGATCGGCCTTTGTTATTCGTGATGCGGATGGCATGATGCTGGCGGCAGGAGGGTTTGGTTTGCTTGATGTTACGGTGCCTCTGGCCGAACTGTATGCGGCATGGGCAGGTATTTCCTATGCTGTTCGGATCTTGGGTGCCCGTAATTTTATTATTAAAGGTGGTTCTATCACTGTCATTCGCTGGATCCGGCGGGAGCCCAGCTCTCTCATGCCGACTATTCCCTTATTGTGCGACATCCGCTCTATGGTTTTGAAAGCTCCTAATATTTAGATTCGTCATGTCTACTGCAAAGCTAATACAGTGGCTGATTGGATTGCTGCCAGGATGGCCTCTTATTTAGGTAGTTAGAGCTGGAAACAGGGCGACCCTTGTCCCTCGATCCTTTCTCAGTTATTGTATTTTGATATATCGGGTATGACCCATCCTAGAATGGTGTAATTACCCATCTGTACCAAAAAAAAAAAAAAAGCCACTCCTCTGTGGAAACTATGGATCGAGGGGACATGAACATGAAAAGCTTCAAGCTTTCCAACTATGTCAATGATATTTTTCCAGGCTATTTTTATTATTAGTTTATTAAAGTCTGTGGGACTACTTGAACTTTCCATCGCTCTCTAAATAAACAAAATTTTATTTTATGTGAATATATTTGGGGGACCGCAATTATAACTTGATTAGACCATGAAATCAATTAATAAATGAACTAGCTAATGGCATTAAACCACTCTTACGAAATCTCTACTTTAATCTGAAATAATCTCGACTACATAAAATCTCAAATAATTTAATCTCAAATGATTAACAAAACAGCTCGGCCTTTTGCTCCTAATCAAGAAAAGGGCATATCATAGGACTGTGAATGCATCAGTAATCAAATACCATGCCGCCAACGTGTCCTTTGAGGAACAGTTCTCGTCCCCAAAAGAACTCAAAATTCCACATCACCTTATCATCGCCACGGCACCCAGCAAAACACCCTCTCATCTTCTCTGAACTCCTCGCCAACCTTCTCTCTTTGCCTTGTGGCCACAATACTCCCATTAAAACTTAGACAAGGGCTGTTGATCGGCCATCAATCTCTACTAATCCTCTCGTTATTAACTCTCACCGTCCACAATATTCCAGACCCCAAACGGCCACACTTGGTCGTCATTGGGCCGTAATTATGGACCCATGGGCGGCGCCAGTGAGACCCAATTCCCTCGTAAATAAAGCCCATATCTCGCATGGTTCCGCCGTGCTAAGCTAAGGCGAGAGGAAGAAAGCAGAGCAGCAGCAGCTCGATCTTGTTCTTCTTCTTCACACCAAAGATGATGAAGCTTTGGAAGCCTCGGTGACTCGTTCAGCGTGGGCTCACTGAAGGCCTACCTGTCCGAGTTCATCGCCACCCTCCTCTTCGTTCGCCGGCCTTGGCTCTGTAATCGCTTATGGTCAGGAAACCCACAATTCCTTTTAGCCAAAGGGGAAGGAAAAAAAAAAAATCTAAAAATACTGCTCCAAGCTGTATATATATTTTATCAATTTAGTACTTAACTTTTTTGAAACTAGATGTTTATTTAAAAAGATTAAGTATTAGAAAAATATCTTCAACATTTGATCATGGTCACACGTACTAAACACTAAGTGTTAATTTGGTGATTCATTCATGCACAAGCCCATAACGTAAAATTTGAGCGTGAATTATACGTCGTTGATGCACGAATGCACGAACAGATCATCAATGTTTAATGTAGATTATACTGCATTGAAAGCGGTGTACCAAAGACTTTCTCTCGCTGTTGAGTTTTTGCTTATAAAACGTTAATGAATGTACATGCGGTGCGTTTTACGTGGGCCCTGTGAAGCGCATGTATATGTCAAGTGTAATTCCATCAATCATTACAACGTTTCTTGTTTCGAGTCAACTACACAGGAATATATCTTGATTAACTATATGGCTTGCTAATACTTGCTTAGAAAAAAAAAACTATTCTAAAGGATTCTGGCATATGTGCACCTCAAAATCTGCTATTTGCTTATTATCCTTCAAGCAGTTGATGATAGTGCATTTATACCCACCCAACCAAAAGTGTGAAATTTGCAATGTATACCTTTCTTATCGTTTTGCATTCATTTTTGTCATTAAACCAGCTGGTCCATTAGTGCATCTGAATTCTGAATATTTTTTATAAAAACATTCAAGGCAAATAGTTAGAATTTTGTGCCAATAATGCATGCGCATCTTTCATCTTTCAGACATGCAAATTAGGTGACAAAGCACCATGACGAGAGCACTCTATTTATAAAAAGAAGAAAAAACCATGAGGAGATAAGATGCAAGGATAGTATGGTAAAATCACTTATCAAGCTTTTCATTAGGGGTGGCAATCGTGCCGTGTTGTGTTGTATTCGGGTCGTGTCATGTTTTGGCCGGGTTGAAAACACATCAACCCAAACACGACCTATTTAAATTTCGTGTTGACGGATCGTGTCATACATGGGTTTGTACAAAAAAAATAGTCAACCCAAACCCATTTAATTTGTGTCGTGTTCGTGTCGAGTTATCGTGTCGTGTCAAAAATTGCCACCCCTACAACCACTAAAGGTGGCAATCGTGTCGTGTTGTGTCATATCCGGGTCGTGTCATGTTTTCGTCAGGTTGAAAACACATCAACCCAAACGATCCATTTAAATTTCGTGTTGACGGGTCGTGTCATACACAGGTTTGTACCAAAAAATAGTTAACCCAAACCCATTTAATTCGTTCGTGTTCGTGTCGAGTTATCGTATCGTGTCAAAAATTACCATCCCTACAACCACTAAGGGTGGCAATCGTGTCGTGTTGTGTCATATCCGGGTCGTATCATGTTTTCGTCGGGTTGAAAACACATCAACCCAAACACGATCCATTTAAATTTCGTGTTGACGGGTCGTGTCATACATGGGTTTGTACCAAAAAATAGTCAACCCAAACTCATTTAATTCGTATCGTGTTCGTGTCGATTATCGTATCATGTCAAAAATCACCCCCTTACTTTTCATCCAACCCAGAGGGCATATGCACATTTCAGATTCTGGCAGGACATGCATGCAAGTTTCATATTTCTTACTCAGTATAAATGGACATAGACTTAGAGAAAAGATACATATAAAATTGGTTATGCGGGGATGACCGATATCAACTTCATCACCAGGATAATGAATGGTCAGCTTTGTTTCATCACCTGGGCTCTTTTCAGTAACAATCCCTTCCCACCAACCATCCCGCATCCATGCATGCATCTACCCTATCTCCAACAGCCCAAGTTCAATTCCCTGCAGCCTCTCTGGACCGCTTCCGTGTTCCTTCAGTTTTTTTTTTTTTTTCAAGATGAAGGCAAAAAAAATCTATAGGAAGATATAAAATTAAAGCTACTGATGCCGTCTGAAAAATCTTCTATTGATAATCTATTCAGGACCATGGATAATCACTTAAAACTGTTACAATGCTTGAAACTGACGGTAGTGTCAAAAGACTCAAAACTAAAGCAATATTTATTTTGAATTAAATCAAAGAAAATTACAGTTACATGTCAAACCAAATACAAGAAAAAAACCACCCTCTCATCAAGCAACCACGGCTTCTCCAAGCCGGGAATCGGAAGCAGAAGAGAGACGGGTACACGAGATTCCGGTGGACGAGCGCAGCCATGGCCGCGCCGATCAGAGGGCCCACCCAGTACACCGCTTGGTTCTTGAAGTCCCCGCTGACGACGGCCGGTCCGAAGGACCGGGCTGGGTTCATGGACCCGCCAGTGAGCGAGCCGGTCGCCAGGACGCACGCGCCCGCCACCATCCCAACCGCCAGGGGCCCCACCACCGACCCGGCGGAACCACCCCTCGCCGCCTTGTCCCTCTGGTCGGACGCCACGTAAACTGTATACACCAGCGCGAATGTCGTCACGCCTTCCAGTATCGCCCCTCCGAACCCCGTCATCTGAGTCGCTATTCCCGTCGTCGGAACCGCCTGTTGGAAGAGCATTTTAGTCCGTCTACTAACAAAATTGATTGCGAAAATACGGAGTTAATTTTATTGTTCGCTGACCTGCCCGACGGATACGACATGAAGGACGAGGCAGGCGAGGGTGGAGCCCATCATCTGAGAGATCCAGTAGAAGATGGCAGTGGGGACGCTGAGGTGGCCGGCGACGGTGAGGCCGAAGGTGACGGCGGGGTTAACGTGGCCGCCGGAGGCATCCGCGGAAATGTACACCGCTGCGAAAAGCGCGAAGGCCTGCGCCAACGCCGTCGCCACCAGAGACGATGCCTCCGATGTCACGTCCGGACTTAGCATCCCTACAAACAAGAAATGGAGTTTAGAAACAGAGTAAAGCAATTGAGAGAGAGAGAGGGGGGGGGACGGGGGAGACTAACGGGCAGAGATGGCGGAGCCGACGGCAGCGAAGACGAAGATAAAGGTGGAGATGAACTCGGCAAGGTAGGAGCGGAGGGAGGGGGAGAGAGATGGACTTCTGGAACTGACTTCGGACAGAGGAAGCCATTTCTCCGTTACTTTGTTTAACGCGGGAGGAGGATGTGGGTGGATAGATGGGTAGATTTGTGGAAATGGGATAAAGAAGACGGTCGGTGGTGTTTTAAAGACTCGGGTTTTGGGCGAAGGGTTGTGGCCGTCCCGGGGAAGGACGTTGGTGGTCGTTACCGGCGGTTTTCGTTCCCCTTCGGTACGGTTTCCACGATGGGTTGCGACCTTGGTAACCGCCATGAAAAATACGTCGCCGGAACTGGAGATCTCTCCGGGGCGCCGCAACCTTGGATCTCCTTCCTGGGCGAAGTTTGGCAAGTCAAGGTGGGAGTCCGATTTGGTTTAATTTTGTCCAAAAACGGCCATCATGAATGATACGAATCTGAGCGCTAACAAGTCAGAGGGGGTTCAAACTGCATCAATCCACAGATTGTTGTTTGATTGGCAAATTACGGTTAATATAAGAATTCTATTCGTATGACTTTTATATGACTAACCTATTCTCCATTTAGCAACAACTGATATGACTTTACTGTCATCAAGTGAGCCAGCCAAAAATATAAGAACGCTTTTCATATAAAGGGAGCATTATATTCCTTGTTGTTTCATTCTTAAAACTAGTTAAGATCGATAGAATAACTAATGTATGAATTGAATAATATATTAATTATTTTATTAATTTTAATTAATATTATAAAATAATATCATAAATATAACAATTGAAAGTTTAAAAATTAAAATAATTTTTTTAGTGAAAGTATGAGGTCAGAAGTATCAAAATTTTAAATATATATATTTTTATCTTTACATTACTTGTAAAACAAGGTGTTACTATTGGAGTACTAAATTAAATGATTCAGTTTAAAAGGCTTTGTTATTATTATTATTATTATATATATAAGTTTTTTTTTTTTTGAGTATTGAGTAATAATTTGTACATATGGCATTAAAATTTCTTAAGTTGCTAATCATTATTCCCTCCTATAATTAGTGATTAATAATATCTACAATTTTTTATTTTCAAATAATCTTAATATATGTGGCTCTTCAAAAAATGACAACTATTATAATTATTATATAATAATGCTCGATAATAATTTCAGAAGATGATTGATTGCTTCCGAATATTTCGTGCTAGTTCGGTGCCTTTGTGTTGATTGTGGAGGTATGATATGGATATTGTGATGAGATTGGGGCATTCAAAGTACCAAATTATAATGATGCGATAAAAGCGTTCTTTCGGCTTTCTAAAATCTTCTAACTGCACCGTACCGGGGCCGGGGACTAGTGATCTTTTTACTGCTTGCCAACTGGAAATTAAATAGGTTCGAAGTTTTCTACCTTCGATGGGAAAGGGCAATGTCCTTCGGGTGAAAACAGCTGACCGTGCGATGATCAGCCCGGTTTTCACATCCCAAGCCGCCCCCCGTCCGGTATGTAGCCGGCGTTCCGCAGCCTTTGCAGGCAGGAACGGAAGAGGACGGCTCACTGCTATCGGTGCACTCTCTGGACCCGTCGAAATGTGTGAGCTCTGGATCTTCATCATGTGAGGATTCATTTTCTTAGATCAAAGAAGGAAAGGCGCCGTAGCTGTATCGCATGCAGATGGCTCCCTGCTCGCCGATCAAAAAGGACGGCATCCTCTTCTCTCAAGCACAGAGGAGGCCTCCCATGCCGCTATAAATGGGGAGGGAGGAGGGAGCCTTCCCCTTCACCCATAATCATCAATGAGCCAGGTATTGTTCCCCTTCGTCCACTGTTTCGGTAAAGAGAGACGGATGACAGAGAGAAGGAATCGGGAGGGATTCCTTCCTTTTCATGCCCGGCCGCTCGAGGCAGCCTGAGGAGGGAGGAGGAGGAGGCTCCGGCCGCTCGAGGCGGCCGGAGTGGGACAGAGGAGGGCCGCCCTTCATCGCGGAACCAAGCCGCTCCGCGGCTTGGTTCGGGCCCGGCGAGTGCCCGCCGGCTCGCGGGCCCGGGCTGCTGTCGGCGGCCTCCACCGGCGCCGGGGCAGCGTCCGGTGGAGGTCCGGCCGGCCGTGATGGCCGGCCGTGCCACCGGCATGGGTAGAGGCCGCGGCGGGCAACGGGAGAGAGAGAGAAATAGAGGAAGAGAGAGGGGGAGGAGCTCGGCCACGTCGGCGGCCGGCTCCGGGCCGGTCGGCGGTGGCCGGGCCCCTCCGGGAAGTGGCCGGCGGCGGCCCCGGCCGCCGGCACACGCTTCCCCTTTTCGGACGAAACAGGGGAAGGGGGGGAGATTGGGGGAGCGGGCCGGTTCGGGCCGTTCCCCCCTTTTGGGCCCTATTGGGCCGTTTCGCGAGCCATTTTTGGGCCACGATTTGAACCCTGTATTGGGCCAAAAATGGAAAAATAAAAGTATGCCCGGATCAGTGTTGATTCTAGTTTCTGGGGGTATTTTTATTTTCCATTTGGGCTTATGTAGTGGGAGATATTCAAGCCCCAAGTTGGCCCCGGGATTAAAACTGGGTAGAGCTAAAAGCTATTTTGATATGCTACTTTTGGGGACTAAAAATTGGAAATTGATGCTGTAGGTACCCAGTGCTTAAATAGCCGAATTACATCTTTGGATTAGCGCCAGAGGTAAGTAAGTCATTTATCATAATTTTCATAAATTATTAAAATATAAAATTATGTATTTAAATGTTATATTGTTATATATTGCATTATTTGAAAAATAAGAAAATGGATTGGTATTATTATTTGTAAATGAGCCTTTGTTGTGATTAGTTTATTATATTTTATCTATGTGGACAACTGATCAATTGGCATGACTTTGAAATTGTTAAAGGTTTTATAAATATACATGTGTATGTGACATGTTTTTATGAAAAGTATATGGATTGCATTTTTGCAATGATACATGCTATTTAGCAAATGATACTTTGTGTATATGATGATATGTCCCACTATGGTCCGCTATGATATGGTATGATGTGATATGTTGCATGACTCACTTGGCACCGGGACCCAACTCCATAGGGGGGTATATGGAGCACACACACCCAGGAGTGTGCTGTGACAGGATATGGCAATATTATGCCACATGGCACCGGGACCCATCTCCATAGGGGGGTATATGGAGAACACACTCTTGGGGTGTGTTGTAGCCGGATATGGCAGGATGTGAGTGCATGACACTGGTTCCAGGACCCTGACTCCTAGGGGATATTTAGGGAGGATACACCCGAGGGGGGTGTTCTGTGTACATAGTGTGTGGCCGTGGGACATTGGTATAAAAATATTTTTTTACATGCTATTTACAGTGGTTTTATCCTGAAATTGTATATTCTTGATATACTATATATGGCAATTGCTTCCAAAATTTATTTTGAGCATATGATGCATGTTTTGATAACATGGTAAATGTATCTGAAATATGGGAGCTTGGCAGATATTTATTGTGGAAAAATTTAGTTTATAAAAGCATGAAGTGATTAAATTACATTATAGTTGGCTTACTTATTGAGTGTGAGCTCATTTAAATCTCACAATGTTTTTCAGAGCCACAGAACTGAAGATGGGGATATGGGGTAGTTGAAGCAGCTATCAGAGTGACTTAGATCCAGTACTTTGTTGTAACCCCATTGAGTTATGTATTTTGGCATGTAGTCTAAAACATATGATTATGGTTTGTATTAAGAACCATTTAAATTGGACGAAATATAATTATTACCCCTTCTTGTATTTAAATGTTATATTTCGGGACGCCTTGCATGCCCGGCATGCGGCGGGTTGCCACCTCTAGATCCAATATAGGGTCTGGGGCGTGACAGCTTATGTGGTATCAGAGCCTAGGTTTAACCTTAGGGACAAACACCAGATGACACTAGGCAGAACATTAGGATTACATTGGGAGGGTGATAACTTTATTAAAAATTTCAAGTAATATATTTTGGAAGCCTGAATTTTGTGGTTTACAAGGTTATTGACTGGGACCTAACTCTGGCAGGAGTTAAGAATGCCACGTCGCACTAGGAGTCTGCGGCCTATTGGGAACTCCCAGGCTGGTGACTCGGGCCAGCAGGGAGGCCAGCAAGCTTCCGGAGGCTCTGGTTCCGTTAATTTAGCTGACAATGATCAACCACAATTTCAAGCCCAGTTGCTTCAGACTCTGGCGGGAATGTCGCAGGCTATGCAAGCCATGCAGCAACAGATTCAGCAAATCCAGCCTGCTCGGCCTGCCTCTCCCGCTCCGCAGCTCAGTCGGCTCCATCCCAGCCCTGGCGGGAGGGGGCCGGAGCTTTGCTGAGTTCAAGAGCTTGGCCCCTGCTCCCTTTTGTGGATCTACTAACCCTGCCGATGCTGAAAAATGGATGAGGGAGATGGAGAAAGCCTTTGCAGCTCATGGTAGCCAAGAGGAGGAGCGAATCAGATTTGCTACCTACCTCCTTCAGGGGGAGGCATATGATTGGTGGCTACTTGTGGAGCAGCGAATGGATGGACGGACTGTTTCCTGGGGAGAGTTTAAGGAAGTCTTCTATGACAAATACTTCCCCAATAGTGTGCAGAGGCAGATGCAGTCGGAGTTTGTCAAACTGGAGCAAGGAAATCTCTCTGTGGCGCAGTATGAAGCCGAGTTTACCCGGTTGGCTCGGTTTGCTCCAGACATAGCCGCCACTGAGAGAGCCAAGATCATCAAGTTCACCGAGGGACTGAGGCCTAGACTGATGCAAGCAGTCAATGCCTTTGAACTCTCCACATTCAGTGCTGTGGTGAACAAGGCCCTGGTGATTGAGAGATATGGGTGTGGTCCATAAGCAGTGGGAGCAGCAACAGAGGAAGAAGAAGGGGCCTCCTTCTGGCCAGTCTTCAGGACAGGCCAAGAAGAAAGGTCCTTATCAGGCCCCCTCAGGACCGAAGAGTACGGAAACTCGTTGCCCTCAATGCGGAAACTCCCACCCAGGCAAGTGGTGCCGCGGGACGGCTGGTGCCTGCTTCATATGTGGGCAGGTGGGTCACAAGATGGCCACTTGTCCCCTTCGGAGGGATCAGCAGCCTCCTGCGGATCAGGGCAGAGGCCAGCAGCAGCAGCCTAGGACCCAGGGAAGGGTCTTTACTCTCACACAACAGGATGCTGCCGCTTCCAACTCCGTTGTGACAGGTACGCCTGTTACTTAAGTACTCGTTTAAGATTGCTTCATTCATATGCAATGGAATGCATTGATCATGAATGATAAAAGTATTGTTAAACCTCATGACATCTAAGATAAACTAAATTTTGTGACCAGGTATAATTAAAGTAGGCAATGCTTATGCTCAATTCTTAGTAGATCCGGGTGCCACGCATTCATTTGTATCTGGCACATATCTCGCTAAGGATGAATCTTTGACACCCGTTCCCCTAGAGCAGGAGTTGTGCATTGCTCTCCCAAATGGTGATGTTATGAGGGTAGACTCAGTATGCAGATCTTGCCTGATTAACATGGGGGATAGGAGATTGAAGGCCGATCTAATCGTCCTCCCACTAAAATCATTCGATGTTATCCTTGGGATGGACTGGTTGGCCTCCTATCATGCTTCAGTAGACTGTTTCAGGAAGATGGTGATCTTCAAAATTCCTAATCAACCTGAATTCAGTTTTACTGGAAGTCAGGAGCATCTGGCCTCGGTGTTCGTGTCAGCACTACAGGCCGCGAAGTATTTGAAGAAGGGTAGCCAAGGGTTTCTTGCTGTGGTCAAAGATCTTCAGCAGGATGAGGTCAAGTTGGAGGATATTCCAGTGGCTCGGGAATTTCCTGATGTATTCCCAGATGATTTGACCGAATTACCCCAGATCGGGAGGTTGAGTTCACTATTGATTTGGCCCCTGGCACTGGACCTATATCCAAGGCCCCGTACCGTATGGCCCCAGCTGAGCTAAAAGAGTTGAAGAGCCAATTGCAGGAGCTCCTTGACCGGGGATTCATCAGACCTAGTGTATCTCCTTGGGGTGCTCCAGTATTATTTGTCAAAAAGAAAGATGGAAGTCTTCGGCTCTGCATTGATTACCGAGAAATCAATAGGGTAACAGTGCGGAACAAGTATCCTCTGCCAAGGATTGATGATCTATTTGATCAACTCCAAGGAGCTCGGGTATTCTCGAAGATTGATCTTCGGTCAGGATACCATCAACTCAAGGTCAAGGCTGGGGATGTGCTTAAGACAGCATTCAGGACTAGGTATGGCCACTACGAGTTCTTGGTGATGCCGTTTGGGTTGACTAATGCCCCGGCAGCATTCATGGACTTGATGAACAGAATCTTTAAGCCATACTTGGACCAGTTTGTGGTGGTGTTCATTGATGACATCCTGGTGTATTCTAAAAGCCAGGAGGAGCATGTGGACCACCTGAAGATTGTTCTGCAAACTCTTCGGGAGAAAAAGCTTTATGCCAAGTTGCAGAAGTGTGACTTCTGGTTGAGCCAAGTATCATTCTTGGGTCATATAATATCTAAAGATGGCATATCTGTGGATCCAAAGAAGATTGAGGCAGTTGTTAACTGGTGTAGGCCTTCCAATGTGTCTGAAATAAGAAGTTTCGTGGGGCTGGCTGGATATTATCGCAGATTTGTGGAAGGCTTCTCTCGCATTGCTCTACCCCTGACTCGCTTGACCCAAAAACAAGCGAAGTTTGATTGGACTGAGGAGTGTGAGAGAAGTTTTCAGGAGCTGAAGCAACGCCTAGTATCAGCCCCCGTCCTTACCCTTCCGTCAGGATCTGGAGGATTCACCCTATTCACGGATGCTTCTCGAAGGGATTGGGATGTGTTCTGATGCAAAATGAGAAGGTGATAGCCTATGCCTCCCGGCAGTTAAAGCCATACGAGCAAAACTATCCTACCCATGACCTGGAGTTGGCCGCCGTGATTTTTGCCTTGAAGATTTGGCGGCATTATCTGTATGGAGAGACATGTGATGTGTATACAGACCACAAAAGTCTGAAATACATCTTCACTCAGAAGGAGTTAAATTTGAGACAGAGGAGGTGGATGGAGCTACTAAAAGATTATGACCTGAACCTGCACTATCATCCAGGGAAGGCCAATGTGGTAGCTGATGCCTTGAGTAGGAAGTCCTCCTCGGAGTTAGCTTCTATGATCACTTCTCAGCCTCACATCTGGAGGGACCTTGAGAAGTTGGAGGTTGGATTGCGAGTACAGCGGTCCGATGGACTTGTGGCAGCACTTGTACTCCAACCCACTCTAATAGACAGGATCAAGTCCTCCCAGAAAGAAGACTTGGACCTGCAAAAGATTAAAGAAGCTGTGAAGTCAGGGGTTCAAAATGAATTTGCTATAATGGAGGATGGATCCCTGAGATTTGATGGCAGGCTCTGTGTGCCAAATGCGGTGGAACTAAGAGCAGAAATTCTGAGGGAGGCCCACTACTCTCCCTATACAGTGCACCCAGGAGGCACCAAGATGTACAGAGACCTAAAAGAAAATTTTTGGTGGAAGGGAATGAAAAGAGAGATTGCTCAGTATGTGGCCAAATGTTTAATATGTCAGCAAGTGAAGGCTGAACATCAAAGGCCTGCGGGACCTCTTCAATCTCTGATGATTCCACAATGGAAATGGGAGAAGATCACTATGGACTTCGTGACTGGTCTGCCTAAGACCCCTAGGAGCAATGATGCGGTGTGGGTCATTGTAGACAGATTGACGAAGTCAGCCCATTTCCTGCCATTCAGAGTTGGGATTTCCAGTGAGAGATTAGCCAACATGTATATTGAACAAATTGTGAGGCTTCATGGTGTCCCCGTATCTATTGTATCAGATCGGGATACTAGGTTTGTGTCCCAATTCTGGAAGAGTCTTCATAGGGCTCTGGGGACCAAATTGAACTTCAGCACAGCCTTTCATCCTCAGACAGATGGGCAGTCTGAGAGGACCATACAGACCCTGGAGGACATGTTGCGAGCCTGTGTGATGGACTTGGGTGGTGCTTGGGACAACCACTTATCTTTAGTGGAATTTGCTTACAATAATAGTTACCAAGCCAGTATCCAGATGGCTCCATTTGAGGCCTTGTATGGTAGAAAATGCAGATCCCCCTTATGTTGGGATGATGTGGGAGAGAGAAGATTGTTGGGCCCTGAACTGATTCGGCAGACAGTAGAGAAGGTGCAGTTGATTAAGGAACGACTCCGCACAGCTCAGAGCCGACAGAAGAGCTATGCAGATGTGAGAAGAAGGGAGCTAGAATTTCAGGTTGGAGACCATGTCTTTCTGAAGATATCACCAACCAAAAATGTGATGAGATTTGGGATTAAAGGTAAATTGAGTCCACGATACATTGGGCCATTTGAGATTCTGAGTAAAGTAGGGGAGGTGGCTTATAGCCTGGCATTACCTCCAGTGCTCTCTGGGGTACACAATGTATTTCATGTATCTATGTTGAGAAAGTACATTTCTGACCCCAGCCATGTGATACAGTTTGAGCCCATGCAGTTAAGGAATGATCTGACATATGAAGAGCATCCTGTGCGTATTGTGGACCGCAAGGACCAAGTCTTAAGACGGCGTAGCATTCCCTATGTCAAGGTTCAGTGGAGTAACCATTCTGAGAGGGAAGCTACTTGGGAGCTGGAGGAGGAAGTGAAAAAGAAATATCCATACCTATTTGTATCTTAGTATATGTAAATAAAAGATAATAATTCTTATGATCAAAGCTTTGGATTCTAAATGTTATATGAAGTACACCAATTTCGAGGCCGAAATTTTATAAGGAGGGAGAATGTGAGCCCCGGATCCTCACCATGTGAGGATCCGTCTTCTTGGACCGGAGGAGGGGGAGGCGCCGCACCGTACCGCACGCGGGCGGCTCCCCAGCTCCGCCGGTCAAAGAGGGCGGCGCCCTCTTCTCTCAAGCACAGAGGAGGCCTCCCCACGCCGCTATAAATGGGGAGGGAGGAGGGAGCCTTCCCCCACCCACCATCATCAATGCCAGGTAATTTCCCCCTTCTTCCACTGTTTTAGAGAGACGGGTGACAGAGAGAGGGAATCGGGAGGATTCCTCCCGTTACCATGCCCGGCCGCTCGAGGCGGCCGGAGGAGGGGGAGGGGGCTCCGGCCGCTCGAGGCGGCCGGAGGGACAGCGGAGGGCCGCCGGCGGCCCTCCCTTCTTTGGAACCAAGCCGCTCCGCGGCTTGGTTCGGGCCCGGCGGAGTGCCCGCCGGCTCGCCGGGCCCGGGCTGCTGTCGGCGGCCTCCACCGGCGCCGGGGCAGCGTCCGGTGGAGGTCCGGCCGTGATGGCCGGCCGGGCATGGGTAGAGGCCGCGGCGGGCAACGGGAGAGAGAGAGAAATAGAGGAAGAAGAGGGGGAGGAGCTCGGCCACGGCGGCGGCCGGCTCCGGCCGGTCGGCGGTGGCCGGGCCCCTCCGGGAAGTGGCCGGCGGCGGCCCCGGCCGCCGGCACACCTTCCCCTGTTTCGACGAAACAGGGGAGGCGGGGGAAAGGGGGAGCGGGCCGGTTCGGGCCGTTCCCCCCTTTTGGGCCCTATTGGGCCGTTTCGCGAGCCATTTTTGGGCCGCGATTTGAACCCTGTATTGGGCCAAAAATGGAAAAATAAAAGTATGCCCCGGATCAGTGTTGATTCTAGTTTCTGGGGTATTTTTATTTTCCCATTTGGGCTTATGTAGTGGGAGATATTCAAGCCCCAAGTTGGCCCCGGGATTAAAACTGGGTAGAGCTAAAAGCTATTTTGATATGCTACTTTTGGGGACTAAAAATTGGAAATTGATGCTGTAGGTACCCAGTGCTTAAATAGCCGAATTACATCTTTGGATTAGCGCCAGAGGTAAGTAAGTCATTTATCATAATTTTCATAAATTATTAAAATATAAAATTATGTATTTAAATGTTATATTATATATTGCATTATTTGAAAAATAAGAAAATGGATTGGTATTATTATTTGTAAATGAGCCTTTGCTATGATTAGTTTATTATTTGGGTATCTATGTGGACAACTGATCAATTGGCATGACTTTGAAATTGTTAAAGGTTTTATACATGTGTATGTGACATGTTTTTATGAAAAGTATATGGATTGCATTTTTGCAATGATACATGCTATTTAGCAAATGATACTTTGTGTATATGATGATATGTCCCACT
>UESW01004844.1:458989-483389 GCA_900491605.1 Calamus simplicifolius
CTTGGGGTGCTCCAGTATTATTTATCAAAAAGAAAGATGGAAGTCTTCGGCTCTGCATTGATTACCGAGAAATCAATAGGGTAACAGTGCGAACAAGTATCCTCTGCCAAGGATTGATGATCTATTTGATCAACTCCAAGGAGCTCGGGTATTCTCGAAGATTGATCTTCGGTCAGGATACCATCAACTCAAGGTCAAGGCTGGGGATGTGCTTAAGACAGCATTCAGGACTAGGTATGGCCACTACGAGTTCTTGGTGATGCCGTTTGGGTTGACTAATGCCCCGGCAGCATTCATGGACTTGATGAACAGAATCTTTAAGCCATACTTGGACCAGTTTGTGGTGGTGTTCATTGATGACATCCTGGTGTATTCTAAAAGCCAGGAGGAGCATGTGGACCACCTGAAGATTGTTCTGCAAACTCTTCGGGAGAAAAAGCTTTATGCCAAGTTGCAGAAGTGTGACTTCTGGTTGAGCCAAGTATCATTCTTGGGTCATATAATATCTAAAGATGGCATATCTGTGGATCCAAAGAAGATTGAGGCAGTTGTTAACTGGTGTAGGCCTTCCAATGTGTCTGAAATAAGAAGTTTCGTGGGGCTGGCTGGATATTATCGCAGATTTGTGGAAGGCTTCTCTCGCATTGCTCTACCCCTGACTCGCTTGACCCAAAAACAAGCGAAGTTTGATTGGACTGAGGAGTGTGAGAGAAGTTTTCAGGAGCTGAAGCAACACCTAGTATTAGCCCCGTCCTTACCCTTCCGTCAGGATCTGGAGGATTCACCTTATTCACGGATGCTTCTCAGAAGGGATTGGGATGTGTTCTGATGCAAAATGAGAAGGTGATAGCCTATGCCTCCCGGCAGTTAAAGCCATACGAGCAAAACTATCCTACCCATGACCTGGAGTTGGCCGCCGTGATTTTTGCCTTGAAGATTTGGCGGCATTATCTGTATGGAGAGACATGTGATGTGTATACAGACCACAAAAGTCTGAAATACATCTTCACTCGAAGGAGTTAAATTTGAGACAGAGGAGGTGGATGGAGCTACTAAAAGATTATGACCTGAACCTGCACTATCATCCAGGGAAGGCCAATGTGGTAGCTGATGCCTTGAGTAGGAAGTCCTCCTCGGAGTTAGCTTCTATGATCACTTCTCAGCCTCACATCTGGAGGGACCTTGAGAAGTTGGAGGTTGGATTGCGAGTACAGCGGTCCGATGGACTTGTGGCAGCACTTGTACTCCAACCCACTCTAATAGACAGGATCAAGTCCTCCCAGAAAGAAGACTTGGACCTGCAAAAGATTAAAGAAGCTATGAAGTCAGGGGTTCAAAATGAATTTGCTATAATGGAGGATGGATCCCTGAGATTTGATGGCAGGCTCTGTGTGCCAAATGCGGTGGAACTAAGAGCAGAAATTCTGAGGGAGGCCCACTACTCTCCCTATACAGTGCACCCAGGAGGCACCAAGATGTACAGAGACCTAAAAGAAAATTTTTGGTGGAAGGGAATGAAAAGAGAGATTGCTCAGTATGTGGCCAAATGTTTAATATGTCAGCAAGTGAAGGCTGAACATCAAAGGCCTGCGGGACCTCTTCAATCTCTGATGATTCCACAATGAAAATGGGAGAAGATCACTATGGACTTCGTGACTGGTCTGCCTAAGACCCCTAGGAACAATGCGGTGTGGGTCATTGTAGACAGATTGACGAAGTCAGCCTATTTCCTGCCATTCAGAGTTGGGATTTCCAGTGAGAGATTAGCCAACATGTATATTGAACAAATTGTGAGGCTTCATGGTGTCCCCGTATCTATTGTATCAGATCGGGATACTAGGTTTGTGTCCCAATTCTGGAAGAGTCTTCATAGGGCTCTGGGGACCAAATTGAACTTCAGCACAGCCTTTCATCCTCAGATAGATGGGCAGTCTGAGAGGACCATACAGACCCTGGAGGACATGTTGCGAGCCTGTGTGATGGACTTGGGCGGTGCTTGGGACAACACTTATCTTTAGTGGAATTTGCTTACAATAATAGTTACCAAGCCAGTATCCAGATGGCTCCATTTGAGGCCTTGTATGGAAGAAAATGCAGATCCCCCTTATGTTGGGATGATGTGGGAGATAGAAGGTTGTTGGGCCCTGAACTGATTCGGCAGACAGTAGAGAAGGTGCAGTTGATTAAGGAACGACTCCGCACAGCTTAGAGCCGACAGAAGAGCTATGCAGATGTGAGAAGAAGGGAGCTAGAATTTCAGGTTGGAGACCATGTCTTTCTGAAGATATCACCAACCAAAAATGTGATGAGATTTGGGATTAAAGGTAAATTGAGTCCACGATACATTGGGCCATTTGAGATTCTGAGTAAAGTAGGGGAGGTGGCTTATAGCCTGGCATTACCTCCAGTGCTCTCTGGGGTACACAATGTATTTCATGTATCTATATTGAGAAAGTACATTTCTGACCCCAGCCATGTGATATAGTTTGAGCCCATGCAGTTAAGGAATGATCTGACATATGAAGAGCATCCTGTGCGTATTGTGGACCGCAAGGACCAAGTCTTAAGACGGCGTAGCATTCCCTATGTCAAGGTTCAGTGGAGTAACCATTCTGAGAGGGAAGCTACTTGGGAGCTGGAGGAGGAAGTGAAAAAGAAATATCCATACCTATTTGTATCTTAGTATATGTAAATAAAAAGATAATAATTCTTATGATCAAAGCTTTGGATTCTAAATGTTATATGAAATACACCAATTTCGAGACCGAAATTTTATAAGGAGGGAGAATGTGAGCCCCGGATCCTCACCATGTGAGGATCCGTCTTCTTGGACCGGAGGAGGGGGAGGCGCCGCAACCGTACCGCACGCGGGCGGCTCCCCAGCTCCGCCGGTCAAAGAGGGCGGCACCCTCTTCTCTCAAGCACAGAGGAGGCCTCCCCACGCTATAAATGGGGAGGGAGGAGGGAGCCTTCCCCTCCACCCACCATCATCAATGAGCCAGGTAATGTTCCCCCTTCGTCCACTGTTTCGGCAAAGAGAGACGGGTGACAGAGAGAGGGAATCGGGATTCCTCCCGTTTCCATGCCCGGCCGCTCGAGGCGGCCGAGGAGGAGGAGGAGGAGGCTCCGGCCGCTCGAGGCGGCCGGAGTGGACAGCGGAGGGCCGCCGAGCGGCCTCCCTTCATCGCGGAACCAAGCCGCTCCGCGGCTTGGTTCGGGCCCGGCAGAGTGCCCGCCGGCTCGCCGGGCCCGGGCTGCTGTCGGCGGCCTCCACCGGCGCCGGGGCAGCGTCCGGTGGAGGTCCGGCCGGCCGTGATGGCCGGCCGTGCCACCGGCATGGGTAGAGGCCGCGGTGGGCAACGGGAGAGAGAGAGAGAAATAGAAGAAAGAGGGGGAGGAGCTTGGCCACGTCGGCGGCCGGCTCCAGGCCGGTCGGCGGTGGCCGGGTCCCTCCAGGAAGTGGCCGGTGGCGGCCCCGGCCGCCGGCTTCCCCTATTTCGGACGAAACAGGGGAGGCGGGGGAGATTGGGGGAGCGTGCCGGTTCGGGCCGTTCCCCCCTTTTGGGCCCTATTGGGCCGTTTCGCGAGCCATTTTTGGGCCGCGATTTGAACCCTGTATTGGGCCAAAATGGAAAAATAAAAGTATGCCCCGGATCAGTGTTGATTCTAGTATCTGGGGTATTTTTATTTTCCCATTTGGGCTTATGTAGTGGGAGATATTCAAGCCCCAAGTTGGCCCCGGGATTAAAACTAGGTAGAGCTAAAAGCTATTTTGATATGCTACTTTTGGGGACTAAAAATTGGAAAATTGATGCTGTAGGTACCCAGGTGCTTAAATAGCCGAATTACATCTTTGGATTAGCGCTAAGAGGTAAGTAAGTCATTTATCATAATTTTCATAAATTATTAAAATATAAAAATTATGTTTTTAAATGTTATATTGTTATATATTGCATTATTTGAAAAATAAGAAAATGGATTGGTATTATTATTTGTAAATGAGCCTTTGTTGTGATTAGTTTATTATATTGGGTATCTATGTGGACAACTGATCAATTGGCATGACTTTGAAATTGTTAAAGGTTTTATAAATATACATGTGTATGTGACATGTTTTTATGAAAAGTATATGGATTGCATTTTTTGCAATGATACATGCTATTTAGCAAATGATACTTTGTGTATATGATGATATGTCCCACTATGGTCCGCTATGATATGGTATGATGTGATATGTTGCATGACTCACTTGGCACCGGGACCCAACTCCATAGGGGGTATATGGAGCACACACACCCAGGAGGTGTGCTGTGATAGGATATGGCAATATTATGCCACATGGCATCGGGACTCATCTCCATAGGGGGGTATATGGAGAACACCCTCTTGGGGTGTGTTGTAGCCGGATATGGCAGGATGTGAGTGCATGACACTGGTTCCAGGACCTGACTCCTAGGGGATATTTAGGAGGATACACCCGAGGGGGGTGTTCTGTGTACATAGTGTGTGGCCGTGGGACATTGGTATAAAAATATATTTTTTTACATGCTATTTACAGTGGTTTTATCCTGAAATTGTATATTCTTGATACACTATATATGGCAATTGCTTCCAAAATTTATTTTGAGCATATGATGCATGTTTTGATAACATGGTAAATGTATCTGAAATATGGGAGCTTGGCAGATATTTATTGTGGAAAAATTTAGTTTATAAAAGCATGAAGTGATTAAATTACATTATAGTTGGCTTACTTATTGAGTGTGAGCTCATTTAAATCTCACAATGTTTTTCAGAGCCATAGAACTGAAGATGGGGATATGGGGTAGTTGAAGCAGCTATCAAAGTGACTTAGATCAGTACTTTGTTGTAACCCCATTGAGTTATGTATTTTGGCATGTAGTCTAAAGCATATGATTATGGTTTGTATTAAGAATCATTTAATTGGACGAAATATAATTATTACCCTTTCTTGTTTTAAATGTTATATTTCGGGATGCCTTGCATGCCCGGCATGCAGCGGGTTGCCACTTCTAGATCCATATAGGGTCTGGGGTATGACAGAATGTCTTCGATTTAGCCTCATGGCAGTGTTCCCTTTGGCTTTATCTTCGCCTGCGTTCAATATGCCCCTCCATCTCCTGCGAATTCAAAAAGGCTTCCTAGCCGATAAAGACGGAAGGAGAGATCAAGCTTACTGCATTACTTCAAAAAAATATTTTATATTAAATTAAAAAATATTTATATTTAAAATTGTTTATTTAATTAATTTTTATTTAAAATTTTAAATTATATAATTTTGATCCGCTAACAAATTAATTATAAAAAACAACTAAACTCATCTAAGTCTTTTTCTCAACTACATGGAATCGACTTATTTTTATTTATTATTTAGTTATAATAAAGTAATTATATCAAATAATAAAATTAAAAATTAATAGGTAAAAATTAATTAGACTAT
The DNA here is from genome assembly GCA_900491605.1 of Calamus simplicifolius. Taxonomy (NCBI): domain Eukaryota; kingdom Viridiplantae; phylum Streptophyta; class Magnoliopsida; order Arecales; family Arecaceae; genus Calamus; species Calamus simplicifolius. Next base: position 464,451 of record UESW01004844.1, read on the forward strand.
AAATGGGTTTGAAATATTACAAATGATATAATAATCAATCTGAGTGTATAAATGGATATGAGAAAAAAAAGGTTACTATAGGATAGTGATAGAGTACGTTATAGCATAGAGCCTCTTATAACATTAACTATTTTTGTTGTAATAAATTTTGATTAGTATATGATGTGATAAGAATTTATAATATTTAAAAATAATTTATATTAGATAAAAAAATATGTTATGTATTTATAACTTAAATTCATCTGTTATTAATTAATTTTTATTGAAGATTTTAGGTTATTTGATTTTGGTCCGAAGCTAACATTACCCGAAAGATTTTAATCTGAGAATGAACAAACAAGCTTACAAGTTTGCCCTTTGTTCGGCCTTTAGAGTGAGGAGAGTAGGAGAAAAACTCATCGTGCAAGTGCTGATTGGCCATGCGCATCATGCGTGGTGTGCAAAAAATAATTATCCTTGGGCAATCGTCTGCACGCTATGCCACAACCTACAAGAAAAGATTTTTCAGCCTCATAATTTTTTTTAACATTATAACATATTATTTAAAAAATTATTTATAATTATGTAATATAAATATTTTTATAACGACTTGAGATTGGTTTCGGAATTCTAACGGGTCAAAGCTTCTTCGAGACTTTAAACACCGCTTCCGCCTGATAACTCCACGATGAGTTCGGTCCGGCGTATAGGGACAGGGACAGGGACGGGGACAGCGACCCTAGGAACCGTAATCGGAGCACGGGAAACCAAGGCTGCTAAGAAAAAGAGCAGACCTCCCTCCCTTGTGCTCCGCGCGGCCTCCCTCGCCATATATATATATATATATATATAGCCTACACTGGAAACGTTCCAAGCGGCTTGAAGTCTATAATATTAGTAATTGTAGGAGGTATGGACATGGGTTATTTCGGGGGAAGAAGGAAGAAGAGGGGGGAATTACGTCGCCTGGAGAAGGGCGTGGGAAGGGAGGAGGAGGTGGAGGCTATGAAGATGCCGGATATTCCTCCGCCGCAGACGCCAAGGGAGCCGATGGAGTTCTTGTCGAGGTCGTGGAGCGTGTCGTCGTCCGAGATATCCAAGGCAATCCTCGCCGGCAACAAGAAGAGGAACTTCGCCGTCGATCGCCTGCCGGACATGATGATCCCTGAGAACTTAAATCTCGGTTCTGCTGCTGCTCAGAGTCAGAATAGAGCAAACGAGTCTTCCATGACTGGTGAGCAAAGTTTCAAGTTTTCCAACCGTTGAGAGACCGTTGGAGGTTGAAACATTCTCTGTTTACTTGGTTCAGATCAATCTAAGAAAGTCTTAGTTAGTGTTTGAAATAGGGGATAAGAGGGGATATCCCTCATTCCAAAAGATAACTATAAGGGATAGCAGGAATAAATTAAAAAGGGATAATCCATGGTTAACCATGGGATATCCCTCAATTTATTTCCTAGAAATGCAAATAATCCCTCCAAATAAGAGTAAAAATTATCCTATGAATTTATTTTTGCATTTGATATGATCAACTATCCCAGGGATATAAACTCTATCTCGTACACTTATCCATGGATAATATTTTTCCTATCAAACACTACTTAGAAATTAAGAGGGGATGAGGAGGTCTTAAAATTAACCCAATTGACATAAGAAGTCAAGTTTTGAGTGCTAATCTCTCTTTCTTAAGAACAATTTTCCACTCTCAAACCACCTTGTTGTGATGACTCTGCAGTCATGCGCTGATATAAACTCGGTCATCACGCACCATACAACAATTGGGAAATGGTTTCACCGCAAGGAGACCAACATGTTCAAAGCAAAGAACAAAGAGAAGGTTCGAGCGGAGAAAGCCCGCATCCATGCTGCAGTGTCAATAGCTGGAGTAGCTGCAGCGATTGCTGCTGTGGCCGCAGGCACAAACTCGGAGAATCAGAACTCAAAGATGAGTGCAGCCATGGCCTCTGCAGCTGAGCTACTGGCATCTCATTGCATAGAGATTGCAGAACTAGCAGGAGCCAGACAAGAGCACTTGGCCTCTGCTGTTAGTTCTGCAGTAGATGTTAGAACCCCTGGTGATCTGATGACCCTCACAGCAGCAGCAGCAACAGGTTTGGTGTTATATCCAATTCCTAAGCAAGCACCCTACAAAGCTGTTCCACTATTGTTTTGTTCTTGTCTACTTACTGGTTTTGAACCACCAGCATTACGAGGAGCTGCGGCATTGAAACTGAGAGTGCAAAGAGAAGCAAGGAACAATGCAGCGGTCACCCCTTATGACAAGGGCCACTTTAGCAGCCCAGATATCTGGTGCAAGGAAGGCGAGCTGCTCAAACGCACAAGAAAGGGTGTGATGTTCTCATTCTGATCATTATTTATCTTTAATCACAGCAAAGAAATTTCTAAGAGCCATAGAAACAACGATAAGATTATGCATTTTATTCCTGTTGTAGGGACTTCACATCGGAAAAGGGTGTCAGTGTATGTCAACAAGAAGTCACAGGTAAGGAATTCAAATAATGCATATCAGTATATCACAATTCACTTTGATTTACTATGGATTCTAATGCAATTCAAATTAATTTCAGGTCATGGTAAAGCTGAAAAGCAAGCACATAGGAGGTGCACTTTCAAAGGAGAAAAAGAGTGAGCTCTAGGATTCATTTGATGCTTAGCACTTGAACAATTTACTTAGCCTGCAGAATTGGAGGCTTTGGATTATTCTGACAGTGATATGTGATGATCAGGTGTTGTCTATGGTGTGTATGATGAGGTTCCTGCATGGCCAGGGCATGAAAGGAATGGTACTGAAGAGAGATGCTATTTTGGTCTGAGAACAGCTCAAGGACTATAGAGTTTGAATGCAAGAACAGGACTAGCAAAAGGAGTGGGTGGATGCAGAACAAAACTTGCTTCGACAAGTAGCTGGTGACGTAGAGCAAGTAGGGCACCCGCTGGAGCTACTAAAACTCAGTTAGTGTAGTCTATCTAGCCAGTTTTAACCACAAGGCAATATGTATACAGTAAATACATAGATATTGGGGGGGGGGGGGGGGGGGGGGGGGTAAAATCGTAATTGCATTGATAACCGTGCGAAGGGGCTAAGATCAGCCCCATCCCCCATGCCCATGAAGAACGAGCTGACTAATGTGGTCTAGCGGGCCGAGCAACCCATAGCTCGATGATCCATAGCCCGATTTTTCCGAGTTTCCATAGCCCGACCTTTCCGAACTACACGTAGCTCGACCTCCCTTGAGCTACCCATGATTCGGCTTCCCCGAGCTACCTATGGCTCGGCTTCCCCGAGCTTCCCATAGCTCGGCTTCCCCGAACTACCTATAGCTCGGCTCCCACGAGCTTCTCATAGCTCGGCTCCCCCGAGCTACCCATGGTTCGGCTCCCCGAGCTACCCATGGTTCGGCTTCCCTGAGCTACCTATAGCTCGGCTCCCACGAGCTTCCCATAGCTCGGCTTCCCCGAGCTACCCATGATTCGGCTCTCCCGAGCTTCCCATAGCTCGGCTTCCCCGAGCTACCCATAGCTCGGCTTCCCCGAGCTACCCATAGCTCGGCTCCCACGAGCTTCCCATAGCTCGGCTCCCACGAGCTTCCCATAGCTCGGCTTCCCCGAGCTACCCATAGCTCGGCTCCCACGAGCTTCCCATAGCTCGGCTACCCGAGCTACCTATAGCTCGGCTTCCCGAGCTTCCCATAGCTCGGCTTCTCTGAGCTTCCATAGCTCGCCCCCCCTCAGGAGCTTCCATAGCTCGGCCTCCCCGAGCTTCCATAGCTCGGCTTCCACGAGCAATGCACGACTCGACACACACCCCGCGGGAGAGCCCAGGCCTAGCGTAACAGAATCCCAAACAAAGGATCATATCAAGGAGTGGCCTAGGATCTACAGTAAGGCCTAGGACGTACGCACTCATCAGATCTCAGGCCATCAGGGGACCCTCCCGACCGTCGATCCTTTAACGAACAAGATACGGATCCCACCGGCGTTGCAACAGCCTGATTTGAATCATCCCCATATCCTAACAACCTTCGAACCTTCCAGAAGGCACTCAAGATCCAGGTGATCGCCTATAAATATGATGCTCCCAGATTCCCTCAGGTATGCGCTCACAGCTCCTGGCTTACTCCCACACTCACTCACTCTCTTTCACCTTCACTGCTCGTCGGTGCTCCCCCAAATCTTCCGATTGGCCACCCCTGGAGGGACTTTCCAGAGAGATCCTTCTCCTCATTTCTATTGATCATCGATCCCCGCTGACTTGAGCGTCGGAGGGTCTTCCGCGGAGGGCCATCCCCAATGCCTCTTGCGTGAGGACTTCTGTGCAGGTCCGCCAGGAGGAAGCCCAGATCAGGAGACCGGCCGCGCCCGAGTCGGAGGACAGATCCCGGCGGCAACAGATTGGCGCTAGAGGAAGGGCCTCAAGTCCCATTAAAACTTGAAGAAAGGAGACAAGAATCTCGATCCGGAAGAGAACCTCTCCAATGGCTAATCGAAAAAGGGCAACTTCTGAAGCCCAGGACCAGGTCACCTCCCAGAGACCTGATCCGATGAGCAGCGTGGCATCGCAGCCGCCACCCATCGAGACCCTGTCGCCGCCAGCCATCCCGGTGACCCAGGACCAGTTTGCCTCACTAGTCCAGCAGGTCCAAGCCCTGACCCATCTAGTGCAGGAGTGCCTCGCAACCGCCCTGCTCCATGCCTCCCTGAGGAGGCCGCTGCCCCTCTCTCTCTAGCCACCTCCTCCTTCGGTCCGCATGGAGTCGCAGACCCCCAGCACCGACCCAAGGGGGACAAACCAGTCCCACAAGGTGGCTACAACAGGGATCCCCCCAGATCTCGGTGGGCCCGAACCCTCTCCCCAGTGTCCTCCTGCCATGATTCGACGCCGTCCCTGCACTCTCCTCGCCCAGCTCCTCCTCTTACATCTGAAGAGGAGATCCGTCGACAAATCTGGAGATGCGTCAGGAGCTAGACGCCACCAAGCAGGCCCATCCGCCTCAGCCCAAGGCAGAGCAGGGCATCCCTTTCTCCAAAGGGATCATGGAGGAAGTGATTCCCTCCTATGTCAAGCTACCTGCCATCGAGCTCTACCACGGCTCTTCTGATCCGGATGATCATCTCAGTAGCTTCCGGTTAATAATGATGTTCCACGGAGCATCCAACGCGATCCTTTGTCGCGCCTTCCCTTTCGCCCTCAGAAGATCTGCCCGAACCTGGTTTAACGCTTTGAAACCAGGTTCCGTTGATTCATTCAACGAGCTGAGCCATCTTTTTATTGGCCAGTTCGTCAGCAGCCGCCATCACCGACGAAGGTCCGACTCCCTCTCTGAAGTTAAGCAGAGAGAGGGGGAGTCCTTGAGAAATTACCTTGGCCGTTTCAACAAGGCCATGCTGGAGGTGGACCACCTTAATCATGAGGTGGCTATGTCCGCCCTAGCGGGGGGAGTTTTGAAGGAGAGCAACTTCTACCTGGCGATGGAAGTCAGCTACCCCCCAAACCTCTCCGATATGATGGCTCTTGCAGACAAATACGCCAGGGTCGAGGAGTCACGGAGAGCTACCCGCGCCGAGCTGGCGAAGAAGAAAGAACCTAAAGGTTCCGATAGGCACCGGCCCATCCGTCAGCCAAGCCTACCTCGTCGCCAGAGAGTTCCCCCACCGCCGCCGAGAAATCGCTCCTGGAGCCCGCCTAGGTGACTCGACCGGTACACTCCACTGACTGTACCCAGGGCGCAAATCCTCATAGAGATAGAGCGCCAGCTCCCTCGGCCAGCCCCTCTCTGAGGGAACCTAACTCGGAGGGATCCACCAAATACTGCCTCTATCACCGGGAGCACGACCACGACACTGAGGAATGCTGGCAGCTGAAAAATAAAATTGAGAGGCTGATCTAGCGAGGCCGGCTGAACCAGTTCAGGAGGGCGCCTGAGCCAGGGCAAGGAGATGACCGCCAGCCCGAGCCTCAGCAGCCTCCTCCTCCTCCCAATCCACCGTGATCGGCCACATTAACGTGATTGAAGAGGCCGGCGGCTCGAGCTCCAGAAATGATGATGAAGGCTCGATGCCAAAGAGAGCACGAACGGGCGAGCTCTCCTTCTCTGACGATGATATCCAAGGGTCCAGTTCCCACATGACGATGCACTGGTTGTATCCCTCAATTTAAATAACTACAATGTAAGCTGGATCCTCGTTGATAGTGGAAGCTCCGTGAATGTTTTATACCTTGATGTGTTTTCCAAGATGAGATTGCTCATGGAAAACCTCTGAGCCGTGGACTCCACCCTAATGGGGTTCACCGGCGGTGTCATCGTCCCGGAAGGGGTCGTGACCTTAACGGTTCGGGCAGGAACCTGGCCCCTTGTGGCCACTGTTCACACGGACTTCCTAGTAACTAAGCACATGTCGCCCTACAATGCCATATTTGGAAGACCCTGCCTGATGTCTCTCAAAGCCGTCGTCTCCATCCCACACCTATCTATGAAATTTCCCACTGAGCGAGGAATTGGTGTCGTCCAAGGGAACCAAACTATGGCTCGGCAGTGTTTTGTCACCAGCCTTCAGTCCAGAATGCCTGAAGTTGATGGGCTGGACGCTCGGGAGGACTTCGTCGAGCAACGGGGGGAACCAGCCGAAGAACTGGAGGAAGTACCACTAGACGAGGCTCGTCCCGACCGAACCATAAAGATTGGGTCGCTGCTGAAAGGTGAACCTCGGTGGGAGCTGATCGAATTTCTCTGAAGCAATGCCAATGTCTTCGCTTGGTCCGCCTCCGACATGCTAGGAAGCAGCCCCGAAGTTCTCGTCCACCGCCTTAATATGGACGAGATGTACCGGCTCGTCAAGCAAAAGAAGAGGAGCTTTGCCCCAGAACGACAGAGGGCTATTGAAGAGGAGGTCGATAAACTCATCAAGGCAAACTTCGTCTGGGAGGTAAATTACCCAAATTGGCTATCAAATGTCATCATGGTGAAGAAGTCAAACGGCAAGTGGCGGATCTGCATCGACTTCACCAACCTCAACAAAGCATGCCCGAAGGACAGCTTCCCTCTCCCCCGGATTGATCAACTTGTGGATGCCACCTTGGGTCATCAAATGCTGACGTTCATGGATGCCTACTCCGGCTACAACCAGATCCGGATGGCCCCCGAAGATGAGGAAAAAACCACCTTCATAACCGACCGAGGTACCTACTGTTACCGTGTTATGCCTTTCGGTCTTAAAAATGCAGGAGCCACCTACCAAAGGCTAGTCAACAAAGTCTTCAAGGAACAATCGGCCGGAATATGGAGGTATACGTCGACGACATGCTGGTTAAAAGCAAAGAGGCATCACAGCACGTCAAGGATCTCTCGGAGAGCTTCGCGACACTCCTAAATATCAGATGAAGCTCAACCCAACTAAGTGCGCCTTCGACATTAACTCCGGAAGTTCCTGGCTTCATGGTCTCCCAACGAGGTATCGAAGCTAACCCCCAAAAGATTCAAGCTCTCCAGCAGATGGCGCCCCCAGTGTCAATCAAAGAAGTCCAGCGCCTAACTGGAAGGATAGCGGCCCTTAACCGCTTTGTGGCGTGCTCTGCCGAAAGATGCCTCCCCTTCTTCAAAACTCTCGGTCGGCCAAAAAATTTCAATGGACTTCCGAATGCTAAAAATCATTTGAAGACCTCAAGAAGTACCTCGGCTCTCCACCTTTCCTCAGCAGTCCAAGTCCCGGGGAGACAATGTTCGTATATCTGGCCGTCTCGGAAGGTGCCGTTGTTCGATGCTGGTCAGGGAAGAAAACAAGGCCCAGAAGCCGATTTATTATGTCAGCAAACTGCTCCGTGACGTGAAGACGAGGTATAGCCGAATTGAGAAGATGGTGTTGGACTTGATCACCTCTGTCCGGAAGCTGTGGCCGTACTTCCAGATGCATTCTATGATGGTCCTGACTGACCAACCTATCAAGGTAGTGGTCCACCGCCCGGAGACGTCAGGGAGAATGACTAAATGGGCCATCGAGCTGAGCGAGCACGACATCCGATTTCAGCCTCGCCCGGCCATCAAAGCTCAGGTGCTAGCCGACTTCCTCCTTGAATGTACCATCCCGGAGGACGGCTCCACTCCTGACTCCCCCGAGGAACCAAAACCTGGCGCCCGGTGGCTCCTCCATGTCGACGGGTCATCCAATGCTCATCGCTCCGGAGCGGGCTTGGTCCTCACTAGCCCGGAGGGGGTAACTTTTGAGTATGGTGTCCGCTTCTCCTTCCCGACCTCCAACAACAAAGCTGAGTACGAAGCCCTGTTGGCCGGTCTCCGAATCGCCCGCAGCCTTAAGGTGGAGAAACTAAATGCCTTCATCGACTCCCAGCTGGTGGCAGGTCACGTCCAAGGGGAGTTTGAGGCTCGGGAACCGAACATGATCCGATATCTCCAAGAGGTGCGGAGCCTACTCTCCCATTTTCCTGAATTTGAGATTATTCAGATTCCTAGATCTGAGAATGCCCGTGCCGACCTACTATCTCGGCTGGCAACCGCAGAATCAATGGACACCGAACAAAAATTCCACCTGAAGACCTTGGAGAGACCAAGTATCGCGGAAGCTGACCGAGTGATGCAAGTTGAGGCCAAACCATCGTGGTTCGACCCCATCTTGAAGTACCTCAAGGAGGGTCACTCCCGGCCGATCGAAGGGAAGCTAGAAGGCTAAAACTGTAGGCCACCCATTATGTGCTATTGATGACCAGCTCTACAAGCGGTCTTTCTCCATGCCGTTGCTCAGATGCCTCCGCCCATCTAAACTGATTATGCCCTTCGGGAGGTGCACGAGGGGATCTGTGAAAACCACCTGGGGAGTCGGTCCCTGTGCCACAAGGTGCTGCGTCAAGGTTACTACTGGCCGATCATGCAGAAGGATGCAGATGACCTTGTCCGAGCTTGCGACCCCTGCCAAAGACATTCTAGTATTCAGAGGCTTCCCTCTGCCAGCTTGGTCCCCATTCCTCCGCCTGGCACTTGCCAAGTGGGGGATGGACATTCTCAAACCCGTTTTCGCTCACCACGGGGCAGCGGAAATTTCTATTCGTCGCCATCGATTACTTCACTAAGTGGGTCGAGGCGGAGGCAGTTGCACAAATAACCGAGGCTCGGGCCAAAGACTTTGTGGAAGTCTATCATCTGCCGCTTCGGCCTCCCATACACTATCATTACCGATAACGGCAGGCAATTTGACAATCCGAAGTTTCACCAATTCTGCGAGGAGCACGGGATCCACCACCGCCTTACCTTGGTCGGGCACCCACAGGCCAATGGAGCAGCCGAAGTAACCAATCGAACTCTGCTTCAAGGGATCAAAGCTCGACTTTCCACAGCCTGAGGCAGGTGGGCGGATGAATTGCACCATGTCCTGTGGGCCTACCGCACACCCCGAGAGTACCCACGGGCGAAACCCCATTCCGAATGGCTTTCGGTACGGAGGCCGTCATCCCCGTGGAGATAGGGCTCCCTTCTCTGTGGGTGGAAAGCTACTCGGAGGAAGCCAGCGAGGAGCAGCTCCGTACCAACCTTGACCTGGTGGAGGAGATCAGAGAAAAGGCTCGGATCAGAATGGCTGCCTACCAGCAAAGAGTGGCCCACTACCACGCCTCCAGAGTCAAAGGGAAAGCCTTCTTTTCCGGTGACCTTGTTCTCCGAAAAGCATCTGTCTCCAAACCGCTGGAGCAAGGAAAGCTGGCCCCAAACTGGAAGGCCCTTACCAAGTAGCGGAGATCGTCGGACCTGGGACCTACAAGTTGCAAGATCTAGGCGGAAGATCCATCCCTCGGACGTGGAATTCGGACAATCTCCGTAAGTATTATCAGTAGGGTACGCCCTCTATAGGCTCGCCTTCTTAAATTTTTGTCGGCACTTGTTTCATAATTTATGACATGAATCACCACAAATTATATCATCAAAAATTGTGAAAAGAAACAGATGCTGCTTACCAATCATCAGCACGACCGATTTACCTATTTAAACAGGAATTCTCCGAACCTCGGCTGGGCCGAGCAACAATTCTCCGAACCCCGACAGGGCCGAGTAATAAATCTCTGAGCTTCGGCCAAAGCAAGGAATTATCAAACAATCTCCAGGGTTCCACCCGAAGTCGGGCAGCCTATGAGCCCTGGCTAGTTCGGATAGCGCGGAATCCTCGGACAAGTACGAGCAATATCCCTACGCCTCGTTTCATCGCCAACAACAACTCTCGGCACGAAAGAAATAGAAAATAAGGGAAAGAACAAAACTTCCTTTATTTCATAAATATTGAATCAAATTACAACCACCTGAGAGGCATTACAAGTGCATTGAAACACATGAAATAAAAACGGGTACATAACTCGGGCAAACTGCTTCAAAGCAGCTTCGTGCGACTATGTTGCTTCAGCATCCGGTCCAGCAAATCAGGCAAGCCACGGGCCAGCCAGCTTGAGCTGATAATGAGCGAACGACATGGCCCAACCGTTGCAACCAGCTTCGGTTAATAATGATATCTCGGCGACCCAACCGAGATATCAGAGAAATCAGAAAGGGCGGACAGACTTTTGTCCCGAACCACCCAACCGAAGGGCCCCCGACGAGGTAGGAGGGAAGATCGCGAGCCCTGATACCAGGGCACTCCCCCAAACCTAGTGTGTACAGCTAGCCATTGCCCAAGTCAAAAGGCAATGTACTAGCGGACGACACACCATCACCCCCTCCTCACGTGGCAAAAGATTCTTCGGGAAGACGAGCCCAGGGATCCGGGTCGGGGGAGGAGGAGAAATTCACGCAAGCCATGGGGAGCACGCGTGGACTTCCTACCCTACGTCCCGAAGGGTGAACCACAAAGGTCACACGGGAAGCGTATATGTGCGCTCTCCATGCGATCTCTGCGGACCTCTTGTGCGCTCTCCATACGATCTTCGGAGCTCCTTTCTTGAGGGCAAGCCACCCCCAGCAGCTCCTTTATCACCCCAGTTGTCCGGAGGACAGCGTCGACTTGCAGGAGGAAAGCTCGGTCCTCCCACTCTAAACCTCAGAGAGACAGTCATCATGATTCACAGAAGAGAAAATTTGGGATGGCCCAACATAGCCCTCTTTTCCCCTTTTATAGGCAGAGACGAGCCGGGAACAGCTACCGGAAGGCCCCGAGACTTAAAACGCCAAGCCCACGCCACCACATGGCCTCCTGAAATGAAAACAGTGCCCCCCAATGCGCGCCAAGCACGTCGCCCAAACCATGACGCATGCCAAAAGATTACTTCTAATCCCAGATCACGAGCTTTAAATGCATAAAATCGTCCGCCGACCTTGCGGATACTGGCAGATATGGGAGATCGTTCTGCAAAAACGACATCCTCCAATGGCAATGAGCACTACACCGCACGTCAAAGCGACCTACGTTGGAAAAGGTCGACACAATAAAGGTTCGTCGGAAATTGCCAGGTGACCTTTTGCTGGCCGCAGAGCCGTACCACCTACTTTGGTGAAACAAGAATCGACCCGCCTTGGAAAGAAAAAGCACTGGCAGGGTAATAAATAGATGTGAAGGCGAAACCCTATTTTCACCAAAAAAGAATAAGGGAATGACAGCGATGATTCAGCGAACCCCCAGTTCAGGGGCGAACTCCCCCCTTTTCGTTGAGGGCGCAATCTCAGTTTGGTCACTGATAAGACGGACTACCTCGGCCCCAGCCGAGCTATTTTATCCCTTGGCCCTAGCCGAGCTACTCCGTCCCTCAGCCCAGCCGAGCTATTTTATCCCTCGGCCCTAGCCGAGCTACTCCGTCCCTCGGCCCCAGCCGAGCTATTTTGTCCCTCGGCCCTAGCTGAGCTACTCCGTCCCTCGGCCCAGCCGAGCTATTTTGTCCCTCGGCCCTAGCCAAGCTACTTCATTCCTCGGCCCCAGCCGAGCTATTTTGTCCCTCGGTCCTAGCCGAGCTACTTCATCCCTCAGCCCCAGCCGAGCTATTCATTCTTCGGACTTGGTCGAACCACTGCGTCATTCGGCCTAAGCCGAATTGAATCGTCTCTCAACCTCCTTTTATACCAGGCTATGTTGTCGCTCAACTCTTCATCGGGGCAATCCCTATGCCTTGGCCTCGACTAGGATGTTCCTTCAAAATTCGAGACAGAAAACCACCCAGGGAAGACAAACAAATGAAAAACGGTTGATCCGTTTATTGATTTCCAGTCAACTACAAAATGAAAGAAAGAAAAATACATATAGCCCCCCAAAGGGTCAAGACTTGGGATCAGGCCCAGCGTCTCCTGTGGCAGCGCCAGCAGGGGCATCGCTTGGACCCCCCTTCTCGATGGTGTCTTGCCGAGGTACCTCGGCGGCAATGTCAACTCCCAGAAAGCTTCGAGATCGACGTCAGAATTCTCTCCATATTCGTCTTCCTCGACCCCCGGGGTGCGTGCTTCATAATACTCGGCCTCCAAACAGGATAAGTCCAGGTCAGGATAAGTCTAGGCGATCTTAGCCCGCCTCCTCTTTGCCGAGCTGGAATGCATCGGCGCAGGCCGCCCTACGTTCATCGCGAACTCGGTAGAGTTCTTGTACTCCTCCACCGCTGAAGAGACCCGCGCGTTTGCCTCGCTAATTGTTTCTCCAATTCGGAGATCCTTCGGTGCCTCGAGGCCGCCTCTTCTCCGAATGCCGCCAACCGCTCCTGAAACTCCTGGCCCACCTGTTCAACTGCAGACAAAGAGCCTAGTAAAGTGAAGCCGGAAAGCCAAAATGGGTTAAACAAATAGCGCCCTACCTGCTCGCCCCGCCGAGTTAGCTCACCCTCCAGCACTTGGACCCTATTAAGAGCCCTAGACTTAGCCGATTGGTTTTGCCGAAGGCTCTCTTTTAGCTCGTCCACCCGGGACTGGGTGTCTCCAATTTCTTGACGGGCGAAGTCGAGCTCGTCAGATAGTCGAGCAGCTCGTTCATCCGACCACTTTAGCCGATCCCTTGTATCGCGAGCTCCTTATTTAGGCGGGTGAGGTGGTCCTGCTGCCGCCGACACTTATGCTCTTCCTCCTCGAGCCTTTTGCTCCAGTTGACTTGTCCTCGGCATGGCTGGCTTTCAACTGGTCCCACCTTTTATCAAAAAACTGTTGCATGGATTTGACCTTGCTCTCATGCTCCGCCTTGGCCTGAGAAAGCTCCAGACTAGCCTTCTCGGACTGCTCGCGGAAGCCTTGGAGCTCACTGACCTGTATGGCGAGTTGAGAGGCTCTCTCCTCTCAACTGCCAGAATCCTGTGAGCCTCATTGGACTCCCTCTGACAGACCACCAGGGCTTGGGAAAGTTATCTGAAGAATCCACCCTCTCCTTGAGGTGATCGACCTCCTGGCGGGCCCGAGCCCAAGCCCCACAGACAGATGCAAGCACCATTTCAGCGCCCTCATGATCAGGGCGTTCTGCAAAGAAAGAAGATTGCATACATAAAAAATGCAGTCGAACTAGCTGACTAAAGACCCTATATCAGTGTGATTACTTACCCGAGACGCGTAATCTGTAGCGATCCTCGTGAGAGCAAGATCGTCAATCTCGGGAGAAGAAAAGCCTCATCCGGCGCCCGGTGAGTCTAAAGGCCATCTCAACAAGGTCCTCTGGATGACTCCCTTCCGCCGAGGAACTCTCTCCCCCTAGGAACGCGGACCGCATCAGAGCGGAGAACTTGGCACTCACCTCCGGGTCGCGTGAGTGAAAGTCTGCGCTCAGGGAGCCAACCTGGGTGCCCGACCCATGAGCCCCTCGGTAGGCCAACTTCCGCCACCAGAGCCCTCGTTTGGGAAGCCTCGGCACTTTCGACTCCGGCGAGGGGAGCCCTGGCCCGAACATCCCCTTCGCTCGATGGCTCCCCTCCTTCTCCTTCTTCCTTCTCCTTCTTCCTCCTCTTCTGCTTCTACCTCCTCGGAAATCCCCTGTCCCACAACAGACTCTTCAGGAACTTCGGCTCCCCCCGGAGCCTCCTGTGCCTCGGCAGAAGGCCCTTCACCAGAAAGCCCCCGCGAGTTTCGATCGCTGGTTCGGCAGGTTCGGCCATCTCCTCGTCGCCTGCTGGCTCTCCTACCAGCGACCCAGGCCGAACCTCAGCAGCCGTAACCACTTCCCCCACCTCGATGGAAGTGGAGGTCGCTCCCACCTCCGTCTGTAACCTCTCCGAACCACTGGCCTCCAATGAGGGAGACGAACCGCCCCACCTACGGGGCCCCCAAACCAACCAGCGTCTCTCCCTCGCCATCGTCGGACAGAATGACGATAGGCGGGGAGGAAGTTCCAGCAGCCTCCTCTGAAACCCCTGCGATATCCCGACTTTCACCTCTGGACAGACCCTCCTCCGCCGCCGAAAGATCATGCGCCGCTGAAACTTCGATGCCTCCGGTCCACGGTGATGAGGAGCGCCGGTCATCACCGTCTCTCCTGATCCCTCCTGGTGGGAGCCGGAGGGGCAGGGCCTCTTCTCGGCCCGATGCTTGCTGCTGGAGCCGGATCTCTGTGCGCTTTCCAGCTCCCCCCTCATTTGGTCCGCGAGCGCCGACCTTTCGGTTGCAAGGGAAATATGATTCGCCTGATTAGTTTGCACAAAAATCGAAAATGGAGCCACATTAGGCTATCGGCCGCGAAGTAAAACTCACCGCGAGGATCGAAGGGACTCAATCCGGCCGCGAAGAGAGCGTTCTTCGATAGAAGGACACCAGCCGGAAGCGCTCGACCGCTGCGCAACACGATCAGATCCCTTTTTTCCAACTCGGTTAGCTCCGGGTGCGCCTCCGGATCCTTTACATATTGCCCCCATACCCGAGGAAAATCCGAGCTGATATTCCCCTCGACTATGAAGAATCGTGACTTCCACTCCTTTATCGACGACGGGTTGTCGTAGATCATCTTGAAGGATCTCCGGGGGCCAATGTAGGGCCACTCCGAGGCCCTTCCGGAGACCAGATTGAAGCACACCCTAAACATCGAAAGGGTCGCGGTCACTCCACACAGTTGCACAGCGATATGAACCCGATGAGGTTACGCCAACTATTGGGAGCCACCATGGTAAAGCATATATTGTAGAACTTCATCACCTCCTGCACCAGTGGATGAAGAGGAAACCTGAGGCCTGCCCTCAAACTTTCCTCGTAGCAGAACGCTCCATCTCCCAATCCGGATGTTACCCTATCCTCAGCTGTTGGGAGCAGCAAGGTAACATCCTAGGGGATCTTGTACAGACGGCGTATCCGCTCCAGGTCCGCCAAGGTCACCTCCGAAGCCTGATCACTCGGACTCACCATGTCTTCAATCGCAAGAGACGCTGAGCAAGATTGCTGTGAAAGCGGAAAGACGGAGTTCTCTGAGGAAAGGCGAAACAACGCTTCAAATAGGGATGGCGCCGCCACGACCCCATTTTTCCCAAGGAAAACCGCCTCAGGGTGAAGATGAGGCATCTCAACCAAGGCATCAGAAACCGCCACTATGGGCGCTATGAAAATCGAGATCTCCTACGTGGTGCCTCCCCAGTCGTTACCTTCACCCCTAAGGAATGATAGATTACCTCGAAAAGGCAAGACGGACCCACGGTATTGTTGACCCAATTGATGATTTTGATGATTAACAAAACTACTTGAGTATAACTATTGGAGGCTCTAATGATTTTGATTTAGTGTTTCAGATTATTAGACTGTTGAATGATCAAAATCAGGAGTTACATAGTGTTCTGGATCGAATCTAATGTCTAGGTAGAATTGCAGACATTAGAGTCGACTCCGAGAATCACAGAGCTGACTCCGGAACTGGCACGGTCGTTAGAGTCGACTCGAGACTGTTAGAGTCGACTCTCACAGAAGAAGCAGAAAGTCAATTTTTCTGGCCCCAACCTAGAGTCGACTCCGGGTAAGTTAGAGTCGACTCCGGAAAAGTTACTTGTCGACCCCAGAAAAGCCAGAGACAACTCCAGAAATACCGTTCTGAGATGCCTCGAGCTAGAGCCGACTCCAGAAAAGTTATAGTCGACTCCAACCCACCTGGAACGAAAAATCAAGTGCTAGATCAGCTCCAACGGTAATATTTCTATTTTACCTTATTTCTAACGGATATATTTTGATACAAGGTACACTCAAACGGATAGTTTTTTTTTCAAAAATGTGTGAAAGAAATCTATAAAAAGGGAAGTCTATTGTTTAAAAACAAAAATGGAAAAATAGAAAGAAAAGAGAGAAAATCTGAGATAGACATATCCCATTTCAAAAATCCGAGAGCTTGAATCTTAAGAGGAAAAACCTTCTAGCTCAAATCCACTCCACTCAAAAGGCTCAAGAGGAATCCAAAGCGTTCAAATCAAAGTCTTGGCGGATTTTCCAACTTGGAGAAAGGAGATTCATTTCTTGCTTTTCAACTCTTCTCAACTGCTTCAACTGTGAAGAATCGGAGCTGAGGCTTGATTCAATCCAGCAAGGAGAAGAAGAAAAGAAGAAAAGAAGAAAAAACTCAAAAGCCAACCTATCTACAAATCAGGCTTTTCTAAACCTTGTTATTCTTAATTTGTATATTTGCTCATTGAGGAGCTTTGTATTTCAAAAATAATACTCATTTTGTTTGTGCCTAGTTCAATCTGGGGGATTGAACTAGAGGAGGTAGTTTTACCTCGGTTCAAGCTTGGTTAAGCTTGGGTTAGGGTTTTGTGCTGGTAAGCCCGTGTAAAACCAGCTGGGTTCGTTGTGATCCCGGAAAAAACAACAAGTTTGAGTTGTGAGCTTGTAAAACAACTCTGCTGTAATCTAGGGTGATTATAGTGTGGACCCAAGTGAATCTTGGGAGTGGACGTAGGTGTTGGATACACCGAACCACTATAAAATCTTTTGTGTTTGCCGTGTTCCATTGTCTCTATCTCTATCTTATTCACTGCACTTTATAGTTACCTTGCATTTGCCTCTTGATTAATCTCAAGCAAACTATTTTAAAAAAGGCTAATTTTTTAAAAGAACCCAATTCACCCCCCCCCTCTGGGTTGCCATCTGGGCCAACAATTGGTATCAGAGCAAGTGCTCATTTAGAATTTGATCTCACGATCAAGGGCTAAAGATCCTTATGGCAACACAAAGTGGTTCATATTTTGCTGAAGGTCATTCTACGAATAGACCTCCTTTATTTAATGGAACCAACTATTCATATTGGAAAGCTAGAATGAGAATATTCATTCAAGCTTCTGACTATGAATTGTGGGGAGTTATAATAAATGGACCTAGTACACCCACACACTTAGTAGATGGCACTATTGTTCCTAAGCCCGAAGGGATTGGAATGATAATGATAGGAGAATGCACAATTAAATGCTAAAGCCATTAACATTTTGTATTGTTCCTTAGACTCTAATGAATTCAACCGAATCTCAACATGTAATTCTGCAAAAGAAATTTGAGATAGGTTAGAAATAACACATGAAGGAACAAACCAAGTTAAAGAATCAAAGATAAATATTTGGTTCATAATATGAATTATTTACCATGGAACAAAATGAAACCATCACATGCATGTCACTAGATTCACTGATATTGTGAATGGTTTGAAAAGTCTTGGAAAAGTTTATACTAACTCTGAGCTTGTTTGCAAAATTCTTAGGTCACTTCCAAGGACTTGGGAAGCCAAGGTGACAGCCATACAAGAAGCCAAGATTGAACATCCTACCATTAGAAGAGCTTCTTGGTTCGCTAATGACTCATGAGCTTCAAGTTAAACAACATGTCAATGAGGATGAGTCAAGAAAGAAGAAGACCATCGCCCTCAAGGCTGCAAAAGTTGAAGATAGCAGCAGCGGTAATGAAGAGGATGATGATGATGAGACAGCCCTCCTTGCAAGGAAATTCAAGAAGTTTATGCAAAGAAGGAGGCCCTTCCACAAGAAGAGATTTGTATCAAAAATGGAAGGAGAAAAAGAAAAGGATAAGAAAAAGGAAAAGGACAAAAAAAAAGAGAAAGAGCCCTTAGTATGTTATGAATGTAAAAAGCCAGGGCATTTTAGATATGACTGTCCTTTACTTAAGAAGGCCTATAAGAAAAAGAAAAAGGCCTACATGGCAACTTGGACTGACAGTGAAGAGTCTTCTTCCGAAGAAGAAGAACAAAAAGAAGTTGCAAATGTTTGCTTCATGGCGGACGACAATGAAGAGGTAAGTACCGAAACCCCCGATGATGAATTTACTTTTGATGAAATGTTTGAAGCATTTAATGAATTGATGATTGATTTCAAGGCTTTGAAAAAGAACACAAATCTTTGAAAACTGAAACTTAAATTTAATTAATGAGAAAATGAATTAAATCTTGTAGTTAAAGATTTAAAAGATAAAATGAAAACACTTCTTAATGAAAAGAATGATTTTGTTCATAAGATTGATTTAATAAATAGAGAATGAAAAACTAATTAAAGAAAAGAATCAATCTCTAATGAAAATAATTTCTAAGAAAGATGTTAAAAAGTATAAAGACATTGTTGAGAAATTTACTCTAAGCTCAACCAAACTAAATGATGAGATAGTCAAAAAGCAGTTTTTGACAAAACAGGTTTAGGGTAAACACATTTAGAAAACAAAAATCATTGAAAAATATTTTTGTAAAAGCTAACCAAAGTAATATTATTTTTAAATGTAATCAAAAAGGATTAAATCTTTTGAGTGCAAAACAATAAGTAATAATGAAAATTAAACACTAAAGGAAAGAAATTTGGGTTCCGAGGAACAATTTTATTGCTACTAACCATGAAGGACCCAAGAAAGCTTGTGTACCTAAACATAAAGTTTAAATTATGTTGCAGGATGTCTTGTAGCCAAAAGATCAAAAAGAAAGTGGTACCTTGATAGTGGCTGCTCAAGACATATGACGGGTGACAGATGAATTCATCACCCTGGAAGAAAAGAAAGGTGGAGTTGTGACGTTTGGCGATAACGGTAAAGGTCAAATTATGGGCCT
>UESW01004844.1:486229-559101 GCA_900491605.1 Calamus simplicifolius
CCTCCCCACTTGTCCATTATGTGGCATGGAGGAGGAATCGGTTGATCATGCTATTTTCACTTGTTTCAGAGCCAAGCAGATATGGCAGATCTTTGGTACCTGGCCATGGGCTAACACCACTTTTTCTCCTCGTGCTTCTTTTTTGGGGCTGATCAGGAGGGACATGGAGTGGGGATTCCATCAGTTGGTTACTTTGAGGGCTTATATTGCTAATCAGATTTGGTTATCTCGCAACCTGCTGGTGTTCACTGATAAGGCAGTTCCTCCCCTCAGGTCTGCCAGGACAGCTTCCTCCTTAGCTGCGGAGTACATTCTTCACCTGTCTGTTATTGAGCCTGATAGCCCTGGCCTCTGGAGCTCCCCTGCTGCTATCGCAGCGCGCCATTGTACGTCCTATATTTCTTGGGAGCCCCCACCTCTAGGGTTTGTCAAAATTAATTTTGATGGGAGTGTTCGGGGTAGATCTGTTGGATCAGCTTTTGTGATACGTGGTCCGAATGGTGAGATGTTACATGGTCCGAATGGTGAGATGTTGGTTGCTGGGGGGTTTGGCCATCTTGGCTCATCTGTGCCTCTAGCTGAGTTATCGGCAGCTTGGACGGGGATTTCTTGGGCTACCCGTGTCCTGGGTGCTCGCTGTCTTATCACTATTATTCGTTGGCTCCGGCAGGATCCTGGTATCTGTGTGCCGGCTAACTCTTTGATTATTGACATCCGGTCCATCCTCTAGGGCATTCAGAGCGTCTTGATCTAGCATATTTATAGGGAAGCTAACTCTGCGGCCGACTGGGTTGCAGCTAGAGTTGCGGATCATTCTGGGTTTTGGAGTTTGAAGCAGGACGATATTTGCTCTCCTGTTCTCTCCCAACTTTTGTATTCCGATAGTGCGGGCTTGAGTCATCCTAGGATAATGTGATCATCCGATTGTACCAAATAATAATAATAATAATAATAATAATAATAATAATGAAATGATTCTATGCTGACGTTTGAGCTAGCACAATCCATCTTAAGACCTCACCGAATATTCCATCGAATATTCGGTCAGGATTTGAAGCCATATCAGGTACGTTAACCTCTTAAGTTAGTAAATTAATAGTGGCATAAATGTATTTTAGTTAATGTTTTATCAACATATAATATAATAGCATGATCACCAGCATCCTGAGTTATTTTTTAATTAAAAATGGCAACAAAAACAAGGGGCGGTCGCGGTTCAGTGCTGAGAACGTTAGCGACCCTCTCCCATCCACCCAATATAATACGTTGCTTTTAAGCTTGAAAGCTAAGTTGCAAATGAGAAACGGTGACACGATTTGAGCTATCATCCAGCTCAGACAGTTGAATAACCTGCGATTCCTTGACAAGCATCGCATTAAGGAGGAGTCATGGATTAAAAAAATTCTATTCTAACATTATATTATCAGACTTGATTCTGAATGCTTGAACATATGCAAGCATGTTTAATCCATGCAATAATCTAACCTAGACTATTAAAGTTTTGCATCGACATATTCGTTTAACAAACCTTAGATGGAAACTAGGTTAAAATTCTAAAAATACCACTGTTTTGTAAATTGAAAAAAAAACACCAATGCAGAGCAATATTAAATATATTATATATATATAAAATAATTAATTATAAGATATATATAAAAATGTAGTATATTATTCAGTTTAAATGATTATTCTAAAATATATTATCATATTAAATATTATAAATATAGTACACATAATATTATTATAATTAAATAGTTGCAACTATTTAATACAATTAAATATTACAAAATATTATAGAAATATCAAATATTAATGATAAATAGGTATTTATTAATAAAAAATAAAATATATATATATTTATTATTTTATTTATTTATTCATTTATATATCAAATATTTTATTCATATATATCTATTATTATATTGTTGAAAAATAAAAAAGGCTTAAATGAGGTGAGTTGAGTTGTATATACTATTATTATTTTATAAATCAAAACAATATAAAATAATAATGCAATATTATTAAATTTTATTAACATGTTAGTGTAAAAAAATATAATAATTACAATAATAATTATATAAATATAATTATATTGAAATAATAAAATATTATATATAATTTGATGCAATAATTTTTTATTATTTATATTAAAATTAATTAAAATTTAATTAAAATTTTAGTATAATATTATTATATTAAAAAACTTATAATACTAATTATGTATTTATTTTATAAGAAACTTTATATATAACTAATTTATAGTTATATAACATACAAGTTACTTTGAAGGATAATGTAGCTCAAAAAAAATAAAATTTTGACTTAATGATAATTTTAGATCACCTACCTTCTAGTGAAATCATATTGTCACATTTTAACCATCCAAGGTAATATTAACTATCCATCAAAATGCTAAATATGTCCAACTTTTGTGACTATGTGACATTACCATCTTCAAAGATCCTGCAGCCAAACACCCCTCAGAAGAGGTTTCGCATCACACAGTCTTTTTTTAAAAAAATAAAATTAAAAATAAAAGCTTTTGTTCAATTATTTTTTCGATTTCTAACAATAGAAATTAATTTGATGGTCACTGTTACTTTTATTTTTCAATTTGAAATATATTGATAGCCACCGAACACTTTCAAAACATTACTTCTCCAAAAAGTTATTTCAATCTCCCAAAAAAAATCTTAAAAATAAAAAATAAAAAAATATAATTAAACAAATTTTTTACATCAAATTTTGTGTTTATACTTCTAAAAAAAAAAAGCAACACACATGATATCAAAGAGGCCCTTAACCTCTTTTTACATATATATTTATTTGAGGGGGGGAGGAGGTTGCAGAAAAAAGACGATCAAAGCACAAAGTAGGTAAGAAGCATAAATAAAAAATCTTCAGGACGAACAATCTGAAAGAATGCAACGCATCTGGAAAAACAAAGGGAAGTAAACATTTTCTGCTCCAAATAAAGTAAACAACAAATAAACTTTCTTAACAACACAATACCAAGAATGAA
This sequence comes from Calamus simplicifolius, assembly GCA_900491605.1. Classification (NCBI taxonomy): domain Eukaryota; kingdom Viridiplantae; phylum Streptophyta; class Magnoliopsida; order Arecales; family Arecaceae; genus Calamus; species Calamus simplicifolius. The sequence goes on from UESW01004844.1 coordinate 489,252, forward strand.
TTGCAGACATGCTGGATGACGCCAAGCTAAGGAACCACGAGGACCAGTGACATCCTTAGTTTACCAGGCCCAGCAATATAACAACTAATCTATTTAAGAGAAATAAGAGGGCAAGCAGTTGTCAGAAGCTTTTGTAGGCTTGAAGATAACAACTGTAAGGAATACCTTGATTGCAAATCTTTCCTGTAGTAGTATGTAACTTTATTTTATTAGACAGGCAAAGTATGTTTGATATTTTAATCACCCTAGTGTTTTCACAAGTAATATATTAGCAAGAAAAATACTTTCTAACAGACCAAAGTATTGTAATGGAATTTTACTGAAGTAGACCCTGGAAACCAGAGAATGAAGAATAAAGCTAGCTTGACCATACTGTGAAATAAAGTACTGAAGGTAAGAAAATGTCAAAAGTTATAATCCATTAAGCAGACAGAATTTCCTTGTCAGCAGTTGTTGCTCTTACAGAAACTAAAGGCACTTCCACGAGTACATCTAATCAATTAATGGACTGGTGAAACATGTGACAAAAACAGAGAGTTGCATCATATAGGGCAAAGATGTGAATTCTAATGTAATTGAATTGCAGGGTAGGAAACACAAGTGTTCCCACAGTATAGACAATAAGCCCAATGGGAGCAAATATTTGAAGGGTGATAAGCAACCTATATTATTGTGCAATAGCTTTAGAAGCCAAGGTCATGCAAATGAGAATGTTGAGGTCAAGAAAATACAAAACAACCCAAGCAAAACTGCTAGAATGAGCAGCAGCAGTTAATCTTGTGAAAAAAGATTGACCAGAGCTCTCAAGGCATAACAGATGCATAGCAAATTGCTGTCACAGCAACAAAATCATATTTGCTTTCCAGTTTGTTGACTGAATAACCTTTGGAGGGGACTCAAAGTTTTGAGTTCCACCCTGAGGCAAAGGCACATATTTGCCAACCACCTAGAAAGCATAAAGTAGACATGCTCTCTCAAGGAATAAGTGCTAAGGTGGTATAAATTTATTCAAAATCGTGCATTGCACTTTCAACACAAGAAAAGGTAACAGGCACTAATCAAGTCAGCATCAACAGGCGAAGAACATGAACTGAATTTATAGACAAATACCTTTTTCTCAAGAATCTCATAGAATAAGACGCATAAACCAACATGATCGGAATTCTAGATGGGACATGAAAGTGAACTAAATCATACCCAAACTCCTCTTATGAAGCCCAAATTCAATATATACAGGCATAAGCTGATGCCTCCATCGGACAACCAAGGGCTAGTAGTTCGATGCAGATTGGCATCAGGAAAACACCACTTCATTAACAGAGCAATCAGGTCTGGAAGACAGAAGAATGAACTTCACAAGCCGATTGCAAAGCCAACACAACAAACACCAATATATTGTTACATCAAAGATTCGTCAATTGAACTGAAAACCATAGAACAAAGAGTTCATCCATGATCCAAAAGAACCTCCTTTATCTTTAAAGAGAAGTGGAGCAGATTACTGTACAACGACAAGCCGCCCGATGCCTCCATTGCCTCTTAGATCCCCTCTCTCGTTTGACCCCACGGCGCTGCATCTCCTCCATCCTCCTTTTCCTCCTCCTCCTCATCATCATCATCGGAATCATCAGAGCCCTCGCCCTTCGGAACGGTCACCACGAGCTCTCCGTCGACGTAATCGGCGGTGGCCAGCGCCGGCCTGGTACACGGCGGGAGCCGGAACCTCCAGCGGTTGAGCTCGAGGCGTCCAGGTCCCCGTCATGGCCCCCGTCGCCCCGGACCACGACCTTCATCACGCCGGGGTGGATCCGGACGGTGTGGGCCCGGAAGGCCCCGCCACCGAGGTCACCGCGGCGGCGACGAAGCGGTAGCCGTCGGGGCTCTCCTGGACAGCGACGTCAGCGTCGGCGGCGAGGGGGAGCTCGAGGACCTTGCTGAAGATGTGGGGCAGGCGGCGAAGCGTCTTCTGCCGGCGGAGAATCACCGCCTCCGCCGCCGAGATGGCGGCGCCGACGTCGTACCGGAACGTGATGTTCCGCTTCTTGGGAACCGGGTGGATCCTCATCGCTACCGCCGTTCCCCGAATCCAATACGTGACGCTAGATATGGCCGATGCCGGGAGAAAAGTTGCCAATACTGGAAAACCCTAAATTCCAATTTGGGAAACCAAAAAAAAATCAACCAGAAAAGGAGCCATGAATCGAGAAATTTGCTTTAATGCCTGACAAGATGCCTTTTTGGAAGAAAAAAAACCGAACCCTAACCCTAACGAGGTCCCGGTGGTATCGACGGCAAACCCTAACACAAGATCGTATTATAATTAAGCGCAGAGGACGACGATGGAACCAGGGGATATATAAAAGACCTTCGCCCTCGGCCTCGAGCGTTATTTCCCGAGAGTTGCCCGGCGATGGGCTTCTTGTCTTATATCCACGTGGCAAGAACACTGAAACGATCCCATCCTCTTAATTTTCGAGAAAATTATAATTTTTTAAACAGCCATGGGATTTGGAGTTTAGTGGCACAATGTTGCAATTATTTTCATCCAAGTTCTAATAATAATAATAATAATAATAATAATAATAATGGTATGAGCATTATGGACCCCATTATATATTAGTTTGAATTTGCCGTGTGGTACGGAGGAAAAAACTCTAGAGGAAAGTCTCCCATGAATTTTTTACCTATAATAATTAAATAAATTATTTCTTAGAGCATGAATTCAACCACTGCACCAATATTTCTATCAGAATTTAATAAGATCACTTTAATGCTTAGACTTTCTTAGCAATGAACGAAGAAGACTTTGGAGTTCAGGAAATTTCCCATGCTAATGAGCTTCCATAGGATTTTTCCTAGACCTTTACATGTTTGGTTTGATAAATAATTTCTTGACTCTCATTTTGGGCATCGTATTTAAAAGAATCCATTCATTGATTGTTGAGAGTCAAGAACTAGAACTCACCCAGATTTAAGAGCTTTCTCTTTCGTATGTCACATCTAATATGTTTCCTATACTTTTCTAGGAATTTTTCTTGTGGACCTCTACGGGTTGTGATCATGCTAAAGCCATACTTAGAAATGAAATTATTAAGAATAAAAAAATTAATTTCATCTTATTTTTCTTTATTTTGAAATAAATGTCTTCATCTCATACCATCTTATTCTTATACTTGGTAAAGTAAAGAGATTTGGAAGCAAAATGTTATGTTCCAACTTTTAGAAGCGCCTATTTTATTAAATTGATTTAATTCAACCATTCTAATAAGTGTTTAGTTATAAAGAGTTGGAATAATTAGATAAATGACTTTTAATCCCTCTTATTCCATTTCCAAATAAAATCTATAGGTCTTTTATATTCTTCACTCCATGTTAAAAGAGATAGTAGGTACATTTTTTTTAAAAAAAAATTATTAATTAAATATTTATATGGATATATTTCGAGATTTTCTTAGATAGCCTTTTATCTTTATTATATTTTTAGAAAAAAAGTCACAAAGTAATACCTTTATAATGTCCTATCTCAAATATGTAATTTTATTTATCCATTGGACCAAGTTTATAGTAAAAAAAAGATAACACTAATTCATAAAAGTGAATACTTTTAACATTATGCTCTTAGTTGATCTTTGAAACTCAAAAGCTGCATAGAGAACAAAGACGCAATAAAAAAGAAAGAAAGAAAGAAAACTCCTCAATAGTAAGGTAGGCAAATGGTAAGGGAAGCAGCAATATCAATGGGAAATTAAGTGAGTCATAGGAAACGTTTACCAGTATTGAGAATGCTACAAAATGAGAAGTTTTTGAGACAAGGAGAGTGTAACAAGAACAAGGAGGAACAAATGGAACCAAAGCTCTTCATCCAAATCTCAAACCCCTCTCAAGGAATAGGCTCCCCAAAATTATGAGAACCCACAATGAGGTTGATGAGGGCCATCCGTATATCTCAGCCCATGGATCATTTTAAGCCCAAAGAAATAGCCCAAAACTGTTAACAACATTCCTCTAACAGACATGGATTATATTACTTCCATCCTTTAAATATGAGATGAATCATGAGGAGTACATTTAAGCTTCAAGAAAATGGAGATATCCACAACTTCAACCGTATTTACTTGCACTAAGTATTAGTTAGTTTTTGCTATACTAACTAATACTTTAGCATGTATTGGGCAGGATGTTGATGGAAAAGATTTTAGGCTCTAAATGAGGGGAATTGCTTAGTTAATCATTAATTAAAAGACTTTGAAAGGCTTTAGATTTCTAGTAATATTGTCATTTAGGCTTCTTACTTAAAATTACTGAAGAATAGAGGAAGACTTTGGAATCCAATAGGCTTTATGTGCTAGTTTTTTTTTTTTTTTAAAGAAATTATAGATCATGGAAGTAGACTCATACTAAGTTTGGCCAGTAAGTCATTTGAAAAGCTTTGGATTTCATGCCATATTGTTTTGGAAGCTTCTTATCCCAAATTCCTATGGCTTGAGGGAAGAGGAAAAACATCAAAAGTAATAAAAAAAAAACTAGGAAAAAGGTCTTTTAGCCCAACATGTAGGCTTTCAAGTCCAACATGTGGACTTAAGCTTGTATGTCGAGGTCCAGGACTTTTCTATCATAGATGATAGATAAACAAATAGTAAGCAATTAGAAATGATACATTATGAAAAGGTTCTATTAGTTTGACGGTCTTTAATTGGCTTATTTATAATTGACTGCTTGATCATTCTATAATTGACACCTAATATCTTGTTATCTTTATGCTTGTGGATTTTTTTGCTTTAGAACTCCCCTCACTTACCACTTAATCTAGAAGCACCGACAAATAGTCATATATTAACACTATATAACATTGTGGAGTTGCACTTAATTTATGATGGAGATGAGTGACTCATACTAATTAACCAGCCATCCAATGATCATAATTTACATTATATTAGTTGCTCAATTTAAAGTTTTTAGATTCCTTCATTATATATGGTAGATGTAGATTAGCACTTAACTTGGGATGCAGGAGTATCAATAGAGGCTAATAACCCACTAACCTAATAAGAAGCTGACTTAAAACATAAAGTTTTAGTATAAAAAAAATCAAATAAGCTATTGAATTAGGTTTGGATTCTAAAACTACACTCAAAAATCTTACCGGAGCAAGTTAGGTTTGAGGTTGATTCAAACCTAAAACTTTATCCCAATTAATATATATAAACAAATGTTATGTACATACATACTGGTGCACATATAAATGTGTATAAGTATAATACATATATCCATTGAATAAATATGTTATTATAGGTATTTTTTTATATTTTTTATGTCATTATTTTTTCATACTTCATCAATCATGAAAAGCATTTGAATGCATTAAAGAAATTAAAAAATGTAGCACAAAGTATAGCTAAATAACTTGTTAAAAACTTGATATCTATCTAAAACTTGACCCAATGCTCGATCCTTTTGGGTCTTTAGCATGGGCACATATTTTTATTAGATTTAGATTTAGTTTGGATATAATAAAAGTCTTCTAAGTTTTAATATAGATATAGTCAAACCTAGCCTAAGCTTGATGGTTATTTTGAAGCTAAAAAGACAGCAAAGGTGCTCCAATGTGAATTCTACTAGTCCAACCTATTCAAAAAGGCTTATGAATATTGTAATAGTTGTGTTAGATGCCAACAAATAGGTTGGATCATAAAGAAAGATATGATGCCTATGAATCCAATATTGATTGTAAAAATTTTTGATGTATGAAAAATTAACTTTATGAGACCGTTTTTAAAATCTTTTGAAAACCAATATATTTTAATAGATATAGATTACGTATCCAAGTAGGTAGAGGCAATACCTTGTAGAACCAATGACAACAAAATTATTGTAAAATTTCTCAAGAAATATATCTTCTCCTACTTTGGTATTTCAAGGGCTATCATCAGTGACCGTGGAATACACTTATGCAACCAATCCTTTGTGTCATTGATGAGAAAGTATAACATTACCTATAAGATGGCAATATTAATGAAAATTATGTATTCAAGACATGAATCAAATTCATAAAAATATAGCAGAAGATATAATACAAAATTTCCAGATGCCTAAGATGCGAGAAATTCTATTTGGCCCGCCCGTTTTGCTCAGGAGCCCCCCACGCCAATTAAAAAAAATGGCATATTTGCCCCTAAAATTTTTGAACCAAAATACCCCTCCTTACTCAATAGCCCCCCCACGTTCAAACAGCCCCCCACGCCCCCCGCCAGCCCCTCCCCCCTCCCCTGCCCCTCCTCCTGCCTCCCTCACTCCGAATCATCCTTGGATCGTCCGTTTGAAGGTTGATTGAAGCGATTTCAACCTATAATCGAGCAATGGACAAGCAACTAGTAATTTTTGAAGGTTCTACGGTCGCAAAGGTTAGTTTGTATCCCCGTCGTCTATTTTTTTCTCGGTTCGTACGTTGTTCAGCCCTGTGTAGCCAAACAGGTAAACTCTGTTCGGCCACACAGGGCCGAACAACGTCAAACAGAAGAAAGCTGTTCGACCCTGAGTGGCCGAACAGAAAGTTTATTTTTTATTTTTTTTGGATTAATTATGATTAGGGTTTAAAATTATTATTTGATCGTGTAGGATGATGCTTCGACCAAATGCAGCGTGATTGGCTCTGATTATGTGATGGATTACACAAATGAATTTATAACTTACGAGATAAAAAAAATTGAGAAGAGTTTGACAGTCGTGCAACACAACTTCAAGCCTGCTGAATTCAAAGAACTGCAAGGTTTCATTTCTATAAGTGCATTAAATCAGATCCTTGCTCAAGCAAACTGAGCCAATTCATTTGGTATTGATGATTCAGTTTGTGGGTGTGCTATTCGGTGCACACATAGTTTACCATGTGTCCATAAGATTGTGCGGTTCAGGATGAAAGGTCGGCCAATTCCCTTCGATTGCATAGATCCTCATTGGAGAAAACTTGATATGATGCCAGCTTCAAATGTGCAAAGTATTTAGCTGAGCTGTGAACCAGAGTTGGATATAATTGCTTGGAAATTCCAACAGTTAGATGGGTCTTCGTAATTGCAGATGTTAAGAAAATTGATAGAGATTGCTAGCCCAGAAAGTACCTCTCTTGAAGAACCTGCCAAAAGGATCACTTGTTCACTTGGCCGTGGTCGTGCTTCATTGAAGGTTGATACATCTACCCATCGCGATCCTTCTACCTTTGAGTTGATTTTTTCAGGACAAGATAGTTATTCACCTGGTACGGGCACTCCACCAATGACGCAAGTGCCAAAGAGGCAGCCAAGGAAGAAGGTACAAAGCATTTCTTTCACTAAAGAAGGGACCGTGCCGGTATGTGTCGGACGCATGCCGGTATATGCTGACACATGCCGGCAACTTCTGAAGCCAGTGCCGGACCCATCCTGGTATGTGCCGGCACATGCCGGCAACTTCCGGATCCCGTGCCGGTATGTGCTGGACCCGTGCCGATATGTGCTAGCACATGCCGGCAACTTTCGGATCCCGTGCTATTTGTTATTACAAAGCAATTGTTTACCGTCTAATTCATTTGTTAATGGTTTGCATGTTTCTCATCATCGAACCCGGTCATATAAGCCAATAATCTATATTGATCAAATTCCAGATGGGTTAAGGCCATTCATCCAACATATCAAGGATGTTAAAGTGGACGGCAACTGCGGATTTAAAGCAATAGCTGACTTGCTGGGATTTGAAGAGGAGGATTGGCACCGTATTAGGAAGGATTTATTACATGACTTGCAATGTCATTCAGAGCACTATCATGCTTTATTTACTATCGAAGGGAGGTTTGAGGAGATTGAGCATGCATTATCATATTTGATAATGCTTCACCTTATGACCGGTGGATGACTATGCCAGATATGGGGCACGTTATAGCGTCCTGCTATAACGTTGTCCTATATCATCTCTCCTTGCAACAATATCTTACATTCCTACCTCTACGATTGGTGCCTCTTCCTCCTTTATCCCGCAAAGATATTGCAGTGGCGTTCGTTAATGGCAATCATTTTGTGGAGGTATTACTTAAACAACTCTTAATCATTCTTAAATGACTAATAATTCATTATGTTTACTAATTTATATATTTTGTAGGTGTTTCTTTCCTCAATAGCAAGCAATTGGCAAAAACATCATTTACCCTGTGCTTTCGGATGGGCTACTTCATATGCATCTAGGATTTACCAGTTCAGACAAACGATCTCGTCGGATGTTATTATTAGCGAGACTATTGAGTTGTAGAGTTAATTTTGTTAGCAACAATCAATTTTGTATAATATTTGTCATATTTATATTAATTCAAAAAAATTTCATTCAAATTGAGCCAAAAGGAAGTAAAATTTCATTCAAATTTCAATGTCTTTTACAAAAAGATGCACTATGTGCTAAAAGATACAAAATACATGAGGTACATCAGGGATCCCCACCACGCCGTCATCGACACTTGTACTGCTGTGGCGATGCATGACTATGGCCAAGGATATCAGGCTCAATGGGCTCAACCGTAGAGATATGCTAACCCTGCAACACATATGCAATCTGCGATATGACATCGTACATGTACGTACCTTGTGACACAGCAGCCTCCTCCCGACCCATATCAAGTATGCTGGTGCAAAGGCCAAGTGCATCTACAATATGCCGGACTTGCACGTTGGCATCAGCAACATTAGGACGTGATCGGGAGTAGATACTAGATCGGATCTCCGGAGGGTGAACAGCCAGATGCGTGATCCAAGAATACCACTCCAAAAATTTTGGTACACAATCTGAGGGTTGGGTCACCGGATGGCTCCTGCTCGCTGGGCTCAGCAGGTGATCCTCCACCTCTCCCATAACTGCTCATAGAAGATGTATCGGATGCGGTACGATGCTGTGTCGATCCTCTGCTGGCTCGCTCAGGGGCCAATGGTGCATGGGGGATCGTCTGTATCCTGATGAACTATCGTAAAATCCTTTTAGGATGATAGGGTTATACGACATCCATGCACTTCAGGCATCCACTAAAGAATGCAATATCAAGGAATGGATGATCATCCCGGATAAGACGATGGGGATCCCAAACTACCTGCATTATATTAAATCGTAATAAGTTTGATAATATATGACAAATTATATAAATACACAAGTGCATGACCCTATGGTACATACCTCATCTGCCCTCAATACGTCCAATGACTCGCGTAGAATCACCAAATGGTCCATCGTAGAATGGGGTGGAGTGCCGGGAGTCCATCGGTGTACGCGGGGCCTAGCATCAGTATAGTCCAAGGCTGGGTGAGGAGTGAGAAAGGAAAAATGCTCATAAATCCATGCCTGAAAAAGCATCACATATCTACTGATCTGTCTAATGGATGCCCTAGACGCAATCTCCAACTGCCGATATAAATTAGCCAAGGCACCCGCACCCCAGGCATATGTGCTCACTCTATCCAAATGCCGAAACAGAGCAAGATAAGCTATAGGCACCCTCGTCCTGCTCTTATCGACAAAAAGTGTATACCCTAACAAAAAAAAAAAACAAATACGCTCGTGCTGCACAGTCTATCCTACGGCGGCTATCTCTATCTGATACATCATGGAAATGACTCTTCAGCCACTCTAACTTCATGGACTGACCGCGGACAGATAGAACCTCCTGACGCATGTCATCCCGTGATACATCCAATAGCTGCACTAGTAGGTCCTCAGCATCCTGATCACTCATCCTATCTATAGACAAGGACATTGAGGCACCCATGACACTGATCCCTAATATGGCGGCAACATCATCCAACGTGATTGTCATCTTGCCAAAGGGAAGATGGAAGGTGTTCATCTCGGGCTGCTATCTCTCTACAAAGCCCGAGACAAGAATCTTATTGGCGAACCGATAAGAGCAATGCACTAGCTCAAGAAGACCTGACTATTGAACTATATTCCTGAATCTCCTATTTGATTGCCCTGATACCCACCACTATCACTCACTTACTTTGGCAGCATGGTTCATGCACTTCAGTGGAGTCCGTTCTTGTGAAATATAAATGGATAACATGAATAACACATAACAGTATCAAAATAATACATTAAATAAAATACGGTACAACAATGAACAAATACCTGTTGCCTCCAGATGGAGACTGCAATATGTGTCCTGAAACTCCTAAGGATAGAGTCATCCTCAGGACCGCCTGGACAAGGACCATCCGCTTCATCATCATCAACATCCATAGTTGGGATGTCCTCGTTTGCTGTCTCATCTAGGGGCGATGGTGCAACAAGAATCTCAGGAACCTTAGGAATCTCAATAACCTGAGGCACCTGGGTTCTACGTCTCCTGGCAGACGCTGTGGGTCTAACTCGTGAGGGGCCAGCATCCATATCTGGAACATTGCATTATTCATCATTAAAACCCAAGATAAAATTATATCAAAATAATATATTTTTATTAAAAATATTAATAATATAAACTCATTTAAAATAAAAATTTTAAAAGATATATATTATCAGATTTTTTAATATATCTTTAATTATATATTTTTATTTTAAAGTCTATATTATTATACTTTATAATATACTTGATTATATTATAATAATTATAATTATAATTATAATATATTTATTATAATTATAATTTATAATTTAATTATTCTAGGCCGAACAGAATTGAATCTGATCGGCCCAGAAGGCCAAACGAAATTCAATCTGTTCAGCCAAGCAGGCCTAACAGATTTAATTCTGTTCGGCCCTGGTTGGCCGAACAGATTATTAAATCTGCTTGGCCCAGCAGGCCGAACATATTTGAATTCTGTTTGGCCCAGAAGGCCGAATAGAATCGAACTCTGTTCGACCCAACATGCCGAACAAAGAATCTCTGTTTGGCCAACCAAGGCTGAACAGAGATCGCGGAGGATGGGAGGGAGGGGGAGAGGTGGCGGAGAGGGAGTGGAGACGTGGGAGGGATACGGACGCCGGGGAGGGAGGGGAGCTTGGCTAAAAAAAAAAACTATTGAGGGAGGTAGATCGAGTGAGGGAGGGAGGGAGGGAGGGAGGGAGACCTTACCTACCGAGGAAGCCGCTGCCGAGGAAGCCGCCGCCGAGGAACACCGTGAGCGAGAGGGGCACCGTGAGCAAGAGCGAGCGGGGGAGCATAGTCGGACAAGAGGGAAGGGGGGACACTGAGTAATTTTGGGGGGGGGGGAGGGGCGGCACGGGGGGTGAAGGGGAAGGGGTAGTTTAGGTATTTTGTAAATTTAGGGGGGCTAGTGAGTAATTTCAGGGGGCTACTGAGTAAAAAAAAAAGCAAAATGGGGGGCTCCTGAGCAAAATGTGCGGGCCAAATAGAATTTCCCCTAAGATGCCTAGGATCCTTAGGAACATATTCATTAAATTATAAATAAAATCTAAAACATTAGATTTATTCATACCTGAGTCCTTTATCGATGTAGAAAATGATGAAGCCTCTCGAAGAAGAGTGAATGAAGACCTTCAAGGTATGAAGATGACACTTAGGAAGAGAGTGAATGAAGACCTTCAAGGTATGAAGATGACACTTAGGAAGAGAGGAGTGCTAGCGCCTCTTGAATCCTTTCCTTATAGAAATATTCAAAACAGAAGATATCTTTGTAGATCTAAAAGATCTAATCTTTTTCTTCACACGCTATCTTCTTAAACCATATTTAGAGAGAGAGAGAGAGGGAAAGAAACGTTCCAAGGGAGAAGAAGAGACCTCTTTTCATGGTAAGAGGAAGAGACTCCCCTTCTCATAGTAACGTTATAGTAACATTAATCTAAGGAAGAGGAAGAAACTTTCCTTCTCATGGTAACATTAATCCAAGTGTCACAGCCTTTGAAATTAGGAGTTAGTTATCACATAACTACATGCCTCAATCTGTACGTGTTCATCATCGGTAGATATTCATCATGCCTCATCCCATGGGCATGAATCCCTCTTCACATGGATGAGATTTACCATCCATACCCGAATAATCAGAGCCATCCATCACATGGATCAAGCCATATTTGGGTATCTAATTATTTGTTCATCATATGCACAAATAATTTCTTCCTAACATTTCTTCTACTATAATGGATCATATCCATTATTTTTTTTAATTGGACCTTACCCAATTATTTAATTGGTCATCTTATTTGAATTAAATCTAATTTAATTTTTATTTTAATTCATTCAAAATTCTTCTTAATGCGTGTGACCCATTATGCCCTTTAATATATTGGTAATAATCATGTCCTAATCACAGACCCTAGGAATGATTGGATAACTCTTTGTCCAAGTCAACAGCATGATTATATATCATGAGAGGCCTCTAGCAAAGCATCATGACCATCCAACTGCTAAAGGTTTTATTGGCATGACCATCAACAACACCTGTCCATGAACGGTTACCATATGATCAAATTCTTTCGTCACATATCCTGGATCATTCAGTAGTATGGAATGTGTCAACCTTGTAATTGATCTTTGTTTACTTGATCTCAGAAAAAAATGACTTATATGTATTAGAACATCGAAACTATTTTGAATTCCAACTCAACCTTACAAGGATTTAACAATTAATTTAATCCATAAGTGGCTATAGGATATAACCCTTTCTATCAAGGGAGACGAATCCTATCTTGATCAAACACCACCTTTATATGCTTCATGTCATACGCAACCGACACCATATTTTTCACCCATGACTAGAGTGACGTTTAGATGTCGTTAAAGCATAACATTCCACACATGAGATGCAATGAAGATCTCAAGTCAAAGGATCACTCATATCATCGTCATTAGAGATCAACCATCGACACTATAGAATATCCATATGGGATCTCTGTACGGGTCATTCAATGCATCGTTACAATAATGAGCATCCACACACCTATCCAAGTATCTCATACTTTAGCTTTTGAAATCAGCCATTCACCCCAAAGATGAGGATATTCAATGTGTGCCAGTCTCACAGTGTTCGATGGTGTCCAGTCCCATCTACACATCGACTAGAAAAATTTAAAGAATCGAACTATAACGTGCAATTTAGATCTCACAATTTGTAATCTTTATTATAAATTCTATATGCACTGTTTACATTCTTTTAAACTTTATCTCACAGACAAATATATCAAATAAAAGACATCTGGCTAGATAAAGAAACTATTTTATTTGATTTGTATTCATAGAATGTATACAACATTTAATCCAATTGGATCTAGGGCATACACTAACACATACCTTATCATCCGCAAACAAATGGACAAGTAGAAGTTTCTAATCGATAAATCAAACAAATTCTAGAGAAGACCGTGAGCTCTAGCAGAAAAGATTGGCCAGTGAAACTAGTGGATGCACTATGGGTATATCGCACTGCCTTCAAGACCAATTAGGAATGTCTCTTTATAGGTTTGTGTTTGGTAACGCATGTCACTTGACAGTAGAATTAGAATATAGGGTAATGTGGGCCATAAAACAATTAAACATGAAATTGGATGCAGTCGAAGACTATAGAAAATTACAGGTGGATGAACTTGAGAAAATTTGAAACGAAGCATATGAGAACATAAAAATTTATAAGGAGAGAACTAAAACCTTTCACGATGAAGCTATCTTTCAAAAATCTTTTACTCGTGGGCAAAAGGTTCTCTTATATAATTTAAGGCTTCACCTATTTTTAAAAAAATTAAGATCTAGATGGACCGGCCCATACATAGTGAAAGAAGTCTTCATATATGGAGCGATAGAAATTAAAAATCCAAGTAATTGTGCTATCTTCAAAGTTAATGGAACCCATTCTTGTGCTAAAATTTGATCGCTATCATTGGTGATCAAAAATAAAACCTACTCACTACTATAGTTATTGGTGGATCGAAATCATATCCTCGGGGACCAAGGGCAATTATTTTATAAAAAAATATCTATAAATGATTAATTTAAGAGTAGTGGTTATTAAAAGATAACAGCTAATTAATTAATGAAATCAAGACAGTAGGAGAAGCGACTCAAGAATCCGAATTTACTATGCAAACATGTTTTATCTTCTTTTTTTTTATGTTGCAATAGCAATACTTTTGCAAATTCAATGTTAGAATAATTTATCTCTTATCAGGCACAGACCGTATCAGAAGATCATGGCATATCCACTTAAAATATAAATTATCTAATTATTTACAAAATTAGAGATCTAAACTATCATATTATGATCTATCTCTCTTAAGCATGTATAGTATCCTGAGATCATGGCACATTGATAGAAGGTATAGGCCGTGTATGCCATATCAAAATCTGATCAGAAAAATAACTCAAAAGATATATGAAAGCAGAGCATGATTTTTATTGCATAGAAATCAAGAACAAAAAGAAAGATAGAACCTAGTTATAGGCCTTATCATCATTCCAAGTTAAAAAAATCTAGCCATGCATTGCTACCGCCAGCATCCCCTTCATAATTTTTCTCTTTCAGGCCTAAATACAATGATCTAGATTAAAGAAAAAGAAAAAGAACTTTGTAGAAAACTTTTCCCTTCAACTACTACCTAGGGTCATCCTTTTAGTTTAGGGCTTCCTTCTAGTCAAAGTTAGAGTTAATCGGGATCAGTCAGATATTGCAAGAAAACTCCTTAGCCATTCATTCTACATCATAGCCCTTAGCTTGCACCAAGAATCATGCAAAATCATTTCTTTCTTTCTTTTCGGACAAACAGAGTCTCGATTTGAGTATCGTTTGCACCGTTGTACTCCAAAAATTGAGCTTTTTCCATCTATAAGCTTCTTTTCTACAAACATCTATAAAAAGTATCAATTCTTAATAAATCTAAAGTAATTAATATTTATTTTAATGATAAAATTGAGATAATAAATAGACTTATCACTTGACTTGCTCACATGTCCACTTGTTAATAGTAGTTCTATTTAGCCAAGATTTGGGATATATTACATTGCAAATTAGGATTCTTGCTTAAAGTTACTATAATTTGTAGAAAGGAAATACGGTGGAGAATTAAGGGAATGGCTTCAGAGTCTAATCAGCTTGATAGTTGGAGCTTAGGGCATTCTTATTATAAATAATATATAAACTTATAGCTAAGAAATGTGGATTATATAGGATGGGAAAGTAATTTGATATGTTAGTAGTGTGAATTTTAAATAGAATTGGTCAAAATATGAAACTATAAGGTTGAGTCTCTGATGATTGATCAGCTTGAACTAAGGCCATCTGCCAACATTTATTATTTCTCAATCCTTATAACAATTTTTTTAAGCTTCAAAACTTCCTATCCTACAAAAGTTGACATATTATACTTTACAACGTCATAAAGAAATATTATAATACAACATAAAAGCCCACCTAATTAATCAATTACTTGATCAATAACCCGTCTATCTAATAATCATACTTAATAACATATTAAGCATTACAGTTGGCATATCATGTTTTTTTTCATAAAATTAGTAAAAATAGATTTGTACTCAACTTGAGAGACAAGGATGGTTGCTTCATGTTGTGCTAGCATGGTGAGAGAGAAAATGTTGTTAAAATATATATTGAAAACTAAAATATTTAAGAATAAGGATATAAAATTTTTTAAGTATGGATATAATTTAACTCTTAGCTCAGCTCTTCACAATTCTTCCCTTTCTCCACCCTCTCTCTCCCTCCCTTTTATACGTATTCTCTTTTTTGTTCATGATAAATTTTCCTTATAGGCACTTACATGCCTTTTGCTTATAACTAAAAACCTCTTGAAGCTAAAAATTTTGAGCCATATTACATCTTGCACTTAAAAATTATGATTACTTTTGGATAGAAGGAAGAAAACAAAGGAATAGACGCAAGGGTAGCAAGTTTTGTATGATGAACTTATGAGTTATCCTTTATAGATAGTAGATAAGTGATAGATAAATTAGGATTATGTATTATAAAAAATTTGAATAGGGCAACTTATTGACATCCATTCTTTATTATCCATTCATGTCAACATATATCTTTCTCTAGAACTATCTATTCTACCACAAAACTTCTAAGGCAATAATAAGTGTCTACCAATTAACACTCCATGTTATTTTAAATACTCCTCTTTATGCGATAGTACAATATTAGAGACCAAAGCAAAGACCTCTAAAGTAGTTTAGATTTTGAGCCATATTGTTGTTTAGACTTTTACCTAAATTTATTAAAAGGAGGAAAGATTGAAGGTTCAGTGATTCTAAAGTGTTCTAATTACTAAAAGTAAGTAGATAAATATTAGATGAATATATTATAAATAATAAAAAAAACCTTATCATTTTAGGAGTACCAAACTCCACTATAGTTAACCCATTTATGGCTAGCTATGAGAGAGCTCAAAGAGGTTAAATATCTAGCCTTGAATAGAGTCTACTTGCTAACATATGATATTCCTTATTATCTGTTTTGCTCAAAACTCTTTTTCCTACCACATATCCTTTAAGCATTAGCAAGTGGATATTAACTAATACTTTATAGCATTGTGAATAAGAATGTTGCACTTAATGCCTCATGAAACATTCATATAATTAATTAGTTAACCATCTATTTGATCATTGTAACCAATGATATATTTATTATTTATCTAAAATGATGGCTTAGCTCTTGACGAACTTTTTATTTGCTATGTAAACTTTTATATTAGGCCTCATTTTGTAATCCCCTAAGTTGGCTCCTGGGAAGTGGGAAGTGCGATCCGTGAAAAGATATCTTCCCATCTTCTACTTGAGTTGTGACTTTTTAGGAATGTCGTAACCTTTTGCTGTGCCATTTTCGGTAACCAACATGAATCTCAATAATCAAATATAATAAAATGTGTGAGGTCTTCTAAAAAAAAGCAATTTTTTTTTTAAAGTCTATGGCAACCAAATGGGACCTTAATTATGGAGTAAGCTAATTTGAAAGCTTTTATGCTTTATTCTTTCAATGATGGATAAATATTAGTGACATGATTAGTTGATATGATCTAGAGTTGATTGTCATTGAAAAATTAATAATTACAATGATTTGTAAGAGTTGAATGTTTTGTATTAAGACTATTTGACCTATATTCTTCTGAAAAGGTAACATTAGATCCCATCCTAGGTCATGGTTGTTCTTATAATCATATTTTTAATTTCTTATATGTAGCAAAAAGAAAATTGGAATTAAATTTTATGTATTAACTAGGGAGCAATCAGCAAGTTTGCCAATTGAGTTTTATATTATTGTATTTCATGCGTATAAGATATCTAAATCCTTTTAGCATTCTATATAACCATCAATGATCTTCAATGGTAAGAAGTAAATATTTAACACCATCTATAGATAAAAAGCATATTTTTCTTGCATTCCATGTGCACATATAGGATTCAAATCTTTCTCTTCTCTTTTTCTATGTGATCATCAATGCTCATAAATGATAATAAGCTATATTTTACACCATTAGTTTATGAAAGGCATATTTTTCTACCATTCCATGTGATCATAATTCAAATCCCTCCCACATCCCACATGGTTATCAATAATCATATATGGTAAGAAGTAAATATCCAATGCCATAAAGTCCTCTATAAAATAATTGTATAGGACTATACTCTTTCCTATTTGTTTGTATATTCTCCACTAACATAAAGATAATACATTTGTGCAAGTCTCTCTATTAGGGAAGAATATTAAGGATTTGGAAGATATAATCTCTGCATAAAAACTGGATACAAAGAAGTCTAACAAACATATGGACTTTAATATGTTTCCGCTATTTATGATTTCTCTTTGATAATGCAAGAATATGTAAATATATGAAATGATTGAGAAACTCTATATAATGATGGTCATTCTTTTGTTATCATGTGAAACAAGATTTTATAGCAAATGCAAGAAATGAGTTAAGCTCAATCTCTTATTCCCTTATATTGTTTACTTAGATTGTCTAAATGTTTATTTGAAGATCATAGTGCTCAAGTAAATGACTTCATCCAAAGACATAGAGTTGAAACTTGAATGAAGGGCATCACTTATGTATTCACTTGACTTGAAGATGCTTAGTATTCTATTTGCTTCTCTTAATTTTTTGATATTCCATCCAAATGATAAAAAACATGAACTATTAGATGATCATTTCTAAGGGTGAGAAGGTAATAAAAAAAGGATGATGGGTTCCTTTGTAAAGAATATATGGTGAAATTTACTAATGTTGTCTTCTTTTTTTTTTTCTTTTTTAAAAAAATTATGGATTATATTAAACCTGTTGATGGGATTTTTTTTTTTTTTTATCTTGCAAGCATGGCACATTATTGTAATTTTGGGAAAAGAAGATCAAATCTGCCCAAATAATTCATCATTCAAACTATAAAACTTTTGTCTCAGACGGAGAGGAATGAAAACCAAGACTCTTTTTGAGCTAATAGAGCACTGAATGCACTTAGTGCAATTGGAGTTTATGCTTCTTGTTTCTTTGCATGCTTCTCTTCTAATTACAAACTATAGATGATTAATCTTAAGGATCAAGAGTTGGTGCTATTGGGCTCATTGACCTTGGAATAGCATATGGAAAAGATTTGTATTACTTTTTGGTGCAATAAGAGTGCACCAAACGTATGGTATGAATTGAACGTGTGCCCGTCCCATTGTGCTTGCCAAGACCCAACGAGCCTTTATGCACACAGCAAGCGCAGTGGCACGGACGCACGGTCTATCTATACGTTCAATGCTGCTACATTTTTTTTTGATACGTGTACCAAAATTTATTAATTTTTTTAAAAATAAAATATATTTTTAATAAAAAATATAAGAGAATCAATGGTTGTATTTTTTTCAAACGTAAGCCAAACGCTGGCATTGGCTTGGCGTGGACCAATTCTTAGAACATTGGTCGGTCTTATGGTAATCCTATGAACAATATACTATTGTTGCTCGTATTCATACGCGTCATCAATCAACTAAGCTGAAAATATATTTCAAGTTTGAGAATGTTTCAAATAATCATAACAACTTTTTTTTTTTTTGGTGTTATGTCATGTCATTTGGTTGGTAAGTATTCGGACATTGAATCCAAGTCAACCCAAACACGATTTCAGAACATAGGCTTTGCTCGGAAGACAGAAAGTGCATCGAGGCAACACATATCCATATAGAATAAAAAACTTTTAGTGATATGCTAAAAATGTTCAAAAGATTTAGAGATTTAGAAATTGATACATAAATTAGTATAGCCATGCTTGCCTGTGGGACATGTTGAGAAAAAAAGAAAAAAAATTGACCAAGTTTTACTACTATTGTTGTATTGATATTTTTTTAAAAAAAAGTTAGGAATTACTACATTATTATCAAAAATCTGATATTAAGAAATTATTTGTTCATTATTTCCATTTATTATTTCATACAATCTTCACTTTATATTATAAATTTCTATCTTAGACAATTGATATAAAGAAAATACGATTTTTTTATTTACTATCATTTACTATATTACTATATTGTATTTTAAGAGTAGTTTATAAAAATTCTATTTGACCTGCAAAAATTGCTCAGCAGCCCCTTTATTTTTTTAAAAAAATAAAATTTTTAAACTATTCTTTCTTTTATCTCTCCATACTCCGCCCTCATTTTCTGCCCTCTCCACTCCCCTCTCTATCTGGCGTCGCTCTCGTCTCTTCCTTTTTTCAGCATCGTCCTTTTTTTCTTTTGGCTTCGTTTCTTTTCCACTCCTCGACATTAGCCCAATGCCTCCTTTTTCGGTACTGACTTTCCTTCGATACCGTTCGATCAAATAGGACCGAACAAAGGCTTTTTGTTCGGTCTTATTTGGTCGAACAAATGTCGTCTTTGTTCGATCCTGTTTGGTTGAATAAAGGCCGTTCGTTTGGCCAAACAGACCGAACGATGCTTGATAGGCGAGGGGGGGCATTGAGGGCCGGAGAGGATCGATGCTCGAGAGGCAGGAGGGCGTCGGAGGCCGAAAGACGTTGGTGCCTGAGAGTGAAGGGATGCTGGGAAAGGAAAAAAGAGACGAAGAGAAAAAGGAGACGAAGAGAACGGAAAATGAAAGATCATGAAAAGATTCGAGGAGAGGAAAAAAAAAGATGATGATAAAGAAGAGTCGTGGTAAAAGAAAAGAGAAAGAAGGGAGTCGGAAGACGAAGAGAAGATAGGGTTGGAAGGGGGAAGGGGGCTGGGAGACGGAAGGAGGGTTGCGGAGAAGATGAGGTCGGAAGTAGTTTAGAAGTTTTATTTTACTTTTAACAGAGGGTTGCTGAGCAAAAGCCGCGGGCGAAATAGAATTTCTCGTAGTTTATGGATGCCTATAAGGATGGATGGGACAAGCAAAGTCCTTCTAGACTTGGACGGTGCTTGCAACGCCCGATCGGTGTGGGGCCACCTGCCCACCTGCCACTACCCGGTGTCACCTGCTCTCACGCGTACACGTGTCCCGCTATGGCATCGACAAGTGCCCGCCAAGTAACCCTCCGCTGCGTTGCACGGAAACCAAGCCTCACGCGAAGCGCCATCGGAGGACCAAATTAATTAATTGATTAATTAATAGTTTATTTAATAATAATGATTAACAGTAAACGCTAACCCCAAGTTTAAGTAAACGGGCGTCGGCCTCCCAACTTTAACCCTCGAAACTCACCGTAGTGCATCCTAGTACAATCCGTGGTCACAAATTACTGGGTGCCGCGCGGGGCTACAAATTCAGGTTGCAGATTGATTATAAAAAGAAGGTAGTTAGTGGTTACTTAAGTAATATACTCGAAAAGCGAGCCCATTTAATTTGCTCGGCCACGCCGCGGTCTAATAAGAGCAAGGCGCCATCCGCCATCGTTCTCCGTCGTTCGCCTTCTCTCTCCTAACCACGACTTCTTCGCGAAGGAAGCGAAAAAAATCCCCGACATCCCCAAACGATCTCAAAAGGAGTAAAAAAGCGGAAAAAGAACAGGGGGGATAAGAGGAGCCCGATGAAGAACATTTTCAAAATCCACAAGAAAAACCCCCACCGATCCAACGAGGTCTCACCCTCCGCCGCCGCCGCTTCCGCCTCGCCGTCGCTCCCGGCCATCTCCCCCTCATGCGCCTCCGACCACCGCGCGGCGGCGCAAGCCTCGACGCCGGCGACGCCCCCCCAGCCGCCGGCCTCCCCCGCGGCGGAGGCTGCTCGGCCTCCGCAGCGGCCTCCTCCGGGGGACCGGCAGGACTACTTCTCTTCTGAGGAGGAGTTCCAGGTGCAGCTGGCCCTCGCGATCAGCGCGTCCAAAGAGGAGTTCAGGAATGATCCCGATGGCGATCAGATCCGCGCAGCGAAGCTGCTGAGCCTAGGCAGGCACGGGATGGATCAAGATCGGGAGGAGGGGACCGCTGATTCGCTATCGCGGCGGTATTGGGTGAGTTCATGAACCTTTTCTCCTGATTGTTCGTATTGTGGGTGGAATTCTAAAATATCAATTCGAATTAAGATATGCGGATGGGGTTTTGGAGCTTAGCCGTCTTGTAAATTAGGGCAAAATGGGAGCTTCGGGAGAAATTCCAGGCTAATTCTTAAAGAGTTTTATTTTTCTGTCCAGCAATTGAGATCATTTTGCAACAGTATTGCGTTTCTGATATGCTTGTTCAACTTTTAACAACCCTCCTCTTTCATCTTTCAGTTGAACGTCGAGTCTGTTTGGAGACCCTGATTATGATATGATGCCTTATACTTAAAATTTTAAATTTTATTTAGGTTTTAGGTTCTCGGCTTTTTTTTTTAAAAAAAAAAAACTTATTTGCATCGTGCTGTAGTTAATTGGGGCTCTTGGCGATGATGCTGTAAGCTGGAACTGATGATAGTGGAAATACTGGTTAATATTTTCGTGTCGGACTAACTTTAATGGATGAATCAGATAAACTTTGTACAAGCTCTTGCCAATTCATGTTCTGTTTATTAATTAGCATTCGGTTAGACATGGGGAAAGGATAACAATGTCATGTATTTACTTGAAGCACTTGCACTTAAGAGCATAAGTGGTAAAAGATCCAGCTGCAGTTGGATTAAAATAGGATAGTTCTGTTGAAACTTCTGTCTCACTTCCTTTTTCAATATATGATATGCGGCTGCTACTAGCACATTAAATAATTTCTTTTAAAAGTATTCAAATGGATTGAGCATCCTCACTATTTTAAAGTTTTTTTTTTTTTGGATTGTAATAATTCTCTTGTTGATTACTTTTATCATGCTTATGTTCTTGGCATGCATACATATCTATCTGTCTGTCTAAGCATCTCCACGTGCATCTTCTTATCTCTGTTTTATGGAAATCTATGAACTGCATATTCCTTATGAGGCTCTTTCTCGTTATGGAAGCAATCACTAGTGATTTTCTCAACATGTTGAACTGCCATGCCAATTGATTTTTTGGTTGTATCTTCTCTATTGATCCACTTTCTTCTCTTTTGATTTGCGTCTGCTGTGGCTTTCAGGATTATAATGTGCTTGACTATAATGAGAAGGTAGCTGATGGGTTCTATGACATATTTGGGCTCACAAGTGATTATTCAAGCCAAAGAAAGATGCCATCACTTGTGGATCTCCAAACAAGCATTGGGGATCTTGGTTTTGAAGTTGTTATAGTCAACCGTGCAATTGATCCAAGCCTTGTAGAGTTGGAGCAAATTGCGCAGTGCATTTCATTAGACTGCCCTGTTGCAGAGACTGGAATTTTGGTACAAAGGATATCAGAGCTTGTTACAGAGCATATGGGTGGTCCTGTAAGGGATGCAAGTGACATGTTCGCTCGGTGGATGGAGAAAAGCACAGAGTTACGGACCTCACAACAGACTAGTTTATTACCGATTGGTTGCATAAAAGTAGGTTTGTCTCGTCACCGTGCATTACTTTTCAAGGTTAGTATTTCCTTCTCTTATGAACTCTTTAGGTTACATTGGTGCTTACCAATCTTTGAGAGACTCTATACTAGTTTTTGGTTTGTTAGTTACTTGTTTATTTCTCATAATATGCCGTAATAAC
Source organism: Calamus simplicifolius (assembly GCA_900491605.1). Classification (NCBI taxonomy): domain Eukaryota; kingdom Viridiplantae; phylum Streptophyta; class Magnoliopsida; order Arecales; family Arecaceae; genus Calamus; species Calamus simplicifolius. Next base: position 512,247 of record UESW01004844.1, read on the forward strand.
TAATGGTGACATGGAATTTGGTTTGTTAGTTGCTTGTTTATTTCTCATAATATGTCGTAATAACTAATGGTGACATGGAACACTATTGATAGTGTTATAAATAAAGGCAATTTGGGATTAAAGCTTTGTTATTATTGTTGTTGTTATTGCATGTATGTATAAACTATAAAGGCAATGCATTTGTTAATATAACCTAACTTTATTAAGAGGTTCTATTAACTTTAGTGCGTGAGATGCCATAGATTTAAGTTGCAAAAAAGGAAAGGATGTTGATGCATTAATGCATTGGTGTACACCCTGGAAATAATAGCCGGGGCCTTTGTGCTATCACAGGCTTGAACTATTTCATGCCATGGCCAAGAACAAGAGTTTTAAGTACCATCCATACAACCTGAAACAGAAAAGTTGTAGTCAGGCTTTGATGACTGCAAAATGAAATGATGCTGTATCAGCCTTAGAAAGTTGCACTTAGGATCTTCTTTGACATCACTTTTCTTTTTTCTTTTTGTGCTCTGTTATCACGCTGCATCACTTAAATACGCATTAAAACCACTACTTGAGGAGTATCATTCATCTGTTTTCTTTGTTAAGGGTTTGCGTGTTATGATCATCATAGCAGAAATAAGAATCAAGTTGCAGAATACCATATATCTTTGCGCAGTGGATACGTATATATTGCTGGATAGCTGAAGTGTGAACTGTCCCTGTATAATACATGTGGATATCATGGATCAAGAAAAGGGAAAAACAACCTGTGTATAACGGCTTTTTGCTTCTATGCATGAAAGAATTCAGTGCCATTCATTTATGCAATTGTAACATTGAGATAAAAAGAAAAAAAAAAACATTTAGGGGTATTACTTATTAACACTGTAAGCTCTTCATCAATTCTGGGGTCTATGTTATGCAGTTCACATCTTTCTATGAGTATAAAGGTGAAGCCATCCTTTTGTTAGTAACTAGATATTTTGACCATCTTCACATTCTGTTTTGTTTGTCTATTGGATGCTTACTTTTATCTGATTACTGCCATACTTGAATGCAGGTCCTTTCAGATAATGTTGGCATTCCTTGCAAACTGGTTAAAGGGAGTCACTACACTGGTGTTGATGATGATGCTGTCAATATAATTAAGTTGGGTGATGGAAGGTTTGTACTTGCATTTATTATGTGTTCTTCATGTGCTTCTTTGGCTTAGCCACTTTGAAGATGTACTAATACATATCATTTGGAAGTTTTCCTATTTGAAATAAGCCTCTTGACATGGTACTTATTGCTTATAGTTGCAACATTTCTAATTTAATTTCAGGTTTCAAAATTTATAGCTCCAAGATAATAAAATCTTTCATCCATTCTGTATATTTTATTTACTAGAGGTACTTGCATCTATTATGTGTTGTTCATGTACTTCATTGCCTTAGCTACTTTGAAGATACATTTGGAAGTTTTCCGATTTGGAATAAATCTCTTGTTACAGTACTTATTTCTTACAGTCGCAACATTTCTAATTTGATTTCAAGTTTCAGAATTTATAGCTCCAAGATAAGGAAATCTTTCATCCATTCTTTATATTTTATTTACTAGAGGTACTTGCATCTATGATGTGTTCTTCATGTACTTCATTGCCTTAGCTACTTTGAAGATGCATTTGGAAGTTTTCCTATTTGAAATAAGTCTCTTGTCATGGTACTTATTTCTTATACTCGCAACATTTCTAATTAATTTCAAGTTTCAAAAACAATAGCTCCAAAATAATGAAATCTTTCAACCAGTCTCTCTATTTTAATCACTAGAGCACTGAAGTATCATTAGTATTTGTATTGCCCAGGATACTTTTTCCTTATCCTATTCTTTTTTAAGATACACTGCATCTCACAAACTAAATAACATGTTGTTGGATAATATACCTGTAAGCATTACAGTTATAAAATAGTTTATCATACAGAATGTTTTATCTGCTTATCTTGATAGAGATGCAAACAATCTACACACATGTATGCGTGCATTTATGTATGGGTGCATTTATGCATGTTGTGTGTGCATGTGAGCGTGTATATATACAGACATAGTTATACTTACATATATATGTGTATGCATTCACAATATACATAGACACTTACATATATATGTATATGCATACACAATATACATAGACAGTTACAGATATATGTATACGCATACACGATATACATAGACACTTACATATATATGTATATGCATACACAATATACATAGACATACATACATGTGTATTATATTAAAATGTGGTTGCAAAAATTGTTTTTCCTTGATTTTTGGAAGGAGAAAAGAACAAAGTTCCTGAGTGACTAAAGATTGGTGTGAGTATCAAGTTGTTGAAAGTAATGATTTACTTTTTGGAGTAATATGACCATTGTAACCTTTGAACCTATCTCATTAATTGAGTTTTTGTTGGGTTGATCAAATGATGGGAGTTGGAATGATTATTTTATTTTATGATGTGAATATTAAAAGTAATTAATGAAATCTATCCTGCTTTCAGATGTTTAGGTTTTCTGGCTGATGCTTGGGTGGTGCACCCCTCATTTCTCTATGTATCATTAATAGCTTTGCTCCTCTGAGTGACAAACTTGTTTTAGGTCTTCAACTTAAGGAACTACATAATTGAGCACTTCTATCGTAAGTATTATTACATGAAAACCATCATACTACTTCTGTCAATATTCTTGGTTCTGGTTCAAATTTAGTCAGTGAGTTAAAACAATGATGAGTCCTACCTTATGGGCCTGCAAATTTTGGATTGTGTTGCCTGCTCAAGAATCATGGGCTTTTAAAACCACATGGCATAAAGTGACATGTTCGTTGGATATGATTATATTGTTCCATCTTCTTTGCTTTTTGAACACTGTGCTGACTTATCCAAAAATGCATAAAAAAATTGTTCATGATAATGCCTTATGTCATGCCAAATAGTTTCATTCAATTATTTAGATTCAATCCTTAGAGTATTTTATTCCTTGATTCCATTATTTAGCAGTTAATATTGTAGAACCGATTAAGCCTATGTTTGCTAGGACATAATAATTGGTACAGAACAATTGCTTCAAGACAATATTCTTCTTGCATAATCTTGTGTATAATTGACAAGGAATTTACAGTTCATTATAGTGATCCACATTCATTAATTTTTTAGTTCTATGAAAAATGTAAAATATTGTACTTCACATGTAGGCTATGTTTATCAACATTCAAATAGATGTATATGATGTGTAATAAAATACAGTGCCAATCATCATTGTTGATTTGAACTATTCTGTATTAGGGAGTTCCTGGTTGATCTTATGGCTGCCCCTGGCACCCTTATTCCAGCAGATGTACTCAGTGCAAAAGATGCTACCTTGAATTCTTATAGGCAAAGACTAAGCCAAAATGTGACTCCTTGGACTTCAAATAATTCAGGTGACAACTCTACAGCAGAATCATCATTTGGTGATCGCACAGGTGGATATGGAACTTCTGCTTTAAATGACAATAAGCTTGGAGATATTAGACAAGAAAAGGCAATACTGGTACCTTCTGTTCAAAGTGCCTATACTGGCACATCAATGACTATCTGTGGAAGCAGTTCTGGTGGTAATGTGAGTTTGTCCTCACAAGACCAATCAAACCAGTTACCATGTTCTACTAGTGCAACCTCAAAGCAGAAAGAGGTTATCGAGGTTCCTGTGGATGGTGATAATTCAAGGAATGAAATGTTGAGTACGGTTTTAGATTCACAAAATATTGTGGACTCCAGAAACCTTTTTGCGGATCTGAACCCCTTCCAGGTAGTTGGAGTTGGCAAAATTTCTACACCATTCCAAGTGACTGATAAGACAAACCCTGGATACCAGAGACGGAGGGAGAACATTGTTTCAGGCCCTGGAAGACCTCAACGCCCACTGGTTTGGAAAGGCCAGTCTGCATGCAACGAGGTTCCTAGCACAAAGCAGTACAATTTTGTGGAGGAGCTCTTTCCGCGGAAGAATAATGATCTTAATGCATCATCATCTCAAGTGCCGAACTCTGCTGGAAATATACACTCTGGAAATTCTAATGACAATATTGCTCGAGTTTCTGTTATTCCATGCTCTACTGGTCAAGCTACATTTGGAAATGAGATGACTAGTATTTCTACTCAGACTACAGGCTGTCTTTCCTCTGGGCTCAGTAAGTCGAGCACTGTTTCAGAAAAGGGTCAGCATAGCGAATTTGACCGTAGCTATGTTAATGCCCGAGCAAATAGACCACTTATTCAGTCATCAGGAGAGAAACCTAGAGGGGAGGATCATGCATGTGGGAAGATCATGTCACACCAAATAAAGAAAGATGGGAAGAATGCCATTGGCAAAGACAACCTAAAGAAGTGCCAATATGATAATAAATTTATGGAAACAATTATGGAATCAGAGGTTCAGGAATCCTCAGCATCTCCATCACAAACAAGGCCAAGCAGGTTTGATCCTATGCTAGATGATGTATCAGAATGTGAAATCCCATGGGAAGACCTTGTAATCGGTGAAAGGATTGGATTAGGTATTTTCTTAACTGGTGTGTATGGTGAAGAGATTTTGATAGATACTTACCTCTTCTTGGAGATCTCTTTTCTTTATTTATTGAAATTTGCATGTCACTCTTGTGAAGTATTTTAACCCAGAAACCCCAAACTAGATTTTTCCAAGGATGTTATAAAGCAGCTATGTTTTAAGTATTATTACAGTTTAGTTTTTAACCTCTTTGAGGTCAAATATTCTGAGGTTTTCCCTATCCTTTGCTTAAAATGTTCTTCCTAATGCTTTTGTAAAGTGTTTCATATTCTTAATCTTGTTTTCCTCATGGGCAAAGTGTGGGTGGGAGTGGCCTTCTCTTTCATGTTCAAGAATGTTTCTGTTTGGGAAACTAATGAAATGCCTCTTTTGATTTTGTGAATAGGTTCCTATGGAGAAGTGTATCGTGCTGATTGGAATGGAACGGTCAGTAGTCTTTATGGTATTGAATGTAGTGATTTCTGACAGGATAAAACCTCTTAAAACAATGATTTGACTGGAGAGGAAATAATATATTCTGTTTTCTATTTTTTTCTCAATTAATCTTTTCTTTGTGGGAAAGTGATTGTTGCATGATCAGCTTGTTTTGCATTGTCATTTTTGAGCAAATCTATTACATAATAGTCTGTTCTCTTTATCTGTTGAATCAGTTTTGGAAAAAAAAATTTAAAAACACCAGACAAAGAAGAGAAGAAAAGGTAGTGTCTCTTTGCTGTTGATTGAGAAGAGGCAGTCTAGCGAAGAATAATTACTCATTTCTTCGAATTGCTTGACCAAGTAAACAAATGGGCATGCCCTTTTCTGTTTTCTGCTGTCTCCTAGGCATTTTGACTGTACTTTGTTACTAAAACGCTAATTTTATGGCACCTCAAGATGGGTTATCAGAAAACCCTTAATTACACTGTTCTTGCATTTGGACATTTGAAATAAAGACTCATGAATAGGAAGAATTGAAACACATTCTTCATGTATCTATAATTGTTTGCTATCCTGATATTAAACATCATCATAATTTTTTCATTAATCATTTCTGGAGTTAACTATACTGCGACTGTTAAACATTTACGCTTGCCAATTCAATATCTGTTAACCATATGTTGGCATGCATTCCTTTTGTTTTCCAATGGCAGGAAGTAGCTGTAAAGAAATTCTTAGATCAAGATTTCTATGGAGTTGCTTTGGATGAGTTCCGGAGCGAAGTACGTGCATTTTTTTTTCCTTCTGAATGTGTAGTTGATTTTCGCAGCCATTCTTGTTCAAGTGTTTCATGGTCTTCTTCTACAATTGTTATTGTACATTAACAACATTGAATAATCTTCCTAATATGACACTTTCTTTGGTTAGGTGCGGATAATGCGCAGGTTGCGTCATCCAAATGTTGTTCTTTTCATGGGTGCTGTGACTCGGCCCCCAAATCTCTCCATTGTTTCAGAATTTCTCCCAAGGTAAGGCAAATTTCCTTTATATTTTACACTGCTGGAGTGGAGATTATTATGAAAGAACTTTAACTGCTACGTTCAACTGCCTATGCATTTACTGAATACCAAATGTAAACCTATCCCTACATTAAATTTTGGTCTGTTGAAGATCACCTTGGGAGCCAGTGATGATCGTATGAATAATAGTCATTCTTTTCTAATTGTTAGCTTTCGCTAGTATTGGAGGAATGAGACCTTGTCCTTTTTGCACTTCTGAAAATGAAGATCACTACTTAAGCCCTTTTCCTTGCAACATCGTAGCATTTTTATCATCAAAAAAGAAAAATCCTTGGACACCTAGAATAAAAAATTGTACTCCATTTTATTTTAATTTTAACATGCTTATGAATGTCCAACATAGTGGTATTGGCAAAACCATCCTACTTTGATGATGGTGATATGTTTTGTGAGACATTGAATTGATTTTACTGTTGGTGCAAGTAAACCTTGTTTCATCCGTCTTATGGATAAATAATGATCTAGTTAGGGGTTGGCAAATGAGTCGGGCCGGGTCATAAATGGATTGGTCATAAAAACCAACAACCTAAACCCAAACTGTTTATTAAAAGGGTCACAATTTCAAACCTGAATCCGACATGTTTAAAAAACAGGTAACCCAACCCGATCCATTTAACCCGCTTAACCCACTTAACCATTTAACCTATTAACCAGTAATAAAAAGGTCAGTGTCAACCGTTTAACTTGTTTAACCTATTTAACATGTTTAACCTATTAGCCAATAATATAAATGGGTTGAATAAATGGGTCAACCCAATCCGGCCCAACCCAACCCAATTAGTTACTTAAATGGGTTAAATAGGTTAAGGACATTAAACCCAAACCCGACCCACTTAATATACAGGTCTAGACGGGTCAAGCTGTTTACAACCCAAACATGTTTTATCCAAATTCAAACCGTTTATGGCAGGTCGAATACAAGTTGGGTCCATTTTTGCCACTCTTAATCTAGCACCTGTTTAATTATCTGAAAGTATGTAGGAGGGTGTGCGGGAAAATCCATTTACAAGCTCAACTACCTAAATTATTAGTCGCACGATGGAGGGGCACACAATGGTGGGAGATGCGATTCGATGGAAGAACTAGTTGGTATTAGTAGCAAAACTGATCACTAACACCTGGCTGTGATTTCTATATTAGTTTGCACATTCCATGTATTGACATATGTTTACTTTGGAAAACCAGTCATCTTTGACTTTATTTGGACTTAAGTTCTCCAAAGATGATCTTTTCAACTGTCTGCCTTCATGTGTCCAAAATATATTGTAAGCAAAACCTATTTATGCTGTTTGAATTTTGTACAAGGAGCTGTTTGACTCAAGAATGACAGCTATTGTCTTAAAGAAGGATTATCTGTTCTCCCTCCATTTCATAAAATATTTTTTTTCCAAGCACTGGCTGTAAAACATCTGGTTCACCCCTTACTCCTCTGTAATTGTAATGAGCCTTAGTCTTCATTCCATTAATTAGAGTTTCGATTTCATGTCTGGCTATTATGATGTCACTTTTCCTGTCTTGAAACTTCATTGTCAAGGTTTGAAAACTTGGTATCATTCCATCATGTCCTAGCCACCGCATGAATTTTGCTCTGGCAGTTTCAGCTATTTTGGTTGGTTTAGTTTCATTTGGACATGTAATCGTAGAAAGTTAGAAATATAAATAAAATATAACAAAATGGAAGAAATAATATAATGAAGCAAAGCTCATTGTTGTAGAATATTTTGCATGGTTACGACTATTGAATGTACCATTTTTTGTGGTTTCATTCCAAAATTCACAAAATTTATTCATAATGAATCGTATTACAAAAAAATAAATAAATCATGTTTGGAATATTTTACAGTGTCATGAATCATTTCTTGTTCAACGAGAATCTAAAAAAATTATATGCTATATGTCTATGAGATACAAGCACACATGCATGCAAGCGCATGTGCTCATGCACAACACATACAAATTTAAATTTCATGAAATGCTTCCTAGAGTTTGAAGAAACGAAGAGTAACACATACAACAGATTTAGTTTCATGAGTTTGTTGCCTGAAAGTCCAAATGACCCTAGTTTCAGATTGATTCCTATTCAATATTGTTAAAAGTGTTAGGCACATTAAGTGTAAAAGGCTCAAGTCTAGGTGCAAGGCCCAAAGCATAGGCACACACTTGAGCAAAGTGAGGCATATATATTTTAAAATAAATGATAGAATAATTTATATAAGCAAGGTTTATAACACAATGGAAAAAATGAAAATATCTCAATAGTAATATATTTAACCTATTAGCTCAATAGAAACCTTCCTCTTCTTTAACTAAAATTTATAGTCCTTTGATGTCTTTCGTCCTCTTTCTTATATGATAGCATAATTTTCGGTGTTTCATTTCTTTATCTTTCAATTTTTAGCTTTTTTTTTAGTTATAGGATGGTGCATCATAAAGTCAATATAGTCTAAAAGATATAATAGACTTGAAAAAATATTACAAATATAACTTATTGAGAAAGGCATGCTTTTTTTTTGTTTTAAATCAGATCAAAAGCATACTTCTTTTAAGCCTTATATATGCCTAGATGAAGGTGCCTCATCTAGGGCATAAGAAGAGTCTTACCCTTGGCACCTAGTGCCTTGTGCCTTAGCTGTACTTTAGGGTATAAGAATCGTCTAATGACGCCACAGCGTTGTTCCTATGAAGACCAAGAAATTTTGGTTTCTACTGAAACTTCAAATTATGGTCAATCTGATGTGAAAACTTTCCATCTTTCTTTGACATGATGAACTATGAAGCACTCATAAAGGGGATCCCAAATCTTTGGGGCAAGGACTGATGATTATGAGAACTTGATTCTTCATCAGTTGTGCTTTTTTTCTCTAGAGACCAGAGTCATGAAAACGTGATTTCCAAATTTTTCTTGCCTTCGTTTCCTCTCATGAAATAAAGTCGTGCGAACTTAGCATTGGAAATGAGATAAGGTAAAGAAAAACCTAATTCAATTGGGATTAGAATTGGTTGTGTGGAACAACTTTGACGAAATAGTTAGAATATATTTTCAGTTTGGATAGTCAGTTTTGGGTGACCGTCATAAGTCATACCATATCTAAAAACCAAGGATTTCCAGGGCTGAATTCTTTTAGGTTTTGAATTGCGATCTCAGTGGTTATAATCCTCTTAACCAATCCAACAATTTGTCATTTGTGGACAGAACTTTATTACCACTTTTGTATGTAATATAGTTATGTTAAAAAAGATATAAATATTGGGTATCCCATGGGTTGTTGGTGGTATCGTTATCATTATTTTTAAGGACGACTGTTGTAGGGACAAGAATAATTCATCCTAGTTTGGTGATGTATTTTTTTAATCCATATATTATAATGTGTTCAGCAATTGAAAGGAAGTAATCTTTTATACTTCACTAGAATGGGTTTGTTATCTGGAATTCTTTTTGCTCTTTGCTTTAGGTAAAACTGATTATATGCTATTTATACTTCTCTGCATGTTGTTTTATAAAAGCAAATGTACTCTCATGTAGTGATTGAGGAAGTTTGTTTATGTACCAATTTTAATAGCAAATGCCATCTGGCTAATCTCTTTATTTATGAGTATATTAACTTCACATGTTTCCTTCTTATGTCCAATTCAACTTGCAGGGGAAGCTTGTACAGAATTCTCCATCGTCCTCATTGCCAAATTGATGAGAAGCGTAGGATAAGATGGCCCTTGATGTGGTATACATAATGAAAGCATGTGCACGCATATTCTTGTTAACCCATCTTATTTCCTCTCTCTCATGTGCTCACTTGCTTGCAGGCCAAGGGCATGAATTGTTTACACGCTAGTGTACCAACAATTGTTCATCGAGATCTGAAATCACCAAATTTATTGGTAGACAAGAACTGGACGGTTAAGGTATGTATTGGTCTTGCCACCCATGAAATTCATTGACCTTATTTACCACTTTATTATTCATTATAATAGCATTTTATTAGCCATTTAAGGTAATTCTGGTGCCAGTTTATGCAAGCCAACTGGAGAATGGTTTAATAGTTTATTCTTAGTAGTAAAGTAGATTGATGCAAAACATTTTTCTAACATGCCTTTGCAAATACCAACTAAGATACCTTTGTTTTGATTGTTTTGTGTTTTGCTTTCATACAAGTATATACACTTAATCTAGAAAAAAACTGAGTTATTGATCTATTTGTTTGCAAATTAAGCAAATATTTTGACTAAATTTTTTAGCTAACTTGGTTGATCTTTTAATTTCAAAATTGTATTAAATTCACTTAGCCTTTGGAATTACTTGCAAATAATTGCCTACTTGATGTTCTTTAATTGGAAACTAGTTTGGGTGTATAATTAATGTCTTTTCAGTTATTATGCATTTTCATTGACAAAAAGAAAATAGGAAACAAACACTTTTTTTTTTGGTTTAGTTGAGGATTGCTCCTTGATATTTCCACCCCCCACCCCCCCCCCCCCCCCCCCCAAATATAAGAATGGCTCTCAACAGTTAGTGTCTCAATGGCTGACTTTGAGATTTTTATCTGGTTAATTTAAGAGGTCTAAATATGAGTTTCACCAGGGCTATGGGATTCTCTGCAAATTGCATGCCGCTACTTTTGTAGGATTTGGTGAGGAAGGATTGGGTCAATTTTTTTTCCCTTCCCAAAAGCAACGAAACATTACTTCACCTGATTGTAGTAGAAATTGATAGGGGTTAGCTAAGGCATCTTTTTATATGTACATGCATGGGTGTTTTGTGTGTGTGGGATGTGATTTGGTCTACTGTATGTGTGTGTGCCATGTGTGGCTGCTGTCCACTGAAACTACCTGATAAGAGGCATGCAGTTGGTGGGTCAGCAGAGCTATGAGTGTTGGCATGCTTGTGCATGCATGTATTGGTTTTGTGGGTGTGCATGGGAAGCAGATTTGTAAACCCTGCAGCTTGCAGTCCACAAAATCTGCCTGAGGAAGCATGCTTCATATTCTACCAGTCCACATCATCAAATGATAGAGATAGAGAGAGTAAACTCAATTGCTATGTTGACGGGGGAAATTAGTGGGAATGGAGCTGTTCTTTTGCAGCTCAGTCCCTTACCTTCTATTATCTCTGACTCCTTATTGATCTTTGATTGTACTATCTTCATGCTGCTTTACCCTCAATGGTTGAATGTGTTTCTGCTTTCTTGTTTGTGCATGCATCCGTGTGTTTTGTTGGTGTTCATGGGTTGTGGATTTGTGGATCCTGCTGCTTGCAGTCCATGAAATCTGCCTAACAGGAGGCATGCTCCATGTGCTGCCAGTCCATGCCATCAAATAGTGAGAGCACATTCAATCACTATGCTGAGGGGTCAAAAATTTGGAAATGGAGCTGTTCTTTGCACTGCTGCTCCATATCTATTCCCTCACCCTCCATTATTTCTGCCTCTTTACCTATACATGATTGAACAATCTTCATAACCTCGCAACCTCCATGGTTGAATGTGTTTCTTCCTGCTTGATTGTGCATGCATGTGTTCTATGGTTGTGCATGGGTTGTGGATCTGTGGACCCTGCTGCTTGCATTCCCCCTGCAATCTACCTAATAGGAGGCATGCCATATGTGTTGCCAGTCCATCCCTTTGGATGGTAGTGAGAGCACATTCTATCACTATGCTGATGGGGAAAATACCTGGAAATGGAACTGTTCTTTGCATAGATGCTCCATATCCATTCCTTCACCCTCCATTATCTCTGACCCCTTATTCATCCTTGATTGAATAATCTTCATATCTCTTCAATCTCAATGGTTGTTCACACTCTCATCTCCTTACTAGCTGCATCTTGTACTGTTCTATTATTCTACCAGGGATAAAGAAAAAGAAACAGGAGAAACACAAAAAAGGGAAACGAGAGTTAATGATTGAGCCCTTTCTTCAGTCGTGGCACTGCCTTAGTCCACATCTCTAAGCTAGGCCACAAAGAGTCCCTTGTCGACCTTGCAAGTGGCTGGGTCCTTAGGGTGTTCTTTGCCTCATGGCTCTGCCATGAATTCCATGATCTGGGAACTCAGCTTGAAGGCAGGAGGCCAAGGCTCTAGAGGCGTGTATGTGTCGGATGCGTGTATTTATATGTGTCCATGTGCATCTAGGTGTCATCTACGTGATAGATAGGTATTTTGCACTCTTTCTTTCTTTACCGAAAACTCAAGTACTAATACTTCCATTTTGATTCATTTAAGCTGCTCTTTTGTCATTAAAATTCTTTTTTCATTACTAAATTACCAGACATCACTGCCTATTCACCTATTCTTGTTGTAGGCAAGATTTGTTGGTTGACTACATCTTAGCTTTTTAAAAGACAAACATCACTTGCATTGCTTGTGTAGAATCCTTGGAGCATTATTCTAATTTATCATTCCTTTTTCCCTTACGAAGCATTCCTTGTTTTTCATCAAAAATAAAAGAATAACCTAAATTAGGTTGAATCACTTTCGGGACTGTGCAAGCCTTATATCACACATCAACTCTAGATTTGTGCCATTGGATACATTTAATAATATGATGACATTTTAATGACTAATTTAACTTTTCCCTTATGCTGCATGGGAATGTGCCACATTCCTGACCAAGATGAATGCGCAGCTACGGGTTCGATTACATGATATAAAGTAGCACTTGCTCATTAAATAGGCCAAATGGTTGATTTGGAACCTACCTTATTTGAATTTTAATTGAATCTGTAACTGAATGAATGCTGCTCTTTTTTCTTATCATCTTGCTGTACATGGACCATGGCCATATTATTACCCTAGACCAGCTGTCCTTATCTTCTGACATATTATTGCTTTCAACGTCTTCAGTTTTTCATTGCATGAGACTATACTTTTGAAATTGATAAATTATTTAGCTGCACACCTATGAAAATAGAATTGAACACTATATGTTTACCAAAAATGAACTACATAACCCACTCGTATACAACAGAGCTGTTATAATATAGGTGAAAAAAGTACTGGTTTTTTATACCTAAATATATCTTGATTTGTATTACATGTCGTTTGATCCTAAAAAAAACTGCAGGTTTGTGATTTTGGGCTTTCACGCTTGAAGCATAATACATTTTTATCATCCAAGTCCACTGCTGGCACGGTATGTAATTATTATCAAAAAAGAAAAAAAATCTTTTTATCTATTTTTTGGTCAATGATTGACCCTATTTATGCTTATTTATCCATTTGATGTTTTAGCCTGAGTGGATGGCACCAGAGGTATTGCGCAATGAACCATCCAATGAAAAGTGAGTCTCGTATCTACTATTATTTTAGGGCCTTCTTCTAATTATATGTTTATTTTCTTTTTAGCTGGTTGTCTTTTTTATTTTTGTTAGTTTTTTTTTCTGCTTTAGTTTCTAGATGCATATCTTTCAGGCTCTTTGTAAGTGCTCTGTGATTGAATTACTTTCTTCATATATGTAAGTTCAGGTGCTTGATGAACTGATATATGCTTTCTAATGTTCTAAAATGAAGTCAATGGTGGCTCACCACAAAGCGGCACACTGATGAGCATAAATCAGGATTGCATTTTAACAATGTCATCCTGGAATAATTTTGAAGTGTAGATGTCATAATCTGAACCTTTAATCAGCGGCATGAACTTGCCTTGAGTTCCGGTTTCTTTTGGTCATGTGGCCTACTGGCTTCTATCTAGGTGCCAAGGGGGGCCGTATAAAGCTCTAATTCTGATTAGAAGTAGAAATATAGGTTTTTAGTCTGATGAAAAAGTAATTATGATTTTCCTTCAGACAGTTTCCAGAAAAGATGCATCATTATCTAGTTTGTGTCACGATTATTGAACAACATGTATTATTTTGTTAGGGAAAGAAGTTGAGGGTTTATTTTTTTTTTTCATAATTTGTGTGTGTTGTTGGGGGAGGGGTGTGTTTTGCAGATTTTCTTGCTGGCTTTCGCTGGAACAGCTATCTGGAGGTTCTAGCAATACTACCGTAGGGTATTTTGTTGTGTTATTGCATTTTGGCCCTATTTGGTAGGGTTGTTGGCAGTGAATCTTTTCGAAGTAGAACTTTTGAAAAAGTTATTTGTTGTTTGGTAACTACATTTTTAAAGTATTGTAAGACTATAACATTTTTGGTGATCAAACTTAAAAATGCTTTTAGAATAAAAATAATAAAGGTATTGTATAGTACTTTTAACCATGTAACCTATTAAAAATTATTATTATAAATTGTTTTAACAATATAATATATAATAATATCATATTATAATAAAAATATCATATTATTAGTATTTTAACATAGTACAAGAAGAAATAATTATACTCTAATATAATAATGATTATAATGCAAAATTTTCTTAATATATTATTTTGGTATTATTTAATAATTTTACTATTATATATTATTAAAATTATGATTATTATCTAATAATATAATGCCACAATATGATGATATATTATTATAGTAATGTTATAAAATTGTATCATTATATATATAATGATATTATATTAGTATACTATATATAGTATTTATAATATTATAATATTATAATATTATATCATTTTATTTTTATACCATAATATAGTATATTTATAATAATATTTTCATACAGTAATAATAATTGTATTTTTATTTATAATGTACTATGATAATATTGTAATAATATTATTTAAATATATTATATATTACATTATCATATTATTATAGTCATATTATTACTGTTATTATGTTATAATATTGAATATAGTTGTTCTTTTGATTCGAATTTATGACCTTTAAGTCTAATAAAAACTAAATTTGAGCTTTCCTAAGTGAACATTTAACAGCTTTTACATTACCGTAAAAACACTTTTAGAATTTTTACCAAACATTTTAAAAACATCAAAAAGCACTTTTGGGCCATCCACATGTAACGATCCGGGCCCATAGGCCCGTTTCGTTACAAGAAAGCAAGACGGACAAGGTCCACACCAACTTGGACCACCACAGCCCAAAAAGGGATCCAATTGGTGCCTTGTCCTTCTTGCTTTACAATATATAAACCACTTAACCAACTCCTAATTTTTCGATGTGGGACTATTGGGAGAGTTATCACAATCTACCCCCCTTATAAAGGCGACGTCCTCGTTGCCATGGTCAATTGATCACAACCACCAAGCAGGCAGGATTCTAGAGGTGGCCCTCACAGGTTCAAGAGGTGGCTCCCATCAATGTAGCACTTTGCCCCGTGGCCCCCATTGGTTCAAGAAATGGCTCCCATCGATGTAGCACTTTGCCCTGTGTGGCACTTAGCTCCTGCACTTCCGACTGGTGTGTGGCTCTGATACCATATTGTAATGATCCGGCCCATGGGCCCGTTTTGTTACAAAAAAGCAAGACGGACAAGGTCCACACCAACTTGGGCCACCACAGCCCAAAAAGGGATCCAATTGGTGCCTTGTCCTTCTTGCTTTACAATATATAAACCACTTAACCAACTCCTAATTTCCCGATGTGGGACTATTGGGAGGGTTATCACAATCTACCCCCCTTATAAAGGCGACGTCCTCGTCGCCATGGTCAATTGATCACAACCACCAAGCAGGCAGGATTCTAGAGGTGGCCCTCACAGGTTCAAGAGGTGGCTCCCATCAATGTAGCACTTTGCCCCGTGGCCCCCATTGGTTCAAGAAATGGCTCCCATCGATGTAGCACTTTGTCCTGTGTGGCACTTAGCTCCTGCACTTCCGACTGGTGTGTGGCTCTGATACCATATTGTAATGATCCGGGCCCATGGGCCCGTTTCGTTACAAAAAAGCAAGACGGACAAGGTCCACACCAACTTGGGCCACCACAGTCCAAAAAGGGATCCAATTGGTGCCTTGTCCTTCTTGCTTTACAATATATAAACCACTTAACCAACTCCTAATTTCCCGATGTGGGACTATTGGGAGGGTTGTCACAATCTACCCCCCTTATAAAGGCGACGTCCTCGTCGCCATGGTCAATTGATCACAACCACCAAGCAGGCAGGATTCTAGAGGTGGCCCTCACAGGTTCAAGAGGTGGCTCCCATCAATGTAGCACTTTGCCCCGTGGCCCCCACAGGTTCAAGAAATGGCTCCCATCGATGTAGCACTTTGTCCTGTATGGCACTTAGCTCCTGCACTTCCGACTGGTGCATGGCTCTGATACCATATTGTAACGATCCGGGCCCATGGGCCCGTTTCGTTACAAGAAAGCAAGACGGACAAGGTCCACACCAACTTGAGCCACCACAGCCCAAAAAGGGATCCAATTGGTGCCTTGTCCATCTTGCTTTACAATATATAAACCACTTAACCAACTCCTAATTTCCCGATGTGGGACTATTGGGAGGGTTATCACACAACAGCTCTACCAAATAAGGCTGCCTTGCTAACATATTCTTGTTAACTCATCAGGTCAATTTGGACTAGGTTTGTGGTTGGTTCTTGGTGAGAAAGTGTGATATTTGGACTGGGTGATCTGGTGATGTATTAGTTTCGGACAATAAGAATGCAAGCTTCAAGCTTTTCATATTCGCTGGTGATGGGGTACTTTTAGGGTATTAATAATACATAGCCCATCTATCACTGAACACCCTTCCACCAGGCAAGTACTGTGCCTGAACTGCCTTGAACCGAATCTGTGTCCAAACAATTCCTTTACCAAGCTGTTATTGGACTATTCCCATTCGCACTCAAGCTCGAACTGCTACTTCAGCAACCCAAAACTGCTCACAATCCACTTAACTACCCAAATTATTGCAAAATGATTTAATCTGGCCCCAGGTGGCTGTTGAATTAAACTCACATGAGTTTTCAAACAAAGTACTGCTTCTTTGGGGCTTAAAGCACTAGATGATGCTCATGATGATAAATTAACCACACTGCTAGCTTAAATTGTTCTTGAACTATCAGTGAAGGAAAAATTTGTGGATGCTAGGATTGAAGATTTAAATGTCACAAGAATAGCTATAATTACATGGTGATTCTGATGAACTTGATAGGCTGATACAGGTCATAGTGTCAGTGAAAAGGGAAAAAAGTAATCAATTCCTCCAATGGGCATAATAATAATTTTCTTGAATGAGTTAAAAATATCTCAAATTGTTGTCTATTTATTGCCTTTTGTTGAATGATTCTCTGTATTATTCTTGGGTTATTAAATGAGAATCGATATAATTCACATGTTTGACCATGTATTTATGAATGATGCTATATGTCGGTTGTCTTTTTTTTGTTGTGTGTGTGTGGGGGGGGGGGGGGGGGGGGGGGGGGGTGTTGCATTTGTTCTTTTTCTAGTCTTTTTAAATTCTCATGAGTAGTTTTTTTGGCTTTTACTCCTCAGAATTCAGAACCCTTGCCCCTAGTTGAATGATTCTTGAAAACCAAACTTACAAGTACCTGCCATGTTTTAATCCCTGATGAAGTCAGCATCTTGACCCAGTGACTGACCATTCATGAGATGTTTGGTATTATGTCATGATGCACTATTTTGGTGATGGAGTTGGGCATTGACCATATTCATGTTGTTGCTGTTGATCACCTTGTGGCTGTTGATTGAACTGGTCGAGCAGCATGTGATCTCTAGGTAGTGTTGCCATTACTGTTGCTGATGCACTGAATCCTGTAGATTGGAGAATTTGAGGATTTGAGATTGACTAAGGTTGAAGTACACCATGATTTCAATTGTGTTGTTGATTGCACATAGTAGACATTTTTTAATCTTCCACAGCTTGTTAGAAGCAGTATATATTTTATTAAAATTGTGATATCCTTTTCTAGACATCTTTTGTTGCTGTTATAACATTGATATCCTAAGTTGTGGTTTGTTCCAATGAAAGCACACAGACATGATAATCATTTATGGCCGGTGTGACCTTTATGTACCAGTGTTACAGCTTACAATTATTGTAATTGCATCGAGTGCTTGTGTATGTCCCATTACGTATATTTATGTAGTGCAGAGCAGTCTGAAACTACTCTAAAAGCCATTGTAGGCTTTTAGTATTCTCTACCTTCACTACGATCTGTGTGACAGATGATGGGAAGAAGTATTGGTTTCAAACTTACGTATGCATATGTTAAGAAGAGCCTTCTCAACATTTTCTTGGAAGTGAAAAATAAGCTCTTGCATTGTGTGAAATTTAATCTTAGACATTTAGCATAATAGATGTATGGTAGAATGTATGATTCTTGTGGTTATTTTGCAAACAAATAGTTCGAATTATTTTACTGTTTCCACCTCTCATAAATCCAATTTGAAGTTTGTCTCAGGTGTGATGTATATAGCTTCGGAGTGATCTTATGGGAGCTCGCAACATTGAGGATGCCTTGGAGTGGGATGAACCCAATGCAGGTGGTCGGTGCTGTTGGGTTCCAGGACCAGCGTCTTGATATCCCAATGGATGTTGATCCCCTGGTTGCGAGGATTATTTGGGAATGCTGGCAGACGTAAGTGATTAAAAAGAAAATTTATGTTAACCTATAATACTGGAGTCATGTACCAGACCTTGCTCATTGTAATTAAGGTTATGGATAAGAATGCCATATGAAAACATGATTAAATGCACAGATCAATATCACTGGCTCAAAACAATTCAGTTGTTTCTAAATGTTCGGATTGTAAATGTGCCTCCAGATAATTGCCATAGTGACCCAGTTCTAGGTGCATTTTGATAATGCCCTTACATAGCTTAGTGGTATTTTAACCTCTACTTATGCATTGTTTGATTGGTTTATATCTGTTCTTACGGGTGGCTTGAATGGTTTTTGCTAACAGAGATCCAAGTTTGCGCCCCTCATTTGCACAATTGACAACGGCTCTAAAGTCCTTGCAGCGGCTTGTCATCTCTTCCCATCAAGACATGCAAAGCCCTCTGGTGCCGCAAGAGATATCGGTGAACTCTACACCCTAAGAGCTTCTTGTGCTGTGAATAGAAGTATTGCTGTGATTTTTGTAGGGTTGGGTTAAAGTTGGAAATGCCAATGCTGTGTTTGTTGGTTCTTTGGCTGCCATTACTCTATGATCCATGTTGCTGCCATGCCCAAGATCTGTGGCAGTGACTGTACAGAAATCTTGCCGATAGCATTGTGGAGTCGAAACCTTCTGCCATGTAAAAGAGAATTGCATGGAGCTTTTTTTAGGTGTGTGCTTGCCGGAAACCGGCCAGCTCTAGTGAGTAGTACCCTGAATGAAGGGGGTTGTATTATTACCATTATTGTAGTACAAGTACTGGATCTTCTTTTCCTTGCAGCGAACAATTAATAAAAAAGAAAATCATTTCTCAATGTGGTGCATCTTGGAGTAAAGCTCATGTTCACAGGCAGTTCAGTAACTGGCATTTTATTTTGATTTTCAAAGAAGTAAATAGGCATTAAAGTTTGATGTGAATGCTTGCCACGTGGATTTTAACGTCGTCTTTGATTCCTAAAGGCAGTTCTTAACTTTCTAAGCAACTCTGCCCTGTTTGGTTTGGGAATAGATTTATCCAGGTAAATGGAATAATTTAGGGGAAAAACTGGAGGAATTAGTCTCAATAAATCTGTTAATCAAACCATTTGGCTGAAAAAGTTTATGCAGGTTAATAAGTGATCCAAAGATAGAAGCTCAACTTTCTGCAGACTCACTTTTATTATAAATTTTAATCTTTGTTATCATGGTTTTGTAAGGGTTGAGTAGGTTATGTGCAGGCTAATTTCATCCTGTTGAGGAACCAAAAGGATAGTGATCATTTGGTTTGCCAATTATATGGTAAGTTATGGTGGAAGGCATATAATGCTGCTATCCCAGAGTATTCCACTTAAAGAGCTTAGAATGGATTCAGGAATGATGATAGGCCAGGCAAACATATAAGTTGGAAACAGATTTTTCCATAAGGTTGTTTTTATCCCTTTTTTTTATTAATTAAACCTGACTGCCACTCATAAAGCTCTAGTAGTTTTATTAATAATAGATATAATGTTATCATAAAATTGTATTATGCTGTTATGTGTATAATGCATGCTACTGTACTTTGTAGTATCTATGTTAAATATTTTAGTGTAACAGTACCATATAGTATTTGCCGTAATCAGCACAATATCAGTAACATATATTCTAGTACAACACTATATCATATTTTATATTTACATATTTACGAATCTAATTTAATACTTTAATAAATGTTCAATATATCAGTCTAGTTAATAATTTAGTGTTGTCATTGGTGACCAGATGGCTCAAGAGCAAAGGGATTTGCAAGGACAAAGTTATTGATTCCATAAAAGCAGTTGTATTTAGTACTTTTTTTTTTTTTTTGAATGATCAAACAACATCCAAACATAATATCTATTCAAGGTTAATTGGTAGAACAGTTTTTAGAACCCAACATAAATTTTACTTTGCAATACATGTATACATACACAGTCAAACAAATTTTGGTGTCAGACTACTAATAATATTCCTATCCATGTTATCTGGCTCTGCTTGCATTCCTATCTGACATCATACAGCTCTCAGGAGCTTTAAAAAGAAATGAGTGACAGTATTAATCTATCTTTAATTTAATTTACCTTCAATAGTGACGCTTTTTAATTTCATGATTTATAAACGTTGGATATCGTCAACATTTGATCTGTGCCCATGTTCATTTAAAATAAGAATGAATATAAATTTTAACATCCAATTAATATTCAAATTTATAATCTTGCCAAAATAAAAACCACGTGTATATAGATACACTAAATGACCCGTTTTCAATTCTAGGTGCAACACAACCTAGCAAGCGTTTAGAAGGGATGAAACCAAAAATTTTGAATGGCCATCTTTAAGGACTCTGGTAGCGAACAGCACAGGGGATTTTGATACCGGTGGGTTAGCTGATAACCTCGCATGAGAGCATTGTCATAGGGCAAAGAAACCTATTGCAAAGCCATGAATCTCGACAGAACCAATCTTAATCTGGAGCATGATGATGATACGATTCTCCTCTCTCTCTCTCTCTCTCTCTCTCCACTTAGATTATCTGGGCCCGCAATAATTTATGCCCGGATTCTCAATAAAGAACAATAATGATGAAATTGCTTTAGTTTTCTCTCTTGGCGTACATACAATAAAGAATGACTCGAGCTAATGGAGTGAATCTGCTGAACCAATGGGAAAAGATAAAGGTCTGTTGTACCAACAAATATTCCAAACATCAGACTTATTGATCAAGAGTTAAATGGAAAGCGGGATCAATGCTCTACAACGATGAAGCCAGCATGGCGGACTCCAACAAAGAATCCTCTAACGTCATTTGCTGCTCCAGTGGCATCCCCAACACAGAAATCCTCTACTGCCATACGCCACACCAGTGACATCGATCATCACAATACAACAACGTACCTCACTAAAGTATTTTTTTCATTGCCCTACAGCCAGCCTTTCAAATCTGAATTGCCAACAAGTTGGGTTTTCAGTCCCCATAGTTCGTGTGATCAGAAGTAAATTCAGAGTTTCTAGCTCGGTGACGCCGATGAGCTCTCTTATGGGCACGCAACCGTCTTCTGGGATGTGCTCCCATGTCATCAGATTGGGTGATATCCTTGTTACTCTCTGGATAACCAAAGATGCAGTCTAAAGGATCTGCAACCATATCTCCACCTAGGCTTCCCTGAAAAAAAGGCAGGATCAGTGCCATACAAGCCACAGAATTATTCTTCCAAAGTGTTCATAGCCATTGACAAAATTCACGTTGAGAAGCAAGCGTACAGTTAGTAAAGCCGTTATTTCATAGTTCCGTGATCAGTTCAAGCTTTCATACAAAACACTTACAGTGGAGTGTCTCGGCTGCGTGTCAGGTTTATCATGATAGCTGCTATATTCAGGGCCTTCCATCCTCTGAACAGCAGTGTTATCAAAATAGAGATTCCGAGATCGCCATCTGTAAAAAGGTTTATCTGGATTTAAGTCACTAAACACTTGCTCAGGGTAGAAATGTTTTCTTACAAGCTGCACCCCAGGTATGTTGTCCCCGTGTTTCGTCAATATTCTGCCATCAGAGAACAAAACCAGATTATAAATTGGATTAACAAATGAAAGTTCAGTTATAATATTGCAGGTAAACGTCAGAACTGACTGTATCATGTATTGACACTCAAAACTTACAGATTTGCCAACTCCCTCTGCATGCGACTTCCTTCAAGCCCTAGAATTTGATCAAGGCATGAATTTAAAGACCTATCAAATCTCCACATCCCTGTGAGCATGGCAGAGCCTGCAAATATTAACCAGCCAGTCAATGGTTGAGATTGCACACTTAAAAGGTTCAGGGAAAGGCCCAAGGTGCAGGTCTACAAGACTATTGGCATTCTGGAGACCAAATAAAATGTACAGACTACAAAAGCCCGCAATTAACAAAGTCTGGATGAATCTCATCACCACAACATAGAAAATTCCTGCCACATTAGGGTTTGAGTTAATAGTTGACCCCATGCTATGCCGAACCATGCTAAACCGACCTAAAATTGGTAATTTTTGCCCTTTGGTTTGGCACAGAACCTGAACCAATCTGAATTGTGCCGAATTGCCTGGGTCAGTCTGGTTCAAGGGTGGGATGGTTGGGGGATATGCTGGATGGCATGTAAGCTCTTATAAGCTCTCATCCTCTCTCCTCTCTCTTATTTTCATTAAAGATTATTTAAGTAAATATTATTTTTTCTTCTCTTTCCTTTTATATAAGATTTATCATAAAAACAAGAGAATAACCCCATTTGAATTTAACAAAAATATTAAAAAAATCAAATTTCTTAAGAATAAAAAAGTTAACTCTCCCTCTCAAGAACCAATTCGAAGAATTTCAATAAATAATAGTTTAGCAAATATCAAGTTGGATGATTTTACTCTGAACAAAAATCTCAAAACATCAATTTAACTTAATAATAATGAAAATATAAAATACCAAAAAAATATTTTAAAGTATAATTTGCAAGGCTTTGATCAAACTTGATCAAACTTATATAGGATTTTCAGACTCAGAAAGAATCATAGTAATAGTGAACCTCATACTGACCTATGCTGACTTAATTCACAACTCATCAAAATAATAAAATTAAACTTGTTATAAAATCCTAAGTTTAAAATGTATTCTTAAAATCCAAATAATGACATGTCATTGTACTAGAAGTTAGGATTTTTCTTAATGGAGGACCTCCAATCTAGTGGCGTGGCATACAGTTTGGATCCTAAAAAATATGTTTTAACCTTAGGATTTTATAGTAAGTTTAATTTTATTATTTTGATGAACGTAAATCAAGTTAGCATAAGTCAATGCGACGTTCACCATTACTGTAATCCTCTCTAAGTCTTAAAATCTTATAAGTTTGACCAACTCTTCATCAAACCTTACAAATTATATTTTAAAATAATTTTTTCATATTTTGTTTTCTCATTATTTTCAAGTTAATTTGATTTTTTGAAATTTTTATCCAAAGTGAAGGAACTCTAAGTTGATATTTACTAAAGTGTTATTTCTTAAAATTATCCAAATTTATTTTTGAAAGGGTGACTTTTTATTCTTATAAAATTTGATTTTTTTGATATTTTGTTGAATTCAAATGGGGTTATTTCCTTTTTTTTCTTTTTTTAATGAAAAATCTTGCGCAAATGTCATCTTTTCTCTTCCTTTTACTTAAATAACTTTGAATGAAAATAAAAGAGAGGAGAGAAGATAAGAACTCAAGGGAGGCTCTCATCCTTGTACACCCTATAATAATAATAATAATAATAAATAAATAAATAAATAAATAAAAAATGGTGAACTGGCTCGAATTGTTGGTACGTCGCATGTTCGGTACCAATTCATGGTTCAACCTACCTTGGCTAATGCCAATGTAAATGATTCTATCATTTTCAAAAACGTCATGTAATGCTGAACAAACATACCATCACATTGGCATGATGTGGAAGCATAAGAAAAAATAATATACCTCAAAAACAATAACAAGACTTAACCAAGGAATCAGGTTGTTTCTGTAAGTTCAATGTTTTCTGTTTATGATATAAGCAATGATTTGAACCAGGCATTCCTATCTATGCATAAAAAATGTCTGCAGCCCTGCTGAGAATGACAGCAATGTTTGCACTTAACTTTCATCTTCTGTTTGCAGCAGAAAATGTCAAACTTACCTACTGATACATTGAGCCTCTGTCCATGTGTTAGTCTCCTGGTTGCTGCATTGTGGAAAAGCATGACAAGATTAGTAGCTGCCATATACTTGACAAGAAAATAAAAATTATACATATAAACACATAAGGGTGTCTGTGTGCACGTGTGTGTGTATAGAAAATAGAATTTCGTTTCAAAAGGCAATGAAAATGGTTATTGAACTAACTGAACAAAGGGATACAAAAGGAATTCAAGTGCAAATCACAAGGCTCAGTTGTCAATGGCAGCCAACTAGTTAGTTGAATCAATACCAGTTGACCATGTGAAAGAAATAGATCTAATTTCAAGCACAGTCACGGAACCACTACAGGACAGTCCATGAGAACTTCTAGAACCCTTATTACATATGACTGAATTTTGGATACATACTAAAAATATATTTAAAAAACCCAAAAAGTAAAGATTAAAGCCAACTTTACTAAAACATGATATTATATAAGTATTGTATATGGACAAGGACTTAACCACAAATCCTGGAAAACTCAAAATAGTGGGACCTTGCATCAAGTTATAGGCGACAACAATAGCACCAAGCATGGACATGATACAAATCAAAATAACATTAGTCAGGATTAGACTCAGCAATACCATTATCATAATAGTATCTAGATGCTCAAGTAGGTTCATCAGAGTTCAGACTGGTATATACTCAAGTATATGGTTCATATCATGGACTCAAAAATCACTAGAATGGGCCAGGACAACTAGTATCCTTTTCGATGTGAAACCAGCACTGGTATGGGTGCTGAGACACTAAAATCCTGTACCAGTACATACTAGCTATAGTAGAGCATATCAGCGTTACCCATGCATACCGATGCCTGTACCAGTGTGCACCAATGGTTCCTGTTTATACCAGTATGTATCAATGACTTTATTTTTGAAAGCCATCAATTTGGGGCAAACCATCAGGATTGATTATCTTTTCAATGGGAAAATGATACAAGATTCATGATCAGTATTCAGAACGTTGGTTCATATACAGTGACAAATATTTTCACAAGTATACCAATTTATATTTAGCTGTTAAGCTAGTGCACGTGAATAAATTAAGTGTAATAGAAATACGCATGTTAAGATGGATATGTGATAAAACTTAAAAGATAGAATTAGAAATAAACATATACGAGAAATGATAGGAGTAGCCTCAATTGAAGATAAAATGAGAGAAAACCGATTACGGTGGTTTGGACATATACAACAAATACCTTTAGATACTCCAGTTAAAAAGAGTGATCTTTTAACAGTTCATGGTAATGATAGAGGTAGAGGTAGACCTAAACTAACATGAACAAAAATAATTAAGAAAGATATAATTATTTGTAATTTGAGCGTCGACTTAGTCCTGAAAAGAGTAGAGTAGATGAAGCAGATTCATATAGCCGACCTCATGTAGTTGAGAAAAGGCTTAGATGAGTTGAGTTGAGTTGAGTTGTTAAGTTAGTGCACCAAACTAGGTCAAGAGAATGGAAAGGAACCTCTATCCCATTATCCATTTTCTCATCGATATCCATCCATCCACTCTGGAGCAAGTTTTTCACATCATTACATTCATCATCTACTCTTTTGCTTCTTCCATTCCATTCACATTTCTTCCTTCATCTTCTTTGTTCTATTTCTCTAATCAAACCTAATTTAGTTGTAGTTCTTTCTTCCCCATGATCTGTTTCTTTTTACACTGTTCTCATGATCTTATGTCTCGCATTTATATTTTACCTCTTTTGACCTTTTATCTCCTCTGTCTTCTATTCTCCATTTTCTTTTTCTTCACTTCTGCTTCCACATTTCCTGTCTACCCTTTTATTCTCTTATCCATCACTCTTTTTCTTTTTACTTTTCTTTGCCTCAAACCCCTGATGGAGTCCTAGTTCATAGAGTTGGCTGGCCAACACCTACAGTTGCCCAGTAACCTCAACAGTCTAGCTAGTTCAGCAATTCAATGTCTAACAAAAGAGCTCTCAATATCTGCCATTCATTGCCCACTTAGCTAGATTAGACACTTAACCTACTGAATTTCTGTCATTGAGTTTAAGACATGAGATTCAATCATGGCATGCCACAGAACCATACATAATGAGACTCCTAATTGGTTTAGTTTTATTTTCATCATAGAGCACCTCAACAATGGCTAAGTTAATGGGAAGAATGTGTATGGGCTCTACTACAAATAATTTGATTAGAAGGAAATGAAAAACAAAGTTATTAACTGTCACTTCTTCTCCTAGCATAGGGACTATGGAGCCTAGAGGAACACATTAATCCAAGCATGAATCACTAAGCCACCAAGAATGACAATAAAGCATGTAATAATCAAAGAATAAGAAACAAGCTACAAGAATCTTTGATATGGGGAAAATTTCTTTTTATTTAATAGAACTTTGATAGGAATAGTTACTCTTCTAGAATAGATTATAAAGGCTACTGGTGACGTGGCTGAAAGAAAACCAAGACCTCCTCTAAAAGCCTACTGCGGATGTTGAAACAACCTAATTATTTTACCATGACCAACAGCTCCAAACTGATGTTCACCTAAATTTATTTTTTAAACCGGCTCCAAAACGTAAATCACTCTAGCCTGTCTCAGCACTTTATCATTCATTATAGACCTATGCGTGTAACTTTTAGTTCCATGAAGCAGAAGATGGAGGACAACTTGACTTGGACACATATCACAAATAAATATTGCTATAAAAAATAAATAAGAATTAAAAAAACTTTTGGAAATAACATTAGAAAATGATATTATTTTTTATAATTCAATAATGGCAAACTTACAAAGAATTATGTAACCATATGATAAGGAATGATATTAAGCTCATAATCCATAAGTATATGGGAGTGAGAGTAAATTGAGTTCCTGGATCAACATGTAACCAAGATAAAGAGTCTCTGACAACTAGGTTACAAATTCCTGTCTTCCAACTAATAGATTCATTTACGTGTTTAAGGAATGAGGTCTTGGCCTTTGGCTTCATACTTTGATAAAAGAGATTTAACAATAATGTGCTTTTACATTGTGCAATAGGCATACCGCCTTTCTCACAGACAATGAACAATAAGATATTTTTGCCCAACATTCTAATAATATTATATATCATTTGTACCATGGATACATTCCCAGTCAATTATTAGTAGAGACATGGATGCTTGATACCCATCTCTTATGCTTATTCAGAACATGCTCTTCTTCTTTAAGATGATAAAAGGTGACAAGGACCCCATAAACTGTATAGGCAAAAAAAAAAAAAAAAAGAAACCATGCAGATGTTGTAAGGTTTTATACAAGCAATGAATTAAGGTGAATGCTTACAACATGAACCGTATGCATGTGAGGTATGAAGCAATACAAAGTTTTGTTATTTTTTGAACCTTCAATGAGGCAGAATGTGATAAGTGCTCTTTTTTTTATCTGCATATATCAAGGTGTAATGCAATTGAAGAGAGGCAAGCATGTTTCTATGTTGTTCTAGACCAGTGTTGGATGGTCATCCACATAGTAATGAAGACAATGAAGATAACAACAGAAAACAAGAAGGCAACATCATGGAATCATTTGGTGTCAATGTAAGAGTCAGATTTTATAGGCCACCATTTAACAAGGAGGTATGGGCATTCATTTTGAATCCACCAATTTCCTATGCAGAGTAATGTTTAAATTTGCTAAAAAGAGGTAAACTCTGAAAATAACATTGATGAAGAAAGAAAAAAGAAAGCATTGAGGAAAATCATGATCACATGGTTTCATGTATCCATGATATGGATATAAAGCATTTAGATGCAGCCTCTCTTTACCCAAATATGATCCTTACAAGTAATGCATGGCAGGCGATTGCATTTGAAATAAAAATTTCTAGAGTTAGGACCAGTTCAGGTTACTTAATTCAGCATGTTCATTGTGTGGTTTCAGTGGTCAACCATGTGTCAATGTCACAACAGTCATAACATCCTCATTCTTTTCTGAGTCCTTATAGGAGCAGTTATAATAATTCATTAAATTTTCACTGGAATAGTTTTTTTTTATCAAAATCTTGCTCATTGTTGGAGACCAAGATAAAGCTTGACCCTCTATGAAGACCACACAAATGCAATAACTAAATGTCACTGAACTCCTTAACCCCTTAAAGTTAACTAAATAAGGCACATCAAACCCTAGACATAAACAACCATGCTTTACAGATTTAAGGTCATTTCAACATTTCGCTTAAGAATATGTTATAGAGTTAAAAACCATCCTCTTTGCAACAATCCTCATGACATTACTGGTGCTGCTTTTGGTTTTTCCAGGGGCTCTTCAAGAAGCACTTCCATGAAATTACTTCAAAGGGAAGCACCTTGCCCGTTTGAGTTTTGCTGTTTCATAATGCAAAAGCAATTTTAGGTACAATTGATCTCATTGGTTGTCTTTCATGTATTTGCTTTAATTAGGTTAGGATACAGTTATGCTAAACTTGGACTCAACTAAATTAAGATTTTAGTAAAGACTAAGAACTAGGACTGGACCCACCGCATTGGATCAAGATAGGTTGAATTAAATTTAAGAATACTCAATCCATTTACATATTTGATAACTCTACCAGTCAGCAAGAGAAATTCACTATTTTTCAAGGAAAGCAGGTGCTTCAAGCAAGCAAACAATAGAAGCTATTTTCTAGCTTTCCTTAATTTAGCGGCCTTTTATCTTCTACTCATCTGAAAAGCACTTCTCAGTAGACAGTACCAAACACTTTATTGCCAAAAGAATGTCTTTAATTTTTCCTTTTCCTTCTTAAATTCAGATTTGTAAAAGTACTTTTTAAGCAATGTACCACACATTCCCATACTCAACTACGAGGCACTCACCAATCAACTATCCTAAACTCGTAAAAGGATATTTCAAAGCCAAGTCTGCTGCCACCTTTCTAATCTGCTATCCTAGTCATTTACTTCACAGAAGTTCACCTTTTCTTCTTTTTCCCTCTTTTGATAGGTGACATATCTTCTTTTTCTGTCCTCGAACGTACTTTTCAAATTAGTTTCCACCAACACCTTTGTCAAGAAGGACATAAGCATATGTAATCCAATATAAAACATTTATCCACTCCTAACATGAGCCAGGCTCTCTCTCTCTCTCCCCCTAGATGTATCACCATCAAATGTGGACACCCATCTTTTCTTCAAACATTTAGAGATAACATTCTTTTATTCATAAAACTAACACATCGAACCTTCAGTTTCACCACCTTGAAGGTAACCTGAGATACTCCTAACCTGACATTTACTATTAGGTTTGCATGGATCATGCAACATCAAGTTCAAGAAACAACAAATCTCAACAAGCTCCGACCAAAACCCAGAACGGATTCATAACACCATTCTGCACAAAATCCAGTAAAATTAGCCTTAAAAGCAAGCATCTTTTTAACAAATTTTCAAGCACTAAATTTGTTTTCAATCCAAAGACCGAAACTTCACCAACCAATCATTAAATAAAGAAAAGAAAAGATTAAAAAAAAAATCCGAGACGACTAAATGCGCCTAGATGGGTAATTGCGATGCATTCAGCAATGAGTGGAAAAGAAAACTAATACCAGTCCACACGATGGCGGATGAGACGCAGGCGCCGACCGTAAAATCTCGAATGGCTCTCGCCTTGCATGTCTGAAGAACCAGTTCTTCTTCTGGAGTGATCTTATCCTGCACTAGCGTTATATCATTTAGTTACTCATTTCCCACCATTCATCACTCGATTCCTTATTCGAAACACAAATTAAAGCAACAGCAATCTTTCAAGGATTTTGTTTTGTTTTTTTTTTTTTGATGGAAAAGGAGGGATTTGTATTTCATACAACCTAAGATCTAAACACTAACACGAGAAAAAGGCAGTAAATTTCAGAAAGGATTGGGCCTTCCGAAGAAGCCCTAGAGTCAGGGGGAGAGGTGGGGATCAAACCTTCGGGGATTTGGCCCGGAGGAGGTCCTCCAGCTCCGCCAAAACGTCTCCCATCTCTCCCTAGAGGGATTCATTTGTTTTAGTTTTTATTACATAACGCGAAAAAAGGTCTTGGGCCCTTGGGTTAATATTAGCCATCCAATGGGCCAATCATCAATGGATCAGGAGTAGCCCAATAATGGTCGCCAGATTGGAATGGTTGGTTTGGCAATTTGAAGCCAAGGAAAAGTCTTGGTACACCGTCCTAATATAGCATGGCCTATATCGAACGCAGTTATTCATCCATGCATGAGCTCATGCGTCAGTGATGCGAAACCTATGAGCAAACCCCCTCAGCGTGAACTCATACGCGAATGAATCACTACATCCAATGCAAGTATAACGGCCTGCACCAGGAACGATGTACAAAGACTTCTCGAAACCTTCATATATTTTTTTAATTGATTCAATTGGATAATTGATTCATCAAAATTGGATGAGCCAATTAATTTTTTTTATTTTATCAATCCAATGATCTAGTGTGAACAGGCAAAACCAAGCCAATTTTTTAGTCTTCTTTATAATTATAAGCTTTAGGGATAATTTTGTCTATTTATTAAATTTTTATCTGTTATTGTTTTTTCTAAAAATATTAGATTAATTTTTAATATTAGTATGAATATTATATTCTATTATAGTTTAAATAACTTAATTTTAATATTACTAAATTAATTGAATTTATAGAGAAATTATGTTAATTTATTATTTTGGATGATATTTTTAAATTTTAATTATTTTTATGGTCTGATCATTGTTTCATTAATTGGATCATTGAACTATTATTTGTAAAGGTGGCAATTGAATCAATTCTAAACATATAGCCAATCTTGAAAACCTGATTTAAGAACAAGCTGAATCTAGCAACCTAAGCATAGCTTGTCTAGATATTTTAAAGAAGATTTAGCTTGGAGAAAGGCTTGCATTTGAAGTGAATGCAATGGTTTTTATGTTTTCAAAGTGAACTCAAATAGCATATATAAGCAGTGTTAGAATAGCATAGAAATCTCAGAATAAATAAAAGGCAGCATTTTGCTGTGTAATTTTCTTGTAACCTTCTTTTTTTTTTTTGTTAGAATAATATACAATTCTTAGAATAAATAAAAGGCAGTATTTGATGCGTAATTTTCTTGTAGCCATTTTTTTTACTTCTTTGTTTGAGGAACTTGTTTGGCTTCAAGATTTTTTATTTTTTTTAATTTTTTTTTTGGTACAAGTGTTGCATGAGTGTGCATAGTGTCAAAGTATAGTTGCTACCTCAACATGAAAACCTTACATTGCTATGCTACTTTATTTGAGATTTCTACTGCAACCCCTTTTTTCCCCCATTTTTGATGAAAGTCATTACAGTAATGCTCTGTTTTTTTAAAAAAAAAACTCAAGAACAAGTGCAGGAGAGGTGACAAGAAAGAAAACTAATAAAACATCTACCTTTAGCATAATGTACCAAATTAAATGCTAATTCAAGCATTCTTAAGAATAATTCTCAAGTAGATTATAAAACTCATAAAGCGTTACATGATTTCCAATTTTCCGTAGAGTGAGCAGTTCTAACTTTTAAGCCCATTGAGGAAGAGTAGTTGAAATATACAAATAAATAATGGATCATATATATTCAATGTCTTCTTTTTAAAAAAAAAAAAAAAAAACTTTACCCTTTTCTTGCATCAAATTAATAAAACTGAAGGTGATGAAAATGTGAAATTGATAGAAAAAGCCAGGCCGTGGAAATTTAATAGGCTAGAAATCATTGATCAGCTTATCACATTATGAGTAACAATCACATACAAGAAGCCCAATGGTTGGTTATGATATTAATATTGGTAAACAACTTTTATTTATGGATGGACTTCTCTCACTGCTCTTTAAAGAAACTGGAAGAGCTAAATCAAAAAAAAAAGGATGTATGTAGGCACCTAATAAAATAAATAAAGGAGAAGACAATATAAACAATAAGATCATTGGAAGCAGTTATTATGCTTCCAATGATTCATGGAAATCTCAGAGGCACATTATTTTGGTGTAATATAATAATAAAAGTTTAAAAACCATTTCTCCTGTAATCCAGAACTCACTTGCCTGAAGTTCATAGAGCTCGAACATGAAGAACCTGACAAGTGCCATGGAAGATCTGAACAACAAAATGTTGAAAGGAGGATTGAAGAAGACAGGAGGCAGAGAAAAGAATGCACAAAAAATGTGACTACTTGTCTCCTTCAAGAGCTTTCAAAGGTTGCTGCTAAGGCGACCACACGAGGAGATTTGAATTTTTGGTCGGTCCACCGAAGTGGCTGGAAAGCAACCAAGCCGCATGGGGTGGCGGGGGGACTGTGAGGAGCTGCTTTCGTTGCTGTAACAAGGCCTTGGTCTCCTGAATCCATCCAGGAGATGCCTACCGCATCAAAGGTAGGAAAAAGTCTTTGTGCACTACTTTCGGCGTATATTGAACGTGCATATTGATTGTGCACTCGTGTAAGCGCGCGTGCCATGGCTTATTGAGTCATGGTGCACCTTACACGCGCTTGCATAAGCGCGCGGCCAATGTGCATGCGTTCATGCAAGCGTGCCATGGCTCGAGCCACAGTGCGTCTCATACGCGCTTGCATAAGCGTGCGATCAATGTGTGCGCTCAATGCATGCCTTTGTGCACCGTCTTCGATGGATAAAGATAGTTTCTAAAGATAGTGATGGAGAGGGCCATGAATTCTAGAGAGTGAGCCGATTGAAGTGGGAGGGATAAAGGGATGGGAGGAGTGAAAAGAAAACTCTCTTTTAACTCATATTTGATTATTTATCGATCATAAATTTTTTTAAAAAAAGTTTATTAAAAGTAAAAATTTTAAAATTTTTAAAATTAATTTTTTTTATTTAACTAGTTTTAAAAGAGGAATTTTAAATTCATAAAATTTATGAATTTTTAAATAATTATTTAAAATTTCTACATCTAAAAGTGTCATTTTACAAATTTCATTGAAAATCTACTTTGTAGTAATCAAAATATTTTATTTTATTTACATAGCATAAATTTCATTTATTTATTAATAAATAAATACTACATCAAAAATTAATATTTCTTAAAAATATTATTAATAATATATTTATTAGATATATGCTAATAATATATACTATTGATATAAATATTATTAAATTTAAATATTTATATCATTAAAAATTATTTAATTTATGATTTATGAATTTAAATATTATTTTTATTTTACAATAATAAATATTTTATGATTAATTCATGTGTTTTTATATTATAATTTATTTTAATTAATAGAAAATTTATAATGAAAATATAAATTTACTTAGAACATTTCTAATATTATTACAAATATTTATTTTATTATTAAATAAATATCTTTAAATAAAAAAAAAAAAATATAGTATTAAATAATATATACATATTAATATTTCATAAATATTATTAATACGCACAATAATATAATAATAAATATTTAATATTTATAATAAATATTAATATTGAAATAAAATATTGATGAGTTGCATATAAAAATATAAAAATATTTATGTAAAATTATATAAATAATATTTATAGAAAACTTTACAAACCTTAAACAAATTCCATTTTCAAGAGCAATAATTCAAATAAAAATTTATAAAATTATAGAATTCTGAAATGCTGCATTTTAGAATTTTAGCAATTTTTAATTTGTCTTATCCAACGTAACCTAAGAGACATTTGGAGTCTGATCATTTCGTTTCGGTCAAGAGTTTCTTGGGACATAGTTTGGAAAAGATTCAAAACAATGGTATTACCCCTTCATCAGGATCAGCACAGACAACTGACTGCATCTGCTGCTTTTTGAAGGGCAAGAAGCTCTTGCTGCTCTTGGTTGATCTTTGGCCAGCAGTTGATCTCAGGGCTGGTGAATTCCAATTTCTCATGGGCGCAATGCTGCTTACAACTTGATTAAAATGTCTGTGATAACATGGATACCCATATGAGCACAACAAATTGGAATGCCCAGGGGAGGATGATGCATTGCATCTGTTGAAAGAGATTGTTGAGAACCTTGCCATAGATTGCTCTCACTGTCACCAATGTGATCACCTCATTGAAGAAGTGAAAAGAACTAGTCATTGTGTTCTACTATTTGAAATTCAGTTTTGATAGTTTGTTGAATGATTAAACTTAGAACTGTTTCTTGTTCTGTTCTTTGCAGCTTGAAGGCCATTTTATTTAAAGAGATATCTTGTAGAAAGTTTTTGCTTAGATCCATGAAGTTTATGGTCATGGTCTTGTTGGAGCTTATGATGAAGATGGAGTAAAATATGTGAAAATGCACAATATGTTAACAGGACATGGCATTGCAGACAGTCTCCTATCATGCACAGAACAGTAACAGATGGTCAGTAAAAGTAAGCATTGAGTAAGCAATTGGCAAAGACACTAGTAAAACTGGAGTCCAATACCATGTAGACTATAATTAATATCCTCATTAACATCCTCATTATGATACGAAAATTTGCCACTTGTCCATATCCTTCATGGTTGTTTCAATACATGCCGGCAAAGTTTCAAGATTTATCTGATCATTGTTAAAAAAAATTTCAGTATGTAGGATAGCATTGGATTAATTGAATATCAAATTAATAAAATATTTGTTTAAACCCATTATGGTTTGTGATTGCTATTTTATATTATTGAGTTATTTGGTACACCTTAAAGCAATATAGGCTTATATTAAGTATAAACCTTGTCAATAAGTAGTCTATAATGGACAGAACATGCAACAATTTGAGTTTGATTGTGATAAGAAAATGTCTCTACCCTCAACATATTAATATTATGATAGATTTGTACTTTTGCTACCTTGAAAATAAAGGAAAGTCTACCTTTCTACCGTATAAACATAAATCCTAATCAGATTTTGCAGTGCACAGGAGTTATGAATCTTATGATAAATTCAGGTATAATTTATTTTATGATATACATGTAAATATACTCATGATATTGAGATTATAGATTGCACTAGAGAGCTTCCAATAGAGGTTGATTATCTAATGGGGCTATCGCATCTCGACCTATTATATTTTTCTCTGTTAGAGACTTTGCAAAATCTAAAGAAATTGAAGTTCTTATTTCTATAATATGCATGCCTCCATGGAGCATTTGCTAATGTATTTATTAAATGGATTCAGGTTATATAAATTGTTCTCCATTGGTCTTGCATTTTCTTGTATTCTTTACAGGGCAATGTTGCCACTTAGCTCTGTATGTGTCTGTATTAGCCACATGAGAGAATTTTAGTAGAGAAGAAATTGATTACAACCATCATCTTTCCCTCCTAAGTTTTCCTCATCTTCTTTCTCTTTTTTCTTTTTTCTATGTTCAAGATAGTATCAGAGGTATGGGAATGGTTTGCCCTTTTTTTGTTGCTATCTCAGAAGATAACTATGATACAATTCAGGATCTCATGTAACAAAGCTAGTCAAAGAATTTATTTGAACTCCTTAATTATGCATAAGTATCTACAATTTTCTTAGAGCATATATAAAATGATGATAAATACTCACCAATATAACATCTTCGCCAAACTAAAGGGTTCATATCTGAATTTATGTTCAAATCCAATCACAACCACATAAAGCCCATATGCAGTATCTTTTAGTCTATATGAGCCATAAATTTGATCCTCTCTAATATCATTTGGCACAATTTTTAGTTAGTTTTTTTGGGTCAGATTCTGAGTTTAATAAAACTAAATTTGAAATCAGATCTAATTATTAAGTGAAAAAAAAGAACAAAGGCTTAATTGAGTCATTGCTTTTCTATACAACTCTCTAATATCATTTGCAACATTATCAAGTTACAATCCTGAATAATTGAGACAGTCTCATGACCTTTGTTGAGTTAACATTTGACCTCAAAAACTTGTGTTGATATAAAAATAGTCAGCAATGTATATTAGGCTTAACTGAGTCAAGTACAAATAAGAATTAGAATAATGAATGGAGTGGAAATAATTAAATAACCTATGGCAAACCTGAGCTCCAATAGCATGCTGCAGGAGTGAAATTATCTGCAAATTTTAATTGAAATTTAATTAGTGTCATAAACAAGGGTGTCCTACAGGAACCCTATACATCACAATATATTAAGTCAAAACAACCATTTGTAAAAAGCTACTACAAGGAAATGGTAAACACAATTTTTAGCTAGAGGATAGCCACAACTTAAATACTTTTTGAAATAAAAGTGTGACAATCAAAACCACTTAAGTGATAAGAAAGTGAGGGCGAAGGGTGTCCCAAAAGCCTATAGTGCCAAACATCAATATCTTTGGTATGAAAGGTAGGGGAAGCACTACCTTTCATTCTAGAAGAAGATGGTTGGAACGAGGTAGTGGAGCAGAGATGTTTACGTAGGTGAAAAGATGAAAGGTGGATCTATTCCTATCATGGAGTTGGTGGAGGTGATGGATTTGGTAGGAAGTTATCTCACATGCCTCATTAGTGCATGTGGTTTGTAAAGAGAGAATAAAGATGGGCTCCATAGGAAAAAAAAGGTTTATGAATGGTTGAGAATTACTTTTGGAGGTATTTTAAGTGCAACTAGTTCCGAGAATAGATACTAGTTTCGAGGATAGATACTTGTATGGCAGCAGTTGGTAAGATATATATGGTCTAAATTTTTTGAAATTTGATATTATAAATTATATTTGCTTTCTTATCATAAGAATAACTAATAAAAATATTTGTTTGGCAAAATTATCATACTTATATTGGATGTTAGTGGGATGATCATGACACAAGCATCTAGGGGTATAACAGAGTCAAAGCAATTTATGAGTAGTTCGAAATTGACTCAAATATATTTAAATTGATTCGTTGCTTATCAAATTGAACTTGAATTTAAACTATTTAAATATATTATCGAGTTAAGTTCGAGTATTACTGAAAGCTTGCAAACTTAATCTAGCTTACATAATTTTACTATTTTATCTTTATAATTATATATTTATAATATTTTATTCTAACTTCTTTAAATTTTTAATTAAAAATATATTTTATTTTAATTTAAAATTATTTTTTAAATTTTTACATAGAAATTCAAATCGAATCGAGCTCGAGTATATTAAGTATTTCATTGAGCTCAAGTTCAAGTTCTAAATAAGAAACTCGATCGAGCTCGAGTCGAGTTTCAAGCTTCAAATTTTAGAATTGAATCGAATTCAAACTTGGTACTGTGTTGATTCGACTCGGCTAAATTACACCCCTACAAGCATCCAAGAATGAGAAGATGAAGATGATTATAAGATGGAGTTGTGAAACATTTATATGGAGTTTAAAAAGTTAACACTTTTAAAAAGTAATACACATCCATGAAGAAAGCAAGCAATATTTAGTAAGCACTGAAGCTTTTGCTCAGTAATCCATTTTATGGGAGTGCCAATACAGGTATGTTGATAAATAACACCCATCAGAAAAAGAAAGAAAAACTTTTTCATTTAAAAATCTCAGCCGTTGTAGCCGCAAATTTATTGTATTTGAGTATTAAATTGAAATTTAATTATGATGAAGAAAATTTTCAAATGCGACAAGGTTTCAGCTCTAGATTGCATTGAATAACATTTCTTTAGTTGATTGGTTTCTTAATAAACGTGTGTTCATGTAGTCTTCGGTGGGATAGAGGCATCTTTGCGTGAGTTTGGGGGTTTTGCGAGGCCTCTATTTAAGAATCTTTCCTTTTTGAGAGATGCGAGTTTTTTCTGTGAGAACTTTTGGGAGAGCTACGTATTCCCTTGATATTTTTATAAAATTTATTATTTTTTCTCCAATTTTGATGCTCTATTCAAGGACCTTCACCCGACACATCATCTACATCACGGACACGCTGCCCTCCATGGTACTTTTGCCTTGATCAATATATCTTTGAGAATCTTTACATAAGAAAATTGGCCTCAACAAAGAATTTAGTAATAAAAATGTTTCACTCGTGATGTAGATAGAAGCTGGTGGGCCAGTTGACCTCATGAATAATAAAGATAATAATTTTTTGATGGCATCCTCTCAAGAATAATTTTCAGACGATTTTTTTAGGAGGTCATCCTCGCGACCTTCCTGAATGGCTTAATTCATACGGCTTAATTTCTATGCGACCTCGCTGGTCTACTCGGCTTTCTTTTGAAGGACACAATGGGCATTTAATTTTGTCCATGGCATTGCTCCCGGCTACAACAAGCGTCGTAATGAAGAAAAGAGAACACAAGGGAAAAAGGGCCTTATTACGTGCGTGGGTTCTCCCAAGGGCCACCTTCTGTCATTAATATGGGTCTTATTACGTGCGTGGGTTCTCCCAAGGGCCACCTTCTATCATTAATATGGGTCAATGGGCTAGAGCATTTAATGGTATAGAAAGGGTCATAATGACTTAGAGAATTTAATGGAATGGAGTGTCACGAACATCTCGCCTCGGCGCTCCAAGTCGGCCTCGGCTCCCACAGCTTCGGCGACTATGACATCTCTTGCACCAAAGCATTTATAGCCTCAAAGGCCACGTGCGTCTACTTGTTCTAAAGCATTTATTGCCATATTCTCTTTCGTATTAGAGCATTTATGGCTGCACGTTGGCCACAAGCATTTATTGCCATATTCTCTTTCGAGTATTTATGGCTGCCACGTTGGCCACAGCACTCGGTGTCGGCCGCCTTGGCCTCGGCTCTCACATCTACCAAGGCCGACATGCATCCACTTGCCATATTCTCTCCCGTATTATAGCATTTATGCCCGTATTAGAGCATTTATGGCTGCCACGTTGGCCACAGCACTCGGCCTTGGCTGCCGCTCCCATAACTACCGAGGTGCATCCACTTGCTCAAAGGTATTTATTGCCTTATTCTCTCTCGTATTTAAAGCATTTATGACTTCAAAGGTCATGAGCATCTCCAACGTATTGCCTTATTCTCTCTCATATATTAAGGCATTTATGGCCACCATGTTAGCCCCTCGCTCTCGGCTTTTTCCTTCGTCATCCCCTCGGCCATGAATAGTGTCATGCACGTGCATGCACATGAATATGAACAGTGCCTTGCACGTGAATAGTGCTATTCAAGCACTCCATAATTAATGCTTTACGAGGGACAGCTGGCTTAACTCCAAATGTCATCTTGGGGTCCACGTGACTAACTTTATCACTTACCGCTGTTTACGAAGGACTTCCACGTGGCCCGCCAATCCGTTTCTCTCTTGCCAAGATCACGGATGGTTACCAAAATATTATGGACAGTTGTCGATATTCAGGGCGCCCGTTTAGCGGCTATTCGCCCACCTACCATTAATGGAGCCGATTTTGGCGGAAGGCATGATCCGACGGTTATCCTCGAAGGGTAAGGGGGACTCCCGAATAGGTATATAAAGACCCCGACTCACAACGAGGAGGGAAACTCAACCTTTACTATCTCATCTAAATCCATGTTCTCCTAATCGCTGACTTGAGCATCAGGGGGTCCCCGCCGAAACCACCGGTCCGGGACTCTTCTTGCATGTTTTTGGCCATCGGAGGCAGTCGCATCATTCTTCCAGAGATCCATGAAGCTCCTCTCTTGATTGACGCTCCACGAAAGTGATTTGGCAGCAACAGATTGGCGCGCCAGGTAGGGGGGATCAGCGATGCTAGTTTGCAGATCCTCATCCCCCTCTAATCAAAATGGTGGATCATAAAGATGGTGATAACCCCAGATCCAAGAAGTTTTCGCCAGTTATGCTGGGGGGCACCTTCAATGAGCTGAGCAACAGGAGTGTGGGGGGCATTTGATGAGGCCACTTGACCCCATGGGCAATAAAGACAACATCTGGGCTTGGCCTTAGCAAATCGGCTTCTCCTCCTCGGGATCAGCAGGTGAAAGCTTTTGCCTTCCGGCTGTCCCAACTCCAAATCTTCAACCTTAACTCCTACTCGGCTTTAGACTGCTCTTCTCGGCACTCGGCTTCGGCTGCTTCCCTCGATCTCGGATCAGCTTCCACTCAGCCTCAGCACTGAGCCCCCCTCGGTCTCTCCTGCTCCCCGAACCATTAGCAAATACCGAGGGGCCACTTTTCGAGAGAGTACCGCACTCTGATACCCTCTCTCCCCTCTTGCAACCTGGCACATGGTGATGTCCATCCAAGGCCATGTCTTCTGATTCTTGGTTTTGCCAAACACCAAGACGTCTCCTAGCATGATATCATCGACTCATCAGGCTTGACATTGTGGCATTACGCCACAGGAGCAAGGCACGTTCATGTCAGCCGACATGAGGATTACTATCCTTCTCTGGTCCACATCCCAACTCAAAAGGTAAACAAGGGAATTTGAGGAGGGGGTTGGGCCAGGTCAAGGCTGGTCCTAGTCCCACGTTGGGGAAAGCTTCTGTTTCCCTCCCTGCATCGACCCGACTTCTAGCGCATTCGAGGTCACCTATAACGTCGTCCTAGCAACCAGCTCTCAGTCCCATCTCTAACCAGTTTGTGTGGGACTCCCTCGATCTCTCTCCGATCCGGCACCAAGGGAGGGAGAGAGAGGAGCTCCAGTTTCATTCGCTATGGAGGCTGCCTCTCGGCTCCTCCGCTACAGCCTCAGGCCCTTCCATCGTCTCTTAGAAAAAAGCAAGCGAAAGGCTGTCAGCACGAGGGGAACGATGACCCCATACCGACTGTTCTGCCTCCGAAGGTCCGTGAGCCTGCCTTCGTGCCAGCGGCTCCCTGCTCCTCACCTTTGGTCTCTCTTGACGGTCCCGGTCCTCTCCATGGGCTTCGGCTTCCGAGTTTCTTCTCAGCTGTTCCCAGTCATCCAAGGCCAGCTCCATGTAACCAGCTCTCCATTCCCAAATTCATGGGCGTGCTGCTCTCCCTGGGAGATGGTCTCCCAGGGCATGGAGACCACAACGCTATTGGCTGAATGGGCCATAACAGAGCTGGTTCTCCACACGGATGTCCAGGCCAAGCTCCACCACAAGGTTGACGCCATCATGGGGACTCATGGCTCCATCCCCACCTCCTGCTCCCAGGTGCCTCGGATCCATCCCGACACCTGTCTACTCCCAGGCGGCTGGACTCCCTCAACCCCGTCTCCCAACTTCGTCCCAGCCACCCGGCTTCCTCTCGATCCCATCTCCCAACTTCGTCCCAGCCACCCGACTTCCTCTCGGTCCCATCTCCCAGCTTCATCCCAGCCACCTGGCTTTCTCTCGGCTCCATACCGGCCCCGATCCAATATCAGAAAAGGATGGAGAAAGCTCTGTTTTGAGTCCATCGCCCCTACTTCTCTGCCTTGTCTCGGCCGCCTCCAGAAGCTCTCAGATCCATCCTCCAGCTGCCTCCGAATTTCATGGACAGCTTCATCCCTGCTCCCATCTCCACGAACCAAGCTTAGGAGCATATCGAGTCCAAACTCCAGCCTCCTGCTCCCTCCAAGATGCCTCCGGATGATTGTCCCAATCTCTCGACTCTGTTCCGACCTCCCAGGCAGCCGGCAGCACCTCCGGAGCCGACTCCCCCTTGGCAACCATCGTTCGGACTCCACGGAGTGGGGTCTGCATCCCCTGCTTCGGCCAACTTCCATGTTCCCGAATCTAGCGTCGGCTCGGCCCCTCGGCCTCTGCTGCCAGCACAGGTCCCGAGACCCTCCTCCACACAAAGCCATGGACGTTTCCGACTGTGTCCCGAACAGCCCCCAGCTCCATTGCTTCCAGGCGTCCCATGCAGACTTGTGCCCCGGCCCCAACTTCGTCGGCCATGGCCCTCTACTTCTGGGTTTCTCCCATGGCCCTGGACTGACCCCACGGCTCTCGAGCAACTCCCACCACCATCGCTAGCTCTTGTCAGCCTCGGAAGACCTCTGTCCTCTGCTCGGCCTCGGACAGCCTCCCGCATGGAGCCATGCACGTCCCAGATGATGCCTCCCACCCTCACCCTGCAAATCCAAGCATTGATGGCGGCTGTCCAAAAGCTCCAGAAGCAACATCTCGTGACCACACAACAGCAAGCAAAAGCTTTTGCTCGCTCTTTGGTCGCTGCTCAAACCAGCCATCATTCATCCCGCCAGGAATCTCCCCAGCAAGAGATCCACCGTCATCAAGCTCATCAACAACTTAAAACTTAGAGAGCCACTACGCGCTGCCCAAGTGGCCTACTCTCCTACGGATAGCGACGCGGGGGGAGGCCCAAGCAAGGGCACCAGCACATCCACTCCAATCATCTTGATTCCCTGATGGGCAGACCACCAGCGGACAGAAATACCCAAATTAGCAGAGAAAAATAAGGGTGCTACAAGAGCTAAGTACATCACGCTTAACAATATTTCTTTCATTGATACTTAAAATGTCATGCAGGAAAGACCGACTCTGCATCAGCATTCAAGACCAATCTCGCATTGGCATCTCAAAGCCCGATGTACCATCGGCACTAAAGCCCGACTCTAGCTCGGCACTTAAAGCCCAATGTACCATCGGCACCAAAGCCCGACTTTAGCTCGGCACTAAAGCCCGATGTACCATCGGCATTAAAGCCTGACTCCAACTCAGCACTCAAAGCATGATACCATCAGCACCAAGCCCGACTCCAGCTCGGCACTCAAAGCCCGATGTACCATCGGCACCAAAGCTCGACTCCAGCTCGGCATCTAAAGCCCGATGTACCATCGGCACCAAAGCCCGACTCTAGCTCGGCATCTAAAGCCCGATGTACCATCGGCACTAAAGCCCGACTCCAGCTCGCACTCAAAGCCCGATGTACCATCGGTACTAAAGCTCGACTCTAGCTCAGCACCTAAAGTCCGATGTACCATCAGCACTAAAGCCCGACTCAGCTCGGCACTCAAAGCCCGATGTACCATCGGCACTAAAGTCCGACTCCAGCTCGGCACCTAAATCCCGATATACCATCGGCACTAAAGCCCGATGTACCATCGGCACTAAAGCCCGACTCCAGTCAGCACTCAAAGACCGATGTACCATCGGCACTCAAGCCCGAGGCCAGCTCGGCACCAAAGACCGAAAACTAACTCCAGCGTTGGCAACAAAGATTGTCGGCATAGGGGAAAAGGCACCTGACGACTCTCCAACTCTCAGGTCATCCTTCAAGATTAAAAGGAACTCAACGACTTCAGCAACTCTCGGGTCACCACTCGGGCTGGCCACGAAACCCCCAAGGTGGTTTTATTGCAATCACAGCGGCTCTATCAGCCTCAGCAGCTTCATTCATCTGCCTTTGTGGCATCATTACAACTTCAGCAGCTTTATCACAGCCTCAACGGCTTCACAGCGGCTCTAACTCTGCCTCAACGGCCAATGGCCAATCGAGTAAGACCTTTATCTAAATTATATACCTGCAACATATTACTAGTCACTTTTAGCCATCAAGAAGCCCCAAGATAACTCATAGTTAGGAGAGGCCAACTCCCCAGCTCATAGTTGACGGGCACCCACTTCCAAATTTTACGACAAGTAGAAGGCCCAAAGTCAACTCAGTTAGGAGAAACTGACTCCCCAACTCACAGTTGACAGGCATCCGCTTCCGAGATTTGGATAGGGAGAGAATTACTGGCTGTCAGTCAAGGGTAACCCACTTACCCTCAAACTTTGCTTAAAGTTTTTTGAACAGACAAAAAGCATGGATCCAAAGAGCGTGAAGACATCTACACAAGGCAGCGCAAAAGGAAAGGGGTTTCCCCACCTAGAAGGATTCATAGTTGAAGTTGATAGGAAAGAACAGATGTGAAGGTAAAAAGTCCTACACTCCTTTCGCTTAGCTAATACGGGGCACACAAGCTCAGGAGTGTGGGGGACATTTGATGGGGCCAGTTGACCCCATGGGCAATAAAGACA
Source organism: Calamus simplicifolius (assembly GCA_900491605.1). Lineage (NCBI taxonomy): Eukaryota > Viridiplantae > Streptophyta > Magnoliopsida > Arecales > Arecaceae > Calamus > Calamus simplicifolius. The sequence continues at coordinate 556,280 of UESW01004844.1, forward strand.
ATAATTTTTGGATGGCATCCTCTCAAGAGCAATTTTCAGACGATTTTCCTAAGAGGCCATACTCGTGGCCTTTCTGGATGGCTTAATTCCTACGGCTTAATTCATATGCGGGTCTACTCGACTTTCTTTGAAGATGAAAAAAAGAATTTAATGGAATGGAGTGTCACGGACATCTCGCCTCGGTGCTCCAAGTCGGCCTCGTCTAAGTCGGCATCGGCGCCCTCGACTCCCACAGCTACTGCGGCCATGACATCTCTTGCACCAAAGCATTTATGGCCTCAAAGACCATCTGCATCCACTTGCTCTAAGGCATTTATTGCAATATTCTCTCTCGTATTAGAGCATTTATGGCTGCCAGCCACAGCACTCGGCATCGGCATCGGCCTTGGCCTCGGCTACCGATGCCGACGTGCATCCACTTACTCTAAGGCATCGACTTGCTAAAAGGCATTTATTGCCTTATTCTCTCCCGTATTTAAAGCATTTATGGCCTCAAAGGCCATAAGCATCCACTACCTTATTCTCTCATTAAGGCATTTATGGCCGCCACGTTAGCCCCCTCGATCTCGGCTTTTTCCTTCGGACATGAACAACTTCGGCTCGGCCTTGGCTTTTTCCCCTACGGCCTCGGCCTCAACCCCTCGGCCTATTCCCCTCGGTGTCATGCACCCTCGGTGTCATGCACGTAAACAGTGTCATGCACATGAACAGTGCCTTGCACGTGAATAGTGCTATTCAAGCACTCCATAATTAATGCTCTACGAGGGACAGTTGGCTTCAACTCCAAACGTCATCTTGGGGCCCACGTGACTAACTTTATCACCTACCGCTGTTCACGCAGGACTTCCACGTGGCCCGCTAACCCTTTTCTCTTTTGCCAAGATCACGAATGGTTACCAAAATATTATGGACAGTTGTCGATATTCAGGGCGCCCGTTTAGCGGCTATTCGTCCACCTACCATTAACGGAGCCGATCTTGGCGGAAGGCATAATCCACGGTTATCCTCGAAGGGTAAGGGAGACTCCCGAATAGGTATATAAAGACCCTGACTCACAACGAGGAGGGGAACTCAACCTTTACTATCTTATCTAAATCCTTGTTCTCCTAATCGCTAACTTGAGCGTTAGAGGGTCCCCGCCGAAACCACCGGTCTAGGACTTTTCTTACAGGTTTTCAGCCATCGGAGGTAATCGCATCATTCTTCCAGAGATCCATGAAGCTCCTCTCTTGATCGACGCTCCACGAAAGTGATTTGGCAGCAACAGAAGAATAGGGTTAACACATTTGATTATACTTCGATAATTCTATATAGTAATGATCCTATATCATTCCACCTTAAGCATCATTAGCCCATCCAGCGATTGGAATCTCGTACCTTAAAATGTATGTTCAGATCATCGTAAGGTAGTGATATAGATGATTATAGGATAAAATTACCCCTTATAAGCTAGGCCATCTAGCTCCTCTCTTTCGTCTATGATCTTTTTGCCCTCTTCGATTGTAACAGTGGTGGTAAGGTCATGCAGTGGGAGCTTAAGGCCATCCTTTACTGACTCGGTGGTGCGGATTTTCCCAAAGAATGTGGCCTCAATGGTGATGGTATATCTTGATGGTGATGGGTGCATCGTAAGGCATTTCAGGATGATTGAAGAGAAGTACTTGATGGAGTTGTTCAGAATTTGCGAGGCAGGTGTAACTCCCAACCTTTCTCCCTCCTCATTTGTGGCTGTCAGAAAATTCTTTCTTTCTTCTTCTTCTTTTTGTACAGTCAAACGATCATACCACTCGAATATAAGTCAAACCCATAATATTAGAAAGCAATATCAAGCATAAAATATAAGGACATGAGTCCCCACTGATTCAAGATCAGATATCTATATAATGGACAACGAAGGAAACCATTCAGTTAGCAGCGGAGTTAGCTTCCCTATAAACATGACGACAATAAACCTCATCAACCAAATGGAGGGCTGATCTAATGTTGTGAATAACAAGATTGGCTACAAATTGATCCTCAGCATCCAGTCTGATTTAGTCAATGACTATAGCATAATCATCCTTAATATACAGTCGTCGAGCGCCAAGAATGCGGGTAGCATATATGATGCCTATCCAAGCAGCATGAAGCTCTGCCCACAGAATAGAGGTATCAATAAGGCTTCACCCACCAACAGCCAGCATCAATCCATCTGTATCCCAAATAACAAAATCCGCACCAGCCATCCTCCCTCTAACACTCTCATCAAAGTTCATCTTAACAAAACTCGGGGGTAGGGACTCCCAAAAGATAAAAATTGTAGACCGATTCGCTACCATAGTAGCAGAGGAGCCTCAGGTGCTGGATCTGTCAGAAAGGTGGGAAGAATCATACTGCCAATACTCAGCAACCAATTCTATTGCATGCCTTAGAACTCTGTCAATGGATGAAAGGAGGAACCATCGAACCACATCTCTCCTGCATTATTGTCATCAATAATTAAGTTTGTCAGAGTCCTTAATATCATGATCGTCAAGCATCGCTTTAATCTCCACTTGAGCCCTCGCTGAATGTTATCGCTCCTTGGCGTAGAAGGAGCAACCCTAGGTAAACCCCTCTTCTCCTACTTCCTCGTTGAGCCACTTGACACGATGGACGCTTGGCCATCCTTTGATGGAGGCTATTTCCTGATGGGGCCAGTTGACCCCATGGGAAATGATAATCGCACCTGGGCGGCCTCGGCAAGTTGGCTCATCCTCAACGGCCTTCCTAGGCAGACGCTTCCTAGGCAGCCTTCCTAGACAGTCTTCCTAGGTGGCCTTCCTAGACGGTCTTCCTGGACA
>UESW01004844.1:564756-618970 GCA_900491605.1 Calamus simplicifolius
GCGACGCGGGGGGAGGCCCAAGCAAGGGCACCAGCACATCCACTCCAATCATCTTGATTCCCTGATGGGCAGACCACCAGCGGACAGAAATACCCAAATTAGCAGAGAAAAATAAGGGTGCTACAAGAGCTAAGTACATCACGCTTAACAATATTTCTTTCATTGATACTTAAAAATGTCATGCAGGAAAGACCGACTCTGCATCAGCATTCAAGACCAATCTCGCATTGGCATCTCAAAGCCTGATGTACCATCGGCACTAAAGCCCGACTCTAGCTCGGCACTTAAAGCCCAATGTACCATCGGCACCAAAGCCCGACTTTAGCTCGGCACCTAAAGCCCGATGTACCATCGGCATTAAAGCCTGACTCCAACTCAGCACTCAAAGCATGATGTACCATCAGCACCAAAGCCCGACTCCAGCTCGGCACTCAAAGCCCGATGTACCATCGGCACCAAAGCCCGACTCCAGCTCGGCACTAAAGCCCGATGTACCATCGGCACCAAAGCCCGACTCTAGCTCGGCATCTAAAGCCCGATGTACCATCGGCACTAAAGCCCGACTCCAGCTCGGCACTCAAAGCCCGATGTACCATCGGTACTAAAGCTCGACTCTAGCTCGGCACCTAAAGTTCGATGTACCATCAGCACTAAAGCCCGACTCCAGCTCGGCACTCAAAGCCCGATGTACCATCGGCACCAAAGCCGACTCCAGCTCGGCACCTAAAGCCCGATATACCATCGGCACTAAAGCCCGATGTACCATCGGCACTAAAGCCCAACTCCAGTCAGCACTCAAAGACCGATGTACCATCGGCACTCAAGCCCGAGGCCAGCTCGGCACCAAAGACCGAAAACTAACTCCAGCGTTGGCAACAAAGATTGTCGGCATAGGAGAAAAGGCACCTAACAACTCTCCAACTCTCAGGTCATCCTTCAAGATTAAAAGGAACTCAACGACTTCAGCAACTCTCGGGTCACCACTCGGGCTGGCCACGAAACCCCCAAGGTGGTTTTATTGCAATCACAGCGGCTCTATCAGCCTCAGCAGCTTCATTCATCTGCCTTTGTGGCATCATTACAACTTCAGCAGCTTTATCACAACCTCAACGGCTTCACAGCGGCTCTAACTCTGCCTCAACGGCCAATGGCCAATCGAGTAAGACCTTTATCTAAATTATATACCTGCAACATATTACTAGTCACTTTCAGCCATCAAGAAGCCCCAAGACAACTCATAGTTAGGAGAGGCCAACTCCCCAGCTCATAGTTGATGGGCACCCACTTCCAAATTTTACGACAAGTAGAAGGCCCAAAGTCAACTCAGTTAGGAGAAACTAACTCCCCAACTCACAGTTGACAGGCATCCACTTCCGAGATTTGGATAGGGAGAGAATTACTGGCTGTCAGTCAAGGGTAACCCACTTACCCTCAAACCTTGCTTAAAGTTTTTTGAACAGATAAAAAGCATGGATCCAAAGAGCGTGAAGACATCTACACAAGGCAGCGCAAAAGGAAAGGGGTTTCCCACCTAGAAGGATTCATAGTTGAAGTTGATAGGAAAGAACAGATGTGAAGGTAAAAGTCCTACACTCCTTTTGCTTAGCTAATACGGGGCACACAAGCTCAGGAGTGTGGGGGACATTTGATGGGGCCAGTTGACCCCATGGGTAATAAAGACAATAATTTTTGGATGGCATCCTCTCAAGAGCAATTTTCAGACGATTTTCTTAAGAGGCCATACTCGTGGCCTTTCTGGATGGCTTAATTCCTACGGCTTAATTCATATGCGGGTCTACTCGGCTTTCTTTGAAGATGAAAAAAAGAATTTAATGGAATGGAGTGTCACGGACATCTCGCCTCGGTGCTCCAAGTCGGCCTCGTCTAAGTCGGCATCGGGCCTCGACTCCCACAGCTACTGCGGCCATGACATCTCTTGCACCAAAGCATTTATGGCCTCAAAGGCCACCTGCATCCACTTGCTCTAAGGCATTTATTGCAATATTCTCTCTCGTATTAGAGCATTTATGGCTGCCAGCCACAGCACTCGGCATCGGCCTTGGCCTTGGCCTCGGCCTCAGCTGTTCCCACAGCTACCGAGGCCGACGTGCATCCACTACTCTAAGGCATCGACTTGCTAAAAGGCATTTATTGCCTTATTCTCTCCCGTATTTAAAGCATTTATGGCCTCAAAGCCTATAAACATCCACTATCTTATTCTCTCATTAAGGCATTTATGGCCGCCACGTTAGCCCCCTCGATCTCGGCTTTTTCCTTCGGACATGAACAACTTCGGCTCGGCCTCGGCTTTTTCCTTACGGCCTCGGCCTCAACCCCTCGGCCTATTCCCTTGGTGTCATGCACGTAAACAGTGTCATGCACATGAACAGTGCCTTGCACGTGAATAGTGCTATTCAAGCACTCCATAATTAATGCTCTATGAGGGACAGTTGGCTTCAACTCCAAACGTTATCTTGGGGCCCATGTGACTAACTTTATCACCTACTGCAGGACTTCTACGTGGCCCGCCAACCCTTTTCTCTTTTGCCAAGATCACGAATGGTTACCAAAATATTATGGATAGTTGTCGATATTCAGGGCGCCCGTTTAGCGGCTATTCGCCCACCTACCATTAACGGAGCCGATCTTGGCGGAAGGCATAATCCAACGGTTATCCTCGAAGGGTAAGGGAGACTCCCGAATAGGTATATAAAGACCCGACTCACAACGAGGAGGGAACTCAACCTTTACTATCTTATCTAAATCCTTGTTCTCCTAATCGCTAACTTGAGTGTTAGAGGGTCCCCGCCGAAACCACTGGTCCAGGACTTTTCTTACAGGTTTTCGGCCATCGGAGGTAATCGCATCATTCTTCCAGAGATCCATGAAGCTCCTCTCTTGATCGACGCTCCACGAAAGTGATTTGGCAGCAACAGAAGCAATAGGGTTAACACATTTGATTATACTTCGATAATTCTATATAGTAATGATCCTATATCATTCCACCTTAAGCATCATTAGCCCATCTAGCGATTGGAATCTCGTACCTTAAAATGTATGTTCAGATCATCGTAAGGTAGTGATATAGATGATTATAGGATAAAATTACCCCTTATAAGCTAGGCCATCTAGCTCCTCTCTTTCGTCTATGATCTTTTTGCCCTCTTCGATTGTGACAGTGGTGGTAAGGTCATGCAGTGGGAGCTTAAGGCCATCCTTTACTGACTCGGTGGTGCGGATTTTCCCAAAGAATGTGGCCTCAATGGTGATGGTATATCTTGATGGTGATGGGTGCATCGTAAGGCATTTCAGGATGATTGAAGAGAAGTACTTGATGGAGTTGTTCAGAATTTGCGAGGCAAGTGTAACTCCCAACCTTTCTCCCTCCTCATTTGTGGCTGTCAAAAAATTCTCTTTCTTCTTCTTTTTGTACAGTCAAACGATCCTACCACTCGAATATAAGTCAAACCCATAATATTAGAAAGCAATATCAAGCATAAAATATAAGGACATGAGTCCCCACTGATTCAAGATCAGATACCTATATAATGGACAACGAAGGAAACCATTCAGTCAGCAGCGGAGTTAGCTTCCCTATAAACATGACGACAATAAACCTCATCAACCAAATGGATGGCTGATCTAATGTTGTGAATAACAAGATTGGCTACAAATTGATCCTCAGCATCCAGTCTGATTTAGTCAATGACTATAGCATAATCATCCTTAATATACAGTCGTCGAGCGCCAAAATGCGGGTAGCATATATGATGCCTATCCAAGTAGCATGAAGCTCTGCCCGCAGAATAGAGGTATCAATAAGGCTTCGCCCCACCAACAGCCAGCATCAATCCATCTGGATCCCAAATAACAAAATCCGCACCAGCCATCCTCCCTCTAACACTCTCATCAAAGTTCATCTTGACAAAACTCAGGGGTAGGGACTCCCAAGAGATAAAAACTGTAGACCGATTCGCTACCGTAGTAGCAGAGGAGCCTCAGATGCTGGATCTGTCAGAAAGGTGGGAAGAATTATACTGCCAATACTTAGCAGCCAACTCTGTTGCCTGCCTTAGAACTCTGTCAATGGATGAAAGGATGAACCATCGAACCACATCTCTCCTGCATTATTATCATCAATAATTAAGTTTGTCAGAGTCCTTAATATCATGATCGTCAAGCATCGCTTTAATCTCCACTTGAGCCCTCGCTGAATGTTATCGCTCCTTGGCGTAGAAGGAGCAACCCTAGTTAAACCCCTCTTCTCCTACTTCCTCATTGAGCCACTTGACATGATGGACGCTTGGCCATCCTTTGATGGAGGCTATTTCCTGATGGGGCCAGTTGACCCCATGGGAAATGATGATCGCACCTGGGCGGCCTTGGCAAGTTGGCTCATCCTCAACGGCCTTCCTAGGCGGACGCTTCCTAGGCAGCCTTCCTAGACAGTCTTCCTAGGTGGCCTTCCTAGACGGTCTTCCTGGACGGCCTCTTCAAGTTAGCCTCCGACTTTTAAGTTAGCCACGATCATTTTCTACTCAGCTTCTCTCCTTCCGCGGCTACGTTATATCTTTAGCACCAAGGCATTTATGGTCTTATGACAGCCATGTACATCCCACGTGCTTGCTCTAAGGCATTTATTGTCTTATTCCCTCCCGTGCACTAAGGCATTTATGGTTGCCATGTTGGCATCCTTACATGAGAAAAGATGGCATAGGAGGAAAGGAAGCCAGAACGAGGAGTTCCTAACTCAATGCCTCAAGTCGTCCCCGATGACTCGTTCTAGATGGTTCTCATAGACTCATCTTCTATCCATCCTGGTCCTTCCCAGCACCATCTCTCCCGGCTCCGTCTTGATCCTCTCCGACTCCACAGACTCGGTGGCAATGACTCCCGGCTTTCGGATTTCTACTCTAGGCGGCCAACTCCCGATTCTCTACTCCCTCACATGCTTGGTTCCACCATTGTCCGTACGTGCATGAGGGAGGTACAAATAATCAAGTGGCCATCCATCTCTGATGGGATAGCGCCTGTAGCTCTGACATACCACCAGGAAACAAGTCATGCTATTGTTGCCCTTATCATAAAGAGGACAAGAGACCATGCCCCAAGACTGACAGACTCTTCACTATTGCTGCCATCACCTTAAATGCTCTGACAAGTGGCAGCACCTCAAGTCTCACAGAAATCAACCCTGACATTCCATTCATAAAAGTCATCATTCATCATGACACCTCAATCACTCAGACCAGATGAGCCCCAAAAGTCACGGTCCATCATGAGGCTCCACATGACTCATCCCTTCACTAGACGACAAGGCTCCAAGCTTCTCAGGCAAGCCACACTGAGTCCAAAAATGAATAAAATGGGTAAGAAGGACCCCCGACCAAGTTAACCACAGCAACACATGCTCATATGCTCACAAAGAGCTCTCCTCTCTCTCTCTCTCTCTCTCTCTCTCGAGCTTTCTCAAGCTCATGACTGTTGCCCAGAGCACTGACTTGAGCATCGAAGGGTCCCCGCCAGAATCTCTGGTTCCTAGGACTTTTTGCAGGCTTCCAATCGAGCAAAGCCCACCGGAGGATCCTCAGCATGCCGAAGAAGGTGACCGAACGCTCGCGGACGTTCGAGAAGGGTGATCTGGTAACAATAGATTGGCGCGCCAGGTTGGGGCGAGCGTGATACTAAAGGAAAGAGAGCTTTGTCTCCCTGAGCTATAAGCCTTTGTCCTCTCTAAGACAACCATGTGGTGATGCGCATGCCGAAGGTCTCCATCAGTCATACCGGGGGGCATCCACATCGCATTGAGCAGCAGAAGGCCACCCTCTCTGCTCCTCCTTCACTATCAGCTTTAGCTGATCTACCTAACCAATTAGTCATCCTCAATCAACAAGTTCAAGCCTTGGTTGCAGCAGTTTATGAGCTGCAGGAGCAACGCTCGATGGCCACTCAACAGCAGCCCAAGCCTCTCACACCGCCTGTGATAGCTGCACCAGTTAGCCAACAATCTACCCACGAAAGATCTTCTCAGAGAGAGGCTGACTGCCATCATTCTTCACCTAAACACCACCACCATGAAGCTTTCAAAAGACTGCGGTCTCCTACCTTTCGCTCGAGTAGTCCCTCTCCCCGACAGTAGCATGGGAAGGGACCCGAGCGGGAGCATTATCAGCAGCATCACTCCTCCCCTTCCTCATCTTCCGAGTCATCTGGGGAGGACCTTAATCCTGAGATAAAGAGGCATCTGGATGAACAACACCGATGGTTGGAGGAGCTCATCCAGAGGCTCAACAATCAGCCAGAGGCGGACTACAACACTCATCCATCCCTTACTCATCGTATTATGAAAGAGCCTATTTCTTCTAGGTTTCGCCTTCCTCAGTTGGATCTGTTTGATGGCACCACGGATCCACTTGACCATCTCAAGAGCTACAAGGATCTGATGCCAATTCAAGGGGCAACCGATACCCTTTTATGTATGATTTTTTCAGCCACCCTACAGAAAGCTGCACGCGTTTGGTATTCTTACCTACCTCCGCATAGCATCGACTCTTTCCAATAGTTGAAGATGGCTTTCTTGATGTACTTTGACACCTGTCAAAGGATTCTCTGGATGGCAGGTAGTTTGTGTTGGGAATTGTATCCTAAAGCCAATCATTTGATGATTGTGCTGATGTAAATTGTATATAAATTGATATATTAATAAAAGTTATTTGGCAGTTTATTCATTACAAGAACATCTTCTTAAAACTCCTAATAGTAATGAAGCCCTCAGGATCTTCCTTCACGATAAAGGAGGATTTATCTTTGAAGGTCCTTAAAAGAGTTCGCGACCAAATGATATACTATGACAGGGCCATAGTACTATCAATTATAGGACGTTGTATATCATATTTGTTGGTTGTCCTCTTAACCAAGGAGTGTAGAGACACTGGTATGACATACAGGTGAAAGTGTAGGAGTACATTTCACCGAACGTGACTCATTTTCGGATACTCTACTGTCAAGAGTTAATCCGAGAAGATATAGGTATAAGTATCCTTCAGACCTGAAGATCACAACCAGTGGCTTACAAGAAACTCATTGTACTTAGGTGCCGGACCACCTGGATTTCTAATCCAGCTACGAAAGGTTACTGGGTGCAGTCAAGTACTTGTGGTAGTCAGTTGTGGATCAAGATGGAATTTGACCTATCCCGTTAAAAGGAGAAATGCTTGTGTTTCAATTTAGCAAGACCTTGGCCAAGGCACTTCATGTGAAAGTCACATGATCACTAAAATTGAAATCACTTTATGGATTTGCTGTTTAGAGTTGACAGGCTCTTAAGCCATCCTTAGCATTTGTGGTCAAGAGGATGAATTATACGGTAACTGTTTCTTAGGGTTCTTGGAGTTTGCTCGGCAACTCTTCGACCTATCCGGACGTCGGGTTCCATTGCTAGATGGGCACATCGATTAGTATAGAAAATTATTTCTATGCTACCGGCTTAGGTTCGAACCTAGAGAGTCACACGCATAGAAGTTTCCTAGGATGATCTATTTGCTGATCAACGATTGAGAATCGTATATGATTTAATTAATCAATTTGATTGATTGAATTATCTCAATTGGATTAAGTACAAGTGAATAAGATTCAATTTGGTTTAAGTCTATTAGAAGGACTAATCAATTTCAAATATTGATTTGAAATTAGATTTGATTTGGATTTAAATAGATTCAGGATTAGCCAAATTTGATTTGGGCTAGGACCATGATCTATATTGGTTTAATCCAATAAATTTCAAATTAGCTTAAAACCAAAAATCCAAACCCCATGTGTGAAAAAGGTTTTCTCGCATGATGAGATAACTAAAATCTCATCTCATGAGAAATTAAATTCTCATGCAGAATTTAATTTATAACTTTTAGTCTTCTTCAAATGATTCCCAAGTTCAAGAAAAATAAATTTTGCTAAAAGGTGCCTCTTTGGAAGAGCACTCCACACAACTCTCCGTGCATTGACAAGTGTGTGAATTAATGTGCCTCTTTGGAAGAGCACTCCACACAACTCTTCGTGCATTGACAAGTGTGTGAATTAATGTGCCTCTTTGGAAGAGCACTCCACACAACTCTTCATGCATTGATAAGTGTGTGAATTTAATATGTCTCTTTGGTTTTCACAAAAACAGCGGAATTCTAAATGTTAGAATTCAATAGGCTGGCTAATATGAAACTATAAATAGAGGACATCCCTCACCAGATAACACAACACAAGATCAAAAGAGATCAAAAATTCTAAACAGTTAGAACCAAGTGTTACAGTTCTAAGAGTTAGAACAGAAAATTCTGGTGTGATTTTAGTGTTAGCAAAAGCTTGGTGGATCTTGGAGGAAGATTCAAGTGGAAGAATTCAAGATCAGCAAAATTATTTTTTCGCGAGCTAGCACTCCCGGGAATCCGATCATTCGGGGGCTTCGCGTGGACAATACTAGAGGCCGGACGATTGAACGGCTGCAGAGCACAAAGGATTTACCTACTGTTCTTAAGGTGAGTGATTTGATCCTTAGATCTTAAGGCAGGCTTCAAGATGAGTAGTATGACTTCTCATCTTGAAGATTAAGATATGATCTTAATTATTTAATTTATATGCAATACTTAGATCAAACGATCTTATAATATAAGGCAAAGATATGATCTTGATGCATGTTAGAAAGATTAATATGTAATCTTTAAATTTCCGCATTGATAATTGTTATCAAATTTTAAAATATGCATGCCTCGGGGATTAACTCTCCCAACAAATGGTATCAGAGCAATGGTTTCTTATTGATCTAATTTATTGCATGTAAATTAATGTTCTTATTAATTGTGTAATTATGGCTAAAACTAATCGCAAGGCTATATTGAAAATTCAAATTACCCATTCAATGAGGTATTCTGTGACATATTGCCGTGCTATTGTTTTATCATTGATGCTCAATCCAAAGATAATTTAAATTGAGCTTATGCATCAAAACATAGATTACACGCACTCTCAAAAGATGTTTTATATTTGATACATATTGATGTTGTATAAAAGCATGATATTTGCATGTTTAGTATAAAACATAGATATGATATATGATGGCATGATGTCTATGTTATGAAACATACAAATATTTATGAGAGTCTAATTTGAATGTCAAATGTTAATTCATAATCTCTTTAGATATGATCTAAATATAGGAATTATGAGTAGTAACATAATACATGTGATGCTTGATTGAAATATATGACATGTAAACATGAAATATATTTAATCTTTTGGGTTAGCTAAATCGGGTCCATAAAGGGTTAGACCCTAAGGTTTAAATCAACTGGACTAAAAGAGTATTTGAACAAATCTAATTAGATTAGGTTAAGAATGCTCTAAATCAAACAATAGTTGTAGTTGATCATGTCCTTCTCTTTGATTAAACCAAATGGAAGTAGATTAGGCTCCGTGGTTGAGCATGAATCTCTTAGATGGTCAAATCAGAATTGGTTAACCATATGATGTCAAGGTGAGTTGGCAAGTTGCTCTAGGATCAACGATCGAATGGTTTTTAATTGGGAGCTACTCGTATTGATGCGTCTTTAACGAGTTAATGGCATATCCCTCCCATCGATCTCACTCACCTGGTCAATGTGGTGAACCATTTATGATTCAGATCATTTACCTGATTCGGGTTGACCCATGCCTGTAAGGAAATCAGTCTGACTGATTTAGGTGCCACTTAACCTGACTTAATCTTGTTTCATTCTACCCATTTCATACATTCAGTGGGAGAACTTGATTAGTCAATTTGTCTTCAAATTATAAAATCCTCTAAAATTATTAGGTCCTTAAAATGAAATAGTTATATGATAACTAGATCATAGCCTCCCATTAAGGTGGGTGATAATGAGTCCGATGTCTTGATAATCATTGGAGGCACTCCATGCCTGGTGCTTGTCAACCATCGAATTATCATTCATTATATGATAAGTCAGCGTAACTATTAAATAGACAGTCAGGTGAGCCGAGCTTCACTCGGGCTTGGTTGTCTATTGATAGGTTACACTGATTATATCATTTAATGGTTGGACCTAACCAGAACTTTCAGTGGAGGCACTCCATGCCTGCTGAAGAGGTACATGGGGCAAAACTGAACACTAAGAATTATTTTGGGAAACAATTGGTTTTGAACCTACTCTTAGATGCATATGGGTTGGCCAAGCTTCACTTGGGCCTGTATGTAGTCTATGTAGATCTTAGTGCCCGCTAAAGAATTAAGAATAATTCTTCGAATTGGGGTGTAGAGGCTGCCAATTTAAACAAAATAGTGGAGAATCTTTAGACTAAAGTCCAAGTCTTTAGACTGAATCAATTTATATACTAATAAACTTTAGTTTTTCCTTATGCAGAAAATGGCCACTAATTTATCATTAAGGTCCCTATTGGATAGTGACAAGTTGAATGGTTCAAATTTCAATAGCTGGTTTAGAAAACTTAAGATCGTCCTTGAGCATGAGAGGATTCTATATATTCTTAATAATCCTGCACCAAAGATACCTGATGCAAACACACAAAGTTCTGAGAAAGACACTTATCAGAAGTGGCTCAATGATAGAACTAGCGTACGTTGCATCATGCTAGCAGCAATGAACGATGAATTCGGTCGCCGGTTCGAGAATGCTCAGCCAGAAGAAATCATTCAAGCGTTGAATGAATCTTTCGGCACACCTGACGACGTTGAAAGGCACAAGACTAGTTGTGCTATTTTTAATGCTCGAATGAGGGATGGATCTCCTGTCACTGATCATGTATTGTACATGATCGAGAAGATAGAACTGCTAAGCAAGCTCGGCTTTCCCCTACATGAGCAGTTGGGAAAAGATGCGATCCTGAATTCCTTGCCTCCATCCTTCCGACCTTTCCTTACTCATTTTCGAATGACAAAGCCTGCAGTCAACTACCACGGTTTGTTGGGGTTGTTACAGAACTTTGAGAAGGATAACCAGCTCTCTAAGGGTTTGGTTAATGTGGTTGAAGGATCTAAGGTAGGGCGTCAACCCTTTGGGAAAGGGAAGAAGAAAAAGAATAAGAAAAAGGTGCAACATGCTAGGACATCTATAAGGGGTCAGATGCAGAAGAAGAAAGTTGATAAAAGTCAAGCTGAATGCTTTCATTGCAAGATGCAAGGGCACTGGAAGAGGAACTGTCCTCTTTACATTGCCACACTTGATCCAAACAGGCCGAAGAAGAAAAAGGGGCAAGATGTTGCTCAACAAGGTATTTATATGATAACACCTTGTAATTTTTCTGTATATGATAATCAGACCTGGGTATTGGATACCGGGAGTCCTTTTAACATTTGCAATTCATTGCAGGGACTACAGGTCACTAAAGATTTGAGGACAATGAAAGATTCCTTAATGTCGGCGATGGAAGATTAGTTCCAGTTCTGGCATTAGGAGTTCTTGAAATAGTTTTCAATAGAAATGTCATTATACTAAATGATTGTCATTTTTGCCCAACGTTCTTGTTGAACGTAATTTCTGTAGGCCTTCTGGCCAAAAGTCATTATGAAATTTCAATAAAGGATGTTACTTTGAATATCATTATGAATGGAGTCACTGTAATGACTGGGCATTTATCTAATGGCATTTATATATTATCACAGCCTGTGAATGTAGTGTACAAATCAAGTAAGCGCCCTAGAACAACTGATGTCACAGACATTTATCTTTGGCACCATCGGCTGGGTCATATCAATAAGAACAGATTAAACAGGTTAACTCAGGAGGGCATCCTTCGAGTTGATGATTGTGAATCATTAACTACCTGTGAATCCTGTCTTCTTGGTAAAATGACCAAGTCATCTTTTACTGGAAAAGGTGAAAGAGCTAAAGAGCTATTAAGTCTAGTACATACTGATGTATGTGGACCAATGAGCACTTGTGCCAAAGGTGGATATTACTACTTCATTACTTTTACAGACGACCTTTCTAGGTTCGGTTATGTCTATCTTATGCGACATAAATCTGAATCGTTTGAAATGTTCAAACAATATCATAAAGAAGTAGAAAAACAAACAGAAAATGTATTAAGATCCTTCGATCAGATATACCTTTCCAATGACTTTGTGACATATTTAAGGGAGAATGGGATTCTCTCCCAATGGACTCCTCCAGGAACACCACAACATAACGGTGTGTCAGAAAGGAGGAATCGAACTCTGTTAGACATGGTTCGGTCCATGATGGGTTTTGCAAGCTTGCCAATATCCTTTTGGGGATATGCATTAGAATCAGCTTGTCATATTCTCAATAAGGTTCCAAGTAAGTCTGTTTCAAAAACTCCACATGAGATGTGGTATGGACATAAACCGGTAATCACCTATCTGAGAGTCTGGGGGTGTCCAGCTTATGTGAAACGTGCAAAATCAGACAAACTTGAACCCAAATCTGACAAATATTTTTTCATCGGCTATCCGAAAGAAACCAAAGGATATTACTTCTACAATACTGAAGAACAAAAGTTGTTCATTAGTAATAGAGCAGTTTTTCTTGAAAAGGAGTTCCTTAGTGAAGGAACAAATAGCTCTAATGTTGAACTTGAGGAAGTTCATCAAGTAGAAGGAACAACACAAACCAGTGAACCCTTAGAATCTGAGTTGATTAGATCAAACTCAAAACCCATTTTAGATGCACCATTAAGGCGATCTGGTAGAGTACCACATCAACCGGACAGATACTTAGGTTTCTTGGTCCAGAACGATGATCCTGTTGAACTCGATGAGAACAACGAGGATCCGATCACCTATATGGATGCTATGCAAAGGACTGACTCTAATAAATGGCTTGATGCCATGAAATCCGAACTTGATTCCATGAAGGACAATAATGTATGGACATTAGTTGACCCACCCGAAGGGATAAAACCCATAGGGTGTAAGTGGGTTTTCAAGAGGAAAAGAGGCACAGACGGAAAGGTTGAGACCTATAAAGCACGTCTGGTTGCCAAGGGGTATCGTCAACGTTATGGTATTGACTATGATGAAACGTTTTCTTCTGTGGCAATGCTGAAATCCATTCGGATTATGCTAGCTATAGCAGCACACTTAGATTATGAGATTTGGCAAATGGATGTTAAAACCGCTTTTCTAAATGGTGATTTAGAAGAATAGGTGTATATGATACAGCCTGAAGGTTTTATATCTGAAGACGAGTCTAAAGTGTGCAGGCTACAGAAGTCTATTTATGGACTTAAGCAAGCATCTAGGAGTTGGAACATACGATTTGATAAAGTGATCAAATCTTATGGCTTTATTAAGAATAAAGAAGAACCTTGCATTTATAAATGGGCTAACGGTTCCGTTATTGTATTTCTTGTATTATATGTGGATGACATTCTCTTAATCGGGAATGATGTCCCTGCATTACAAGGAATAAAGACATGGTTATCATCACAATTCTCCATGAAAGATCTGGGAGAAGCATCATACATCCTCAGGATGAAGATCTATAGAGATAGATCTAAGAGGATGCTTGGTTTATCCCAATCTACGTACATTGACACAGTGCTAAAGAGGTTTAGCATGAGAATTCCAAGAAAGGCTATCTTCTGATAGGCCATGGAATTCATCTTTCTAAGAAGGATTGTCCGACAACTCCTAATGAAAGAGAACGTATGAGTCGAATTACATATGCTTCGGCAGTAGGATCGATTATGTACACCATGACATGTACAAGACCAGATGTGGCATACTCACTAGGAGTAGTGAGTAGATACCAATCTGATCCAGGAGAAAAACACTGGCAAGTTGTTAAGACAATCCTTAAGTATTGAGAAATACTAAGGACCAGTGGTTAGTCTATGGAGAGTCTGATTTGAAACTTGTTGGATATACTGATTTCAGTTTCCAATCAGATCATGATGATAGCAAAAGTGTATTGGGTTTCGTGTTTATCCTAAATGGTGGAGCTATTTGCTGAAAAAGTTCCAAGCAACATATAGTGGCAGATTCGGTGTGCGAGGCAGAGTATGTCGCTGCATCAGATGCTGCGAAAGAAGCTGTGTGGCTGCGAAAGTTTATCTCCGAGCTTGGAGTGACACCTTTCATAGATGGACCAGTCCTGTTGTACAGTGACAGTACTGGTGCCATAGCTCAAGCAAAGGAATCATGAGCACATTAGCGCACCAAGCACATACTGCATCGGTTTCATCTTATACGAGAGATTATAGACCGATGTGACATAAATCTTCAGAAGATTGATGGAAAGGAAAACCTAGGTGACCCATTTACTAAAGCACTCAGCATCAAGGAGTTTGATGACTATAAATTGAAGATGGGTGTTAGATACTGTAATGAGTGGCTTTAGGCTAAGTGGAAGTTTGTTGGGAATTGTATCCTAAAGCCAATCATTTGATGATTGTGCTGATGTAAATTGTATATAAATTAATATATTAATAAAAGTTATTTGATAGTTTATTCATTACAAGAACATCTTCTTAAAACTCCTAATAGTAATGAAGCCCTCAGGATCTTCCTTCACGATAAAGGAGGATTTATCTTCACGATAAAGGAGGATTTATCTTTAAAGGTCCTTAAAAGAGTTCGCGACCAAATGATATACTATGACAGGGCCATAGTACTATCAATTATAGGACGTTGTATATCATATTTATTGGTTGTCCTCTTAACCAAGGAGTGTAGAGACACTGGTATGACATACAGGTGAAAGTGTAGGAGTACATTTCACCGAACGTGACTCATTTTCGGATACTCTACTGTCAAGAGTTAATTCGAGAAGATATATGTATAAGTATCCTTCAGACCTGAAGATCACAACAAGTGGCTTACAAGAAACTCATTGTACTTAGGTGCCGGACCACCTGGATTTCTAATCCAGCTACGAAAGGTTACTGGGTGCAGTCAAGTACTTGTGGTAGTCAGTTGTAGATCAAGATGGAATTTGACCTATCCCGTTAAAAGGAGAAATGCTTGTGTTTCAATTTAGCAAGACCTTGGCCAAGGCACTTCATGTGAAAGTCACATGATCACTAAAATTAAAATCACTTTATGGATTTGTTGTTTAGAGTTGACAGGCTCTTAAGCCATCCTTAGCATTTGTGGTCAAGAGGATGAATTATATGGTAACTGTTTCTTAGGGTTCTTGGAGTTTGCTCGGCAACTCTTCGACCTATCCGGACGTCGGGTTCATTGCTAGATGGGCACATCGATTAGTATAGAAAATTATTTCTATGCTACCGGCTTAGGTTCGAACCTAGAGAGTCACACGCATAGAAGTTTCCTAGGATGATCTATTTGCTGATCAACGATTGAGAATCGTATATGATTTAATTAATCAATTTGATTGATTGAATTATCTCAATTGGATTAAGTACAAGTGAATAAGATTCAATTTGGTTTAAGTCTATTAGAAGGACTAATCAATTTCAAATATTGATTTGAAATTAGATTTGATTTGGATTTAAATAAATTCAGGATTAGCCAAATTTGATTTGGGCTAGGACCATGATCTATATTGGTTTAATCCAATAAATTCAAATTAGCTTAAAACCAAAAATCCAAACCCCATGTGTGAAAAAGGTTTTCTCGCATGATGAGATAACTAAAATCTCATCTCATGAGAAATTAAATTCTCATGCAGAATTTAATTTATAACTTTTAGTCTTCTTCAAATGATTCCCAAGTTCAAGAAAAATAAATTTTGCTAAAATGTGCCTCTTTGGAAGAGCACTCCATACAACTCTTCGTGCATTGACAAGTGTGTGAATTAATGTGTCTCTTTGGAAGAGCACTCCACACAACTCTCCATGCATTGACAAGTGTGTGAATTAATATGCCTTTTTGAAAGAGCACTCCACACAACTCTCCGTGCATTGACAAGTGTGTGAATTAATGTGCATCTTTGGAAGAGCACTCCACACAACTCTTCATGCATTGATAAGTGTGTGAATTTAATATGTCTCTTTGGTTTTCATAAAAACAGCGGAATTCTAAATGTTAGAATTCAATAGGTTGGCTAATATGAAACTATAAATAGAGGACATCCCTCACCAGATAACACAACACAAGATCAAAAGAGATCAAAAAAATTCTAAACAGTTAGAACCAAGTGTTATAGTTCCAAGAGTTAGAACAGAAAATTCTGGTGTGATTTTAGTGTTAGCAAAAGCTTGGTGGATCTTGAAGGAAGATTCAAGTGGAAGAATTCAAGATCAGCAAAATTGTTTTTCCACGAGCTAGCACTCCCGGGAATCCGATCATTTGGGAGCTTCTCGTGGACAATACTAGAGGCCGGACGATTGAACGGCTGCAGAGCACAAAGAATTTACCTACTGTTCTTAAGGTGAGTGATTTGATCCTTAGATCTTAAGGCAGGCTTCAAGATGAGTAGTATGACTTCTCATCTTGAAGATTAAGATATGATCTTAATTATTTAATTTATATGCAATACTTAGATCAAACGATCTTATAATATAAGGCAAAGATATGATCTTGATGCATGTTAGAAAGATTAATATGTAATCTTTTAATTTATGCATTGATAATTGTTATCAAATTTTAAAATATGCATGCCTCGGGGATTAACTCTCCCAACAGTTTGTTCTCCATCGGACAGAAGGATAAAGAACCACTAAAAGATTTTGTGGCCCATTTTAGGATGGCTGCCATGGAGGTTTATTACCTCAATGATGCTGTGGTCACTTTGGCCCTAAAGAAGGGACTTCGCTGCTCCTACTTCACTTATTCACTAGACAAGAAGTCTCCTAGCTCCTACCCTTACTCCTAAGTCATGCGCAGAAAATATTTGCGCCGATGAAGCTGACTTTATACATAGGCACTAAAGAAAAGATAGCCTCATGGCACTAAATTGCAAGCCTCTAGCTCGCGCTCAGACTTCTACCAATTATGCAATTATGCTGTGAGGCATCCCAACTGATTAAACAGTAAAAGCATCTTGAAGCCCTTTAAATGAAGGCATCAATGGCAGAATAATTCCCAGAATGGATAAACTTGAGGCATCGCCCATGGCTGCTCACCTTGGGCATTTATGAGCATCCTAACTCCTAGTCACAGCAATTATGGGTGTTTTAATTCTTGGTGGTGGTAAGCCGGGAGGTGCTGGTGCTATTAATACAAGGTGAAAGATGGAAACAAGGGGCTTTAACTGATTGATTCCACTTTTCCCTCTCTCCCCTCTCTCTTTCTCTCTGTTGTACCTAAGAGCCAAACCGAGCCTAGGGCTTCTTACGGATTCTATTCCAGTTGCTCTCGGATTTTGGCATGATACCTTCCACCTTCAGTGACATATTTTCCTAGGGGACAGATCATCAACATACTGAAGTATTCCAATCAGTGGAAGAAGACCAATTTCTTCAAAGAAAAAGCTTTCAAGCCCTTAATCGATATCGACATCAAACACGACGCAAAGGCAAAAAGCCACGAAAGCTAAGTACACTACACTTTGAGAACAAGTTTCTTTTCATTCAACTTCTCAATAACCACTCGGGCCGGCCGGGCAACCCCCGAGGTAGTTTCTCGGTGGCCCCGCAATCATAAGGACACCCCCGGACCGGCGCGAAAAACCTCTGAGGCGGTTCAAGTCCCATGGTCTCAACGGCCCTGAGTCAAACTCCTGGGCCGGCCGGGCAACCCCCGAGGTATTTTCAAAGTGACCTTGATGGCCCCGCGATCATAAGGATACCCCGGGACCAGTGACCTTGATGGCCCCGCGATCATAAGGATACCCCGGGACCAGTGCGAGAAACCTCCGAGGTAGTTCAAGTCCTATGATTTTGGCGGCCCTGAGTCAACGTCCAGACCGGCC
This sequence comes from Calamus simplicifolius, assembly GCA_900491605.1. Lineage (NCBI taxonomy): Eukaryota > Viridiplantae > Streptophyta > Magnoliopsida > Arecales > Arecaceae > Calamus > Calamus simplicifolius. The sequence continues at coordinate 582,597 of UESW01004844.1, forward strand.
GCAAAACCCCCAAGATGGTTTTATTTAAGCCTCAGCAGCCTTATACCTGCCTCAGTGGCATCATTATAACCTCAATGGTTTTATTGCAGCCTCAACGGCTCTATCAGCTCCAGCGGCTTTCTCTTGCCTTAGCGACTAACGGCCAACAGTGGTCAGTTAGAGGCCCCAAGTCAGCTCACAGCGGGAGAGATCAACCCCAGCTCATAGTTAACAGGCATCCATTTTCAGACTCTGCGGCCGCGTTACATCTCTTGCACCAAGGCATTTATGGTCTTATGACAGCTATGTACATCCCATTATGTGCTTGCTCTAAGGCCTTATTCTCTCTCGTGCACTAAGGCATTTATGGTTGCCATATTGGCGCCCTTACATGAGAAAAGATGGCGTAGGAGGCAAGGAAGCCAGGACGAGGAGTTCCCAACTCTATGCCTCACGGTCGTCCCGATGACTCCGTTCTAGATGGTTCTCCCAGACTCATCTTCGGTCTATCCTGGTCCTTCTTGGCACCATCTCTCTCGGTTCCACCTTGATCCTCTCCGACTCCATGGACTCGGCGGCAATGACTCCCAGCTTTCAGATTTCTACTCTAGGCGGTCGACTCCTGATTCTTTGCTCCCCCACATGCTTGGTTCCACCATTATCCGTACGTGCATGGGGGAGGTATAGAATAATCAGGTGGCCACTCATTTCTGATGGAATAGCGCCTGTAACTCTGACATACCACCAAGAAGCAAGTCATGCTGTTGATGCCCTTATCATAAAGAGGACAAGAGACCATGCCCCAAGACTAGTAGACTCCTCACTATTGCTGCCATCACCTTAAATGCTCTAACAAGTGGCAGCACCTCAAGTCTCACAGAAATCAACCCTGACATTCCATCCACAAAAGTTATCATTCATCATGATGCCTCAACCACTCAGACCAGATGAGCCCCAAAAGTCATGGTCCATCATGAAGCTTCACATGACTCATCCCTTCACTAGATGATAAGGTTCCAAGCTTCTCAGGCAAGCCACCTGATTCCAAAGATGAATAAAATGGGTAAGAGAGACCTCCAACCAGGTAACCACAGCAACACACGCTCATATGCTCACAGAGAGCTCTCTCTCTCTCTCTCTCTTTCTCTTTCTTTCGAGCTTCCTTAAGCTCACGACTGTTATCCAGAGCACTGACTTGAGCGTCGAAGGGTTTCCGCCGGAATCTTCGGCCCTTGAAACTTTTGTAGGCTCCCGATCGAGCAAAGCCCGCTGAAGGATCCTCGGCACGCCGAAGAAGGTGATGGAATGCTCGCGGACATTCGAGGAGGATAATCTAGCAACAACATTTTCCATCTCCAATCACCCATCATGCTAGCTTTAAAGCCCAATTTTTGTTGCTAGAACATCTTCCTCTCTTCACTAAAATCCCATCAAAACCCGTCCTCACCTTCATCCTTATCATTAACAATCAAGCCGATAGGAGTCTCCGATAACTTATGTCAAGCACCGCTTTAGTCTCTACTTAAGCCCTCGCTAAATGTTGCCACTCATCAGCACAGAAGGAAGAACCCTAAGTAAACACCTTCTTCTTCTATTTTCTTATTGGTCTCCATCGCGATTGAAGGTAAGGATTGCCCAACCTTCAAGGGAGACTATTTTTCATCCTTGATTGCCCATCGTGCCATGATTTTGGTGATGAGAAGATCTTAGTGGGAGAGTTGCTGAGGTTTTCTTGATGCGAAGATGATGATGACGACGTGTTATGATCAGACAAAACCAAATAAAGAATGAACGGTGATAATTCATGATTGATAATTCATGATTCTTATAATATATTCAAATGTTGTTATGATTTTGCATCATCAAAACTTTTTAATCACTAGTATATTATATATTATATCAAATGCAATAATGTTATATGATCAAAAATTAAATTGCTTTAATATAATGTAATGCAAGGATTACTGATGAATAAGGTCAGGGGATCCTATGTGCTTCCATAATTTTAATTTTAACATTGTGCTATTTTTTTTTTTGTAAAAAAAAGGGTCCTTGACCCCCATGTCTCCTACCAGCATCCTTTAATTGTCTATCAATCTTTAGCTTTTTGCCCCTTTTTTATCTAAAGACCACCAACAACCACACCAACTTTAATAATTCTTTCTTCCTTCATTACTCATTGATTCAATGAACCATGACTCTTCTTCCCCATATTACCTTAAATACTCCACTATTATGGAAGTACTCTTGTCTCCCAAACGGTACAATGAGATAACTATACCACATGGAAGCATGCTTTTTGCATGGCTATGGAATCTAAAAACAAGCTTGGTTTCATTGATGGGAGCACGCCAAACCTAATGGGACTTCGTTACAATAGCATAGCTTTTTCTTGAGACCATTAGTGTCCTTCCTCTAAGATTGCTAATGACCATGATTTCGAAAGTTGAATCAGATGGATCGGTTAAACTGATCCAACCAGAAATTAATCATCAGTTCGATCCAATTTTATTATTAAAATTAACTTTTATATGATTCAGTGAAAATAAAAAAAAATTTATTGAACCGATCTAACCCTGATTTTTAGATTTTTAATTTTGATAAATAAAATTAGGATTGAATTTTTTTAGATTTTTAATTTCTCACTTCGGTTTGCACCTAGAAACAATCCATCTATAGTTTTAAAGATATTTTTTATAATTTTAATGTTATATAAAATTTTCTTAAACATGTATATAAGGTTTAAAGATATTTTTTATAGTTTAATATTTATATTTTACTATTTTTATATTATTAAATAAAAAAATTAATTATAATTATTCAGTTCGATCGAAATGATATATCAGGTTAAACCAATTAATCCATAATTCAAATATCAAGCTAATTTGTTGTCCATTCGATTTTTAAAACATTGCTAATAACATCATCCACGCCACCTTTGTGAATGAAGTTTGGTAACGTTGAGACAGCTTTTCTCAGTAGAAGACATCTAAGATATTTCAGATTTGTTACTCCCATCTCCAGTCACAAACAATATAACAATTCCATTTCATCTTGTTATACCATTAAGGATTATGCAAGGAGTTGTCTTCTTGCACTTCCTTTTATCATATACTTAGGATTGCAGAAAGAGAGAGAATTTTACTGCTTCGTTATTACTATTTTGTATATAAAAAAAGAAAGCTTTAACTATATCAATATTCAAATCAAGCTAGCTGGTCATAGCTTGTTCAGGGTTTCCAAATGCTTAATCCTTTTATAAGAATAGAAGTTATGGTAAAACAATTTAGTACATTTCAACTCATAATTATGATAAGATAATTTGATAATTAGGTTGTCTTAAACTAATATAATCAGCTAATTTTTTTACAGGGTTTAAATTTGGTATGTCTATTGAAAAGCCAATTCAGCAGCAGATTGGATAGCCGTTCGTATGGTCTATCACTTCAATTTCTGAAGATGAAAGCAGAAGGATTCGTGCCTTATTATAGTTATATAAATTTTATTTTTAAAATATATCAGACTTAATTTATTCTAAAATGATGTGATTATTCTTCTGTTAAAAAAAAAATCAGCTGATCTTGAGCTAGGGTTTGCATCACACTGCATGGTGCCCATGAGCGTATCTTGAGGACGCATGTTTGTAGAGTCATTTTTTTAACCATGTTTGTAGAGTCATTTTTTAAACCGGTGACAAAAGGCATCGGTTTTAGAAAAAAGGGATGGAAACAACGTTTATTGTAAAACTAGTGTTAAAGTGGAAAACGCCATTTCAAATGGTGTTTTCCACTTCCAAGGTGGACTAGAAATCGATTTCATCACCACTGAAATCGCCACTTGGAGTGGCGATTCCTTTTTACAGTTGTCCTAATTGATAAATAAACGGAATTAACTTAAATATAAGTTTCTATTCAAAAACTCTAAACGGTTATCCTTAAGTTTATAATTATGATATTTAAAATATTTATCAATTTAATTAAATACATTATAAATAAGAATCAATCAAGATAAATAAAAAAAAAAGATATATTAGAAAAAAAAAGAGAGAAGACTTGGTTGTTAAGATAAAAAATGAAGAATTAATTTAAATTAGAACCCATATAATAAATTTATAATGATAATTAGAATGAAAAAAAATATTATAAAAATTTATAGATTGAAAAAAATTAAATCCTAAACTAGAACTTAAATTGATCCATTAAATGCAGATGTAACCCACCCAATAACTCATAAATTCTTTATGACTACCTAACTTAATGATCGAGTAAAAAAAAAAAAACGGATGGCATTTGGAAGCCAAACGCGGAAGAGTCTTTGTCCATCCTCTTTCCAATCCCACATGCCATTTTTTTTCGAGTAAAACAAAAAAACTAATACTAGACTTCTTTGAAATATCAAAAACTATATAGATATAATGTAACATTCTTTAAAATAATCAATACTAATACTAGACTTCAACATGCTCGACTTACCATGGAATAAGTTTTTTTTTACTCGAAAAAAATGGCAAGTGGGATTGGGAAGAGGATGGAGACCGTTTTCACATGCTATGCCTCTTCGTTTTTTTTTTTTTTTTTACTCGATCATAATGTTAGGTCCAAGTGAGTTTCGTGAGTTGTTGGGTAGGTTACATCTAACGGCATTTAATTGGATCAATTTAAGTTTTGAGTTGAGTTTAGAATTTAATTTTTTCGATCTATAAATTTTTATAATATTTTTTTCATTCTAATTATCATTATAAATTTATTATATGGGTTCTAATTTAAATTGATTCTTCATTTTTTTTATCTTAACAACCAAGTCTTCTCTTATCTTTTTTTTCTCTAATTATATCTTTTTTTATTATTTATCTGGATTGATTCTTATTTATAATGTATTTAATTAAATTGATAAATATTTTAATATCATAATTATTAACTTAATGATAACTCGAATTAAGAGTTTTTGAATAGAAACTTATATTTAAGTTGATACCGTTTATTTATCATTTTTTTAAGGATAATATACCTTTTTATTTGTAATTTATTTGATAAAATCGTTACTTCAAGTAGTGATTTTTCTATTGAAATAGATTTCTCTATTGAAATCACCATTTCAAATAGGCCATAAAATCAGTGATGATTTCAGCACTAAAATCGTAACTTAAAATAATGATTTTTAATCTGCCTTCTTTTATGCTTACGAAAAACTCTTTTATTAGCATGAAAGTAAAAAATATCATTTTAAATAATATTTTTCACTTTAACACTCATTTAACAATAAACTTTTTTTTTTTTTCTAAAATCATTTGGCATCGGTTTAAAAATCGACTCCATGTACGTAAATCATGCGTGTCATGGTATGGCCATGGGCATGGCATATCCGCGGTTGCGAGTGAGTCCAAGGGCTCCTACCCCAATGGTGGGACCCAACCACACAAACGGCGACAATTTAGATGCTCCATTTGGAACCGACGGATTGAACCCGAGCAAAGCGTCCACCGTCCACTCCACGTCATCATCATATCATACCCGGCGCCGCTCCGCATAAATATCTGGAAAAAAGCAACAATTTTAAGTTCAATTGTTCTCAAAATACGTGGGGAGTTGTTGAGCAGTGGCAATCGTCGTAATTTCACTGCCAGAACAAGAGCATTTCTGTCATTGGAGAAAAGTCCATGTGCATTCACTTGCATATAAGTTTCTATGCGAGATCACGATCTGCTCTAACTGTACTCCTCCAGGCAACGTGGACGGCGATTCATTTCCCGCATAATAGTTTTGTACGCACGTTTAGAGGGAAGTTGATTCTTTTTGTTTTGGCCCAAGAGGGTGAAAGGCGTGCACCAGTCCTCCGGATATTTAAATCGGACTCCCAGTCGTTTCAGATCCGCGGGTGGTTCCGGGTCCAAAGCTCTCGCTTTACCATCGGAGGAAGACGAAACGTAGCTCAAAACCCAAGCTCTGACTCCCCAGGAAATCTCCAAAAATATTCGGTAAATTTCTCCCATCTTACTTCGATTTTCTCTCCGATCGGGCCGTCTCGCCATCCCGATCGCGCTGGCTTTTTCCGCGAAGATTCTGACCGCTTCTACGAGGATTTCCGCGCTGGAAATGGTGATCTCGGTTCGTTTCAGATCGAACCCCCGGGCTTCCACGACGGCGGAGAGTGTCAGCGTTTTTGCGAGCATTTTCCCCTTCTTTCGATAATCCGGTGAGTCGAGCTCGGTGTTTACTCTGTTTTTTTTTGGGAATGATCTGATGTTTTTTGTGCCCGATCTGTGGTTGTAGGTCTCGTTTTGTGGGATTTGTTTGAAGAGGAGGAGATAACGAGCTTTGATTTGGATTTGCTTGCTGTTTTCGGCTCTAAATGTTTAGATCGAGGTGTGTTTTCAAATCCGCTTCGATTTGACCTCGGATCTGGACTCGAGAAAAGCAATTTTGCGAGGTATGGTCATAATCTATGATTTTCATATGTCGAGCTTTGATAGAATGTTCTACCTACAGATTGGAGCTATTTATTGCTGTTTCCCCTGTTGATATCTGTGTTCCTTTTTATTTTCCTAGGTTTTACTGTGATCGATCGCGTGGTCACTGGATCTGATTGGGAGTTTTTTTTAAAAAAGCCGTTTTGGAAACTGTTAAATGTTTCCAAATCTTGAGATGGAGACGCTGGTTTTTGTTTCTCAGCATCGGAATCAATGTTACAGCAGGGGCAAGTCTCAGATCCCCGATCGGTTCGGTTCTTCACCTTCGAGAGGCTTCAAAGGGATCAATTGCCGGACTTTCCAGTCCGGCGCCGGTATTCTGCCATCGCCTCGCTCGTTTCCCAGCCCCCCGGAGCCAAGATCGCCTGCCTTTTGCTCGGAACCGCCCAAACAATGTAGAAGAAGCAAACCCATTCCGATAAGTCGTTCACCGTCTCCTAAAGGAGCAAGCTTTAATGATGATCTCTCTTACTCTGAGCTCTGGGCAGGCCCGGCTTACTCAAATTCACCCCCTCCGAGTTCTCTACCCATCCCAAAATTTTCCCTTCGCCAGAAACGTAGCATCTCTCTTGAGCTGCCAGTTCCTCCATCTGGAATCACTCTCCCGCCGTTGTCAAAGTCCGCACCTCCTTCTCCAACCAGAGAGTCTGGTTCGTCTGAAAATGACTTCTTTCTCAACACGGCCACTGCTACGGAGAATTTGAGACGGATTCTCCATTTGGACATCGCCGATGACCGAATCTGATGGTAGACTTGGGGGGGCGTTCTGTAAATACTTGCTCTACTAATGTTGTCTTTGGTTGTTTTTTCACTTGTATAGGGAAAGTGAATAACTTTTTTTTTTTTTTAGTGTCTTTAGAAGAAGATAATTTAGGATTATCTAGTTGGAGATTTAAGGAAAATGAGGCTCTATGGCTTCTGTAATCAGATATTACCTGGCATTCGAGAAGGTAGGCATTGGAGGAAGGCTTGGAAGAGGTAGGTTGGTGGTGAATTAAGTTAATGGTTGCATTATGAAGCTAATCAAATTCATTGGGGAAGAAGTTGGGAAGGAAGTAGTAGTGGAATCAGTGAAGACAATAGCTAAGCACTACTCCTCTTCAGCCCTGTCTGTTATCTTGGTTGTTGACTCTTTGAGCTTTATCTCTCTGGTCTGTTTCTAGTATCTGGTTTGCTAACTTCAACAACCCAGATGCTGTCTTTTGCTCTCTTTTTATAGAGGTATTCTGTGTATGCTCTAGGATCAAGTGCTACAAAATGCATAGATGACTCATAGTATGAACCTCAAGATGTGTCTCTAGAGCTTGCATCTTCTTCTCTGTTCTCTTAGAGCTTGCATTTCTAGATATATTTCACTTTTCTGTCCAACGCTTATTTTCTCTTCTTGACTGTTTGTATAACTTCTTGACTTACTCTGGTCCTTCACAAGGGCATCTAGTTCGCCTCATCACTTCTTCTGGTTTTTTGGAGGAAGAAGTTGGGAGGAGAACTAGAACGAGGACTCCTCTCTCCCTTCTCTCACTTGTTTTTCTATCCCAGTGCATGCAGGTTTTGCCTGTTTGCCTGCCATGTCATGTGTTTGTCTCTGCTAAGCTCCATTAGGTAGTCTCTTTATCTTTAGTAGTGGGTGTTGAGAAATAGAAAAGGTGGTCAATTAAGTTCAGAAGTTGTGTTTAGTGAAGCATACCATCCATGGAAGGCAGCTAAACCAGTGACCCATAGCGAGGTACTTATGCCCTTGAACTTTTATCTTTATGTTCTTTGGAAGCAAGTGCTTTGTGTTTTATTTCGGTGCATGCTTTAATTGTGCTTTTATTTCTTCATGTCTGGTACGCCTGAAACAGTCATAGTTTGGCATGGCAATGGAGGAACATGCTGACATCTCCGCAGATGGTTTGTTCAGCATGCAGATTGAAGCAGCGAGGCAAAGCTTATCAGCTGACGTTGGTGGGCTTAGTTCGTCAAAGCTGGTTTCTTCCTGTGAGCGCCAGCACTTACAGCTGGTTTCATTGTAATCTAAGATGCTGTCCTGTAGTTGTTATGACCCTGTCAGCAAAGGCCTCTTGGCTGTTGAATCTTTTGGCTGTTGAGTAGAAATTACGTAGGAAAGACGCCAGTGGCTTATATTCTATGTGGTACTTTGGCCGGTAGTACTTTATCCTATTGGATCAGTATTTCTATAAGACTCCTTGTTTTCTATGCTGGCAATATAATTATTTGCTGCCAGATCTTATCGGGGATTTTATGTCTGGTTCGTGACTTCACATGGGTGCGTTCAATTAGATATCAGGTCGTTCATGCCTAAATATTTAAACAAACAGTGTCTCCTAATGTATCTGATCTTTTTGGGTGTTAAAATGTTACATCGGTTTGCAAGGCCTGTAATAGTTTCATCCATCTTTCATGCAGCTCTGGCCATGCCTGGCAATTGAAATGTTGTTCTAGAGGACCGTCCGGTGGTGATTGTGATGTGAGTTTCTTTTACAAATCGGCTTTTTCTCTTCGTGGTTTGTGGGCCATTTAAAAGAAAAAAAATTTATGCATTTCCTTTTTGATCATTCATGGGTTCGGTAGGTGTCCATGATGTGGCGCTGGGCATCTGAGCATCAAAAGAACACGATGCTTCGTGCTTGGTGCCTTGTCCGCCTTTCCTCTTTTGTGTCTTTCAACCATCAAACAAATTTTAAAAAAAATGCTTGGTGTCTTTAACGGGTGGCGTGTTGTGTTATTGGACTGCTTTGTTTGTAGCCTTCTCTTTATGTTCATGTTGATGCGTTACTCGTGTATGTAAAGCACGCCACCTGTTGAAAGATGGGGGCGAAGTGTGTTTAAAACTCAGGAGCCTGTTCCGGAGGGGAGCCTTCATGGGTCCGGCGGGATCAGGCGAGTGAAAGAAAAAGAGATGGCATTAGATGCAGCTGTCGTGGGGTCGCAGGGCTTGGAATAAAATAAAATGAAACGGACTTTCGTGTGAGGCTTCTCGTCTTTATCGCGATTCCATCCGTCAACTATGTTGTTCACCTTGAGGCTATGTTTGGATTTCGGAGAAGGAAGGGGGAGGGTAATAAAAAAAAATTAATTAATTATTTTGTTTGGATATAAAGGAAAGAACAAGTGTTATACGATAATTATGGACAGTGAAAATGAAAGATAAAGAATAAAAAATAAAAAAAATATTTTAATTTTTTTTTAAAAATATATTTTAAATTTTTTTCACAGCTTATCCGCAGGGTTAACAAATTTAATCTCTTAGAAGAAATGGAAGGAACCTATTATTATTATTATTTTTTTTTTTTTTAAACAAAATAACTTATGACCTTCTTTTTTTTTTTTCTTTTTTTTCATCTTTTTCTTAAATGATCTTTTTTTTCTTCAATTTTTTTTTTCTCCTCTTCAGTTACCTCAATCCAAACAAACCCTAAGTAACCAAATTATTCTTTCATATGGTTAGGCTAGGCTGCACTGCTGCCGTTTTTTGAATTATTAAAATGCATTCCTACCCTGCTGTGATGTCTCACCGTGAAGGACTTGATAAGTCTCACCATATCAAGAACTTAAAGGCTGTGTTTTATTTTTAGAGATTTTTTTGTTTTATTTTTTAAAAATAATTTTTATTTGTAGTTTCTGATGTCTAGAAAAAAAATATTTGATAAGCAAAATAAAATACATTTATATTTTTATAATAAATAATATATTTTAAAGGATACGTAAAAAAATCAAAAAGAATACGATAACGCAAAATATCTTTAAACTATCTTTGATTTTTTTTAAATTTTAGAGTTGTATTTTTTTAAAAAATTATTTTTATTTTTATACAGCAAATGTGTTATCAAAAGTATTTTTTATTTTTTATAAAAAATTTAAGAATAAAATTATTCTTAAAAACCAAATGTACTCCAAAATTCTCTTTCAACAAGAAACTACTTTCCCCACCTTCCCAAAACAAGGCCTAGATGACAGAAACAAATAACCCGTAAGCATTTCATGTCTACTTTTATTAATCCTTGCATGTGTGTGTATATATATATGTACGTGCACTTCAGGATTCTTGCGTAATATTGCCATCCCTCACCAGTATTATATAATACTACATGTGTAAATACTTCTGCTCATCAAAGTTTATGCTGATGTGTCAGAAAATGTAGCAGATCAGACCATGCAATTGGCTCGTAATTTGGCGAAATGATCCCATGAAAATTGCGAGTGCTTAATTAGATCACCAGATCAATGAATGGCCTATTCGGATGGCCAACCAGTTCATTAATTTAAAATCCCAATTAAGCAGGTTTGGTGTGCCTGTTGAAAATATCATGGTTTTAATTGCATTCTGCTCTTCCTTTTGTTTTTGTTTTTTGTTTACTTTTTGTTTTTGTTTTTGTTTTTGTTTTTTTAAGATGGAGAGAAAGGAACGAAGCCCCTCCTGCATTATAATTGCCAATACCAAAAACTTGAGAATGCATCATTGCTAAATGGACAAGTTTTAGGTGCATTAAGATGTCAGATTTTAAATTTAATTTGAGTTATCATTGACTGTATACTTTTATATTTTCAAAAAATAGGTTTTGATAGGCTAGTTGATCGCATGGGTAATAAAAAACAGTAATTTTTAAACAATTTTTTTAGGCGGCCATCCTCGGCGGCTTTCCTAAGCGGCTGGCCTACTGGTTTCTTTTTCAAGGATGCAATGGGCATTTAATGCTCTCTATTGCAACAAGCGTACGGTCATAATGAACAGAGAACAAAAAGGAAAAAGAGCTACGTGACACAAAAGGAAAAAGAGCTACGTGACATGTGTGGGCATAACATGTATGGGTTGTGTAGGTTCTCCATTTTATCATTAATGTAGACAAATCAATGGGCAGCATTTAATGGTGTAGAAACAACGAAGGAATTGCAACAAGCGTATAAAAGGGAAAAAGAGCTACTTCACATGTGTGGGTTCTCCCTTTTATCATTAATGTAGGCAAATCAATGGGCAGCATTTAGTGGTGCAGAAACAACAAAGGAATTCCTAGGTTGTCTTTCTTCCTTAGCAACAATCCTAGCAATCCTATGCGAATCAATGGGCAGCATTTAGTGGTGCAGAAACAATGAAGAAATTCTTAGGTGGCCTTTCTTTCTGAGCGACAATCCTAAGCAGCAACGGCAATCCTAGGCGCAATCCTAAGCGGACTTGGGGAGCATTTAAGGGACAGGAGCATTCAATAGTCAAGATGGAAGGAAATCCTAGGTGGCCTTTCTTCTTGAGCGGCAATCCTAGGCGGCAATGACTTTGGGTTGGAGCATTCAATAGTCAAAACGAAGAAAATCCTAGGCGGCCTTTCTTCTTGAGCTCCAATCCTAGGCGGCAATGGTCATCCTAGGCAGCAATGACTTGGGAGCATTTAATGGGCTGGAGCATTCAATAGTCAAGACGGAAGGAAATCCTAGGCGGCCTTTCTTCTTGAACGGCAATCCTAGGCAGGCCATTCTCAGAGGCCTCTTCCACGACAATTCTTATGTGCCGAGGCATTTATAGGTCTTTTAAATGCCCTCGTTCCAAGATATTTATTGGAGAGCATTTAATGAAATGAAGCATTCAATGTCAAGTCATAGCATTCAATGTCAAGTCATAGCATTCAATGTCAAGTCATGTACCACAAGAAGAGGAAGACAACGGAGGAAGTGCTAGGCGGCCTTTTCCTCAACGGCCTTCCTCGACGGCCTTTTCCTAAGTTCTAAGTGACTTCGGTTCTAGACTCCTAATTCCACAACTATGATAGCTTCCTACTGTATTTATGTGCTAGTACATTTATTGTCTTATAAAGGCCATGTGCATTAAGGCATTTATGGCTGCCAAGCCAAAAGGAGTTTCCGACTCCGCACCTCACGGATTTCTCCAGCTTCCATCTTCGACCTGTCCCACTCTAAACCGCAGAGGATTACGAGCAAAAGAACCTGCTTGCGTGAAGCCCACATACATGACTCCACCTTGCGTGAAGCCCACATACATGGCTCCACCATTATCCATACACGCACAAGAAAGTGTACAAGATAGACAACAGACTAGCACCACCTACCTCTGATGGGACGGCGCCTATAGCTCTAACATGCCACTAAGAAAAAACATCTTCATAAAGGCCTTGACTTATCTTCATAAAGGCCCTGACAAGTGGCGGCGCCTCAGGTCTCACAGAAATCAAACCTGACATTCCGTCCACAAAAGTCCTCGGTCATCATGAAGCTCCACGTGACTCATTCCCACTAAAGGACAAGGCTCCAAGCTTCTTTGACATACTACTAAGAAAAATCATCCTCATAAAGGCCTTGACTCATCTTCATAAAGGCCCTGACAAGTGGCGTCACTTCAGGTCTCACAAAAATCAAACCTGACATTTCATCCACAAAAGTCCTCGGTCATCATGAAGCTCCACGTGACTCATTCCCACTAAAGGACAAGGCTCCAAGCTTCTCTGACATACCACTAAGAAAAAGCATCCTCATAAAGGCCCTGACTCATCTTCATAAAGGCCCTGACAAGTGGCGGCACCTCAGGTCTCACAAAAATCAAACATGACATTCCATCCATAAAATTCCTTGGTCATCATGAAGCTCCACGTGATTCATTCCCACTAAAGGACAAGGTTCCAAGCTTCTTAAGCAAGCTACACAGAGTACAAAGATAAATAAAAGAGGTGAGAGGGACCCCCGATGAGGTAACTCCATGAAATCACAATAACACAGGCTCATTCTTGCTCACAGGAAGCTCTTCTCAGAGCCTCTCCCTCTTTCTTTTCGAGCTTCCTTAAGCTCACGGCTGTTGCCCTGGTCACTAACTTGAGCGTCGGAGGGTCCCCGCCGGAATACCCGGCCGTGGGACTTCTTGCAGGCTTTGAAGACAAAGGAAGGACCCTGATATTTCTATGGAGGAACGGTCGACGCTCAAAGACAGCAGCTCAAAGTGATCGGGCATCAACATGTTTAATGTGATTCAGATTGAATAACTGGTATAAGTCAAAATAAATTGTATGATTCATAAAGTATTGCATGATGTTCATTCCAATTATTAGTTCATGTGGATATATGGTATGAAGGTGCAGTGCCTGATTATTTAAATTCCTTAATGAGAAAGCTCTATTATAGCTATTTTCTTTTATAATTTGGTCTCCACTCCTATTCTAATTGAGCTCTAACTTTGATTAGTCCCTTGTATAAGAAGTAAAACTACTAAATCTCATGATTGGTACCTTCATGGTTCATAAGCACTTTTACATATTCTCATATGTAGGCTGATTTGAAATTGGCTATTTTAATATGTAAAATATGATTGATTTTATCTAGCAAAGTCTGTCCAGAAGCCTGGCTGGTTGATGGTTCATTTATAAATCATTGGCCCAAACTATATATACAAAAATATCTAACTAATGTCATGGCAAAAAATGGCTATTATCTTATACTATGATCATAAATCATGATTTTTTCTTATGCTCAACTTAAGTCCTAGCATGGCCGAATGATCCATGTCTAACTGTGGCAATGTTGAGGTCCTGTTCTATGCTTGTAAAGATCAATCTTGTCAGGTGATGTGCGAAGATCAATTTTGAATGCCAACATATTAGCGTTATTTATAAAAAAACAAGAAAGAGCATCCAACCATATTGCTTAAGGAAAGAAAAAATCAAAGAGCAAGTAACTTTTGATTAGCATGAGCCATGTTCAGTTAACTAAGGGCAGTCGTGGAGCATATTCAAAGTAGGGGATAGACCTATCAAAGGACCTAAAGAATTATAGCTAATAATTCAAATCATTTGATTTAAAAAGCTATAACTAATAATATAAATTGATTGACCTAAAAATTTTGATTGATAATCTAAATTAGATGATCTAAAGAGCTATGGTCAATGATCTAAATCAGCCGACTTGAAGAGATTTAGTTGATATTCTAAATTTGTTGATTTGAAGAGTTATGATTAATGGTATAAATTGATCAACCTAAAGAGCTATGACTGATTATTCAAATCGACTGGCCTAAAGAGTAAAGGTTGGCGATCCAAAATCAGCCTCCAAAGATCAATTCAAACAGAATCAACTTTGAGTTATTAGAGGAAGAAAATGATCAAAAAGAAATTGATCGCTCAAAACCAACTTATTGAAGTCCTAGCATGGTTTAGGCTTAGTAGAGTAGTAGTGATGCCTAACCCTAACACTCAGCCAGGCAACCACCAATAACTCTACCAAAACAACTTCTTAAATTTGACTAACAATCCTTGGCTTGATCAACTAAAGAATAAGTTAGTCAAAAACTATGGAAAGTATATTAAAAACTAGACCAATTAAAAACCAATTATAATTTGATTAAAAGGTACCACATAAAGCATGCTAGGGTTAGGCTCTACCCCAAGGGACTGATTTTCAAGAGTAACTAATCACTCTTAAGACTGACCTCGATTGATAAAGCTTTCTCAAGTCTGGGTGCCGGCCTCAATCAACAAAGCTTTCTTGTGTTTGGGCATTGATTAGTATTACTTGATCAAGTCTTAAGAATTGTCTTAAAAGGCTTGATATCAGAAGGAGACACCTTCATAAGTCTCAAGCCTATTCAAGATCAAAGAAAGATCTCTTCAATAGCTAGATGCCGACTTGAAAGTTAGCCAACCTGAAATCGATAAAATTTTGATATTTATCAATACTAATAAGTTGTTGAGCTCGATCAAAGCCAACCTGATTGACTAATGCCTATGAACTATTAGGCTCAGTCTAAGTAGGCTTGCACCTAATATAGAGAGATCACCTTAGTAGAGCTAAAGAAGCTGAAAACAAACAAATTACAATCCAATTGAGCTACTTTCATGACTTGAGCATAAATTTAAGCTCAACATTCAAAAGTGAAAAGAAAATAATATGGCTTAATTTGGATAGCTTACCTGATGATGACACATGACATGCTAGAGAATTGGTATGCTGTGTAATTAATCAATCGTGCCAACCAAGTATGGAAGTTCTAATCAGAGAAGGCTTTCTCTACTTAGTCGAACTATTTAGAACTCTTTTTATTCAAAGCGTATCTCTGTTTGAGTTGAAGTTTGTAACTTCATTAGAGAAGGATTTCACCATAATAGCCACACCATTCAGAGACCAGGCTTATTAAAGCCATTCACTCATTGGTGATCAACTCTCATAAAGTTTTCCTTTTATAATAGCTAACATATTCTAATTTAATTAGGACTCTTCTTTTCTTGCATAAACCTACTTTGAAAAGCAATTAATTAATCTATTCGGAGGTGTCAATTCCTTCAAGATAAAAATTATCAAGAGGATATATAATAGTTCAGATCTAGAAAAAACTGCTCCAAACGTATATAAAAGCAACAATAATCTTCATAGGTAAACAAGTCTGCTTGTTCCTTGTTTAGGTCCTATATAACCCATCGAAGAATCATAGGATTTTCCTAATTGACTTTGACTGGCTTAAGCGTTAGAAGGTTTTACTTCGAGAAAAACTTTGGGCCGGGCCCCTCAAACGCTTCTCTCTTTGGGTGCAGAAAGGCGGCCATCTAACAGAGAAGGTGTTCTATCATTTGAATAAAGACATATTTCGCTTGTTGGCATTCAAAGATCAATTTTAAATATGAATACTTCTTTTCATTATTGTGAGTTATATATAAGATGAAGATAAGGAAAAAAAAGAAAAATGGAAAACTAGGCAATTGGCTAAAGTAGGGGTGTGTATATTGGTTGTATTAGAGGCTTTCTTAGAATCAATTCAATTTTAGCTGGTTCTTAATTTTTAAGAACCAAGACCAAGCTAATCAATCTTAACTATGCCAATATGACCAACCAAGGGGAATTTCTATTTGCACCGCCTAAATTACTCGGTACACCCTCCTACATTTAAAAAAAAATTTCTAAACTTCCCTTATTTTTTCTCTCTACACCCCTGTCCCCCTCCCTTAAACATCTCTTCTCCGGCACCATCCCTTTCCTCCTTCCCAGCACCGCCCCCTCCCTCCCATCTCCTTCCCTTTTCCTAGCATCCTTCCCTCACTTCTCGGCATCTGCTCTCTCTCGGCGCGCCTTCAGCTCCCCAGCATCGGTCCTCTCCGGCCCCTAATGCCCCTTTCTTTTGGCACTGTTCAACCAAACCGGACCAAACGAAGAGCCTCTATTCGGTCCTGTTTGACCGAACGAAGGGCCTTCGTTCCGCCATGTTTGGCCGAACGGAGGGCCATGGGCCGAACGAAAGCCCTTCGTTCGGTCAAATATAGCCGAACGAAAGCTCTCCGTTCGGTCAAACAGGACAGAACAGAGGACCTTCGTTCGGTCCTGCTCGATCGAACGGTGCCGAAAGGGAGAGAAGCGCTGGAGGCTGGAGAGGACTAGTGTTGGAAAGCTAGGGGAAGTCAGGTGGTGCCGGAGATAGAAAGGAGATGGGCCTGTGTGTGAGGGGAGGGGCGCTGCTGGGGAGGGAAGGAGATGGGAGCGGTGCCAGAAGGGGAGAAGGAGACGGGAGCGAGGGTGAGGAGAGAAAAGGGAAAGGGTAGTTTAGAAATTTTTTTTAATGAGGGAGGGTGTGGAGAGCAATTTGGGCTGTGCAAATAGAATTTCGCCCAATCAAGGCCAGATTTCGACATTATCTTTTTATTTAAATAAAGTAAATAAATTATTGATTTGATTCCATAAATTAAATTGATAATGGATTTGAACTATCAAAGCAATATATATCGAAAGGCATCTTATAATAATAAAAATCAAAATATTTAAAAAATTTAGAAGATAATATATTATAAATCTATCATTCTCTCTCTCACAAACGCGCGCATGAAGAGGAGAGTGGTAGATTTTTGGGATCTATTTTTTTTTAATCTTTGGAATTAGTGAATCGCATGGATTCAAAAACAAAAGAATGATCGTATCTTAATTTGGTTACATTCGAATGTAGTCAAACTCCTGTTTATTTTTACTATCTTTAAATCCATAAGAAGTTTAGAGCCACCTTATCTTTTTTTTCCTTTTTTTTTTATGTTTAAAATTTCTGAACTATGTAGATTCAATGATACCAGAGACAATCGAATTTATATTTGACTATATTCGAATATAGACAAGTCTTATCTTTCTTCTCCTCCCTTCCTCCCTCCTTTCCTTTTCTCTCTCTCTCTCTCTCTCTCTCTCTATATATATATATATATATATATATATATCTTATTGATTTTTTTCATAACGATGGGTGCACACTGGACATGAAAGCATCTCAAGAGGATTTTTTTTTTTTTTTTTTTTTGTCACCGCGTGTCCCGCAACATGCGTAAATTATCACTCTTGAATCTTTTCTTTGGCCGAACCAGATTCTGATTTCTGAACTCATCTCATGTACAAAATAATTAGAAATAAATGGTCCTCATACTAATTCCGTCAAGAATTTGGATTCAGATAATCTTTTTATTTGCAATCCAACATAAAGCATGTCCGCTTGTGTATGTAATATTTATTTTTTAAAATTTGAAAAGAATGTTCAAATTAATCTTATTTCTTTATTTTTTAAAGATTTTTTTAACTATATTATTCTAGTTTCTTGTTTTATAGTATAATATTATAATTTTGACATAATGATGCAATACAATAAAGGGGAACCTCGCTTTGCATTGTCGTTAGTCCACTTATATTTATAATAATAAAAATTGAGCCTAACGGAGGTGCACGGTTTAGTTGTTGCCAACTTTTTTTTTTTTTTTTTTGTGCATTTTAGTGGTGCAGGATATAATAGCATAAAAGATGAGCATGTGCCATTACGTGCTTGGTGTTACCACGTTCCTATGCTATTATTATTATTATTATTATTTTATAGTAGAAGTACATGGTAATTACATAGCTCTAGCTAGCATTATTATGTGTGTTTAGAAAGGTGCTATTGATTAAAAAGCTAACCTTAATTAGTACTGCACTTTTGCAATCGATTTGTATTCAGCATTCCAAAAAGAAGATCTAGGGTCATAGCAATAATGGTTACAGGCTTAATGATATAATATATTATATATTATATATTATTATAATCGTTATTAAGTTTAAAAGAAAAATATCTATAAAGTCATGGTATTTAAAGAAACAGTAGATGCTTATAATAATAGAAATAAGAATATACTATATTATCAAAAAAAAATATCAAGCATTTTATTAAATAATAACTCATTTTGTTCAAAAAAAAAAAAAAAGGATACACCTTATAAACTCCATATCAAATTGAACTGATACATTCATGAAAGTTATATCATTAAGTTGAACTTATACATCCATAAAAGTTTAAACTTATTTTAACTTATAAAAAAATCATATTTTTACAGTTGTAATTTTTTATATAATTCACAAAGAAAACTTTTTATTGTTATTTATAGATCAACCATAGCCATTATGACCAATTGAAAATATAATATTGCTTTAATAGATTAAAAAATAATATTTAAAGCACTCTTATCAAAATATACTAACTAGTCGAGCATACTTTATTAATTATGTATATCAGCTATTTATATTATCAAATTTATAAATACTCCTTCAAAATCTTGAATTTTAATAAAAGATTATATATATTTTACGAATATCATACACTATATAATAAAATTGGTCATTGTGAAAGCATTGACATGTATATATTTTAAGAGCTCTCTACACTTGTCATGTGCCCTTTGAGAATATTTATTTATATACCATATGTCTTCTAAAAATATATTCTGTGTGCTATACTTTCAGAAGTTTACGCTCTATAGCTGTAAATTCTATGAATAAATGAAGATTTCAATATTCCTGGTAAAGAATTCATCCCTTCTTTTTCAGATTCGATCTATTGTCTTTATATGCTATCCATATAACATCACAAACATTTAAGTATTGAATTAATGCATGCAGATAATATTTAAGAGAGCCAACTTATTTATGTGCATCAAGATTTGACTATGATAGATTTATTGAGACTTCAGTCAATGTTTGTAAACTTTCTTAGAAAAGGGGGATAGCTTTTCTTCTTACAAAACTACACTTCCATTTACCTATCAATCATATATATGAATCTCACATGCAGCACGGTAAGACTGTGTTATTGATAGAATTTTAATCATGGTGTATTAGTGATTTGCTAGTATATGAGAATGCCAGAATAAATTATCCTTGTAGTACCCGATTCAAACGAACCAGATTTAATTCAGATAAACCAGGTTTGATTCAGATGAACCAAGCTCCAGTCTGTTGGGTTCCCCGGACTGACGCTTCGCTCCAAGCGAAGCGTTTAGCCTTCCGGAAAACCCCCGATCCGAGGCGCTGCACAGGTGAATAAATAGGAAGGAGAAGGACTTCTTCCTTCATGCTGGCGCTTCATCCATCAGGTAATTCCCTGCCACTCAGAGAGAGAGAGAGAGAGAGAGCTGAAGAGAGAGAGACAGAGGAAGACAGAGGGATCGCGAGAGAGAAGAGAAGGATAGCGCCGGTCGATCCATTGGTTCAGGCCCGGCAGCATGCTCGCCGCCTCGTCGGGCCTGAGCCTTGGCCGGCGACCCCGCCGGCGCCAGGGAGGCGTCCGGCGGGGTGGTGGTGGAGAGAGATGGACTGAGTGGTGCCCTTCTCTCTCAGTAAGTAAGCTCATAAAAATCTTACAATGTTTTTGTCAGAGCCACGAGGTTGAAAATGGATTGGTGGGGTGATGGATCTTCTATTAAATAAAACAAGACCCTTAATTTGTTGTAACCCCAGTATTACATATGTGTAGGGCTTGATGCCCAGACTTTATTATTGTGGTGTGTAAGGGTGTTAGCCCAAAACTTTTAGTATTGTATTTGACTTGATTTATATATAATGGTGTTATATGTTAAAATTTTGTGACGCCTTGCATGCCCGGCACGCGGTGGGTTGTCACCCTAGTCCGATAGTTGGGCCTGGGGCGTGACAATCCTCTTTTAGTACAAGATAAGGAGGAAGAAGAAAAATAAAAAAAAATAAAAAAAATAGCAATCCTATATATGCAACGCATGGGCGTATGGCTAGTATGCATATAAAACGAAGCCAGTGCCATCTCTGACAACTACGTCTATGGCTGTATTGAATATTAATTTTTTTTTCCCTCCACCATGCTATATTTCAATTGACTAGAATGGGATATCCTCCACCGTTTAAATGTTTTGAGATGGGATATCCTTGTTGTAGAATGGCTTTCCATACGGCCTTCTTCTCACCTTTCTCTTCTTCAATTCTCTCTGCATGGTTAAATGGAAGTCTGCTTTAAGTTCTGTTTTCTTGAATCTACTAATTTTTGTTTATTAATTTTTGCTCTACTACGTACAAGGGAGGAAGTTAGTCTTACGAATTATTTTAACTAAAAGCATGGAGCCTTTCGATTGAACAGGCCGAGAAGGCCAAGGGAGAAGCCGAGGAGAGGTTCAAATCAAATGACATCTCCTCTCTCCCTGACCTTCCTCAAGTGCTTGCCACCAAGCTTAGGTATACCTTGCTGATGCTAACAGAAGAGTGGGTTCACATTATAATAGCGATCAATTTCACATTATAATAATACATCTATAGTAGATTATAATGCTGCAGAGCTAAGATTGCTTTTTATGAAAATAGTCTACCTTAGAAACAAGTTTATTTAAATTGGGACTGAAGCATCAGAAAGTTGGCATGCACTACTGTTGCATGGCAGGCATATAATTATAAAATTTACATCATTAAACCTCCATCGATCATAAAACCTTCCACGTTTTACTCCATATCGATCTTATACAAGAACCATTCGTCTTTATTTTTGAACAGCAGGTGTGTTTTTTTTTTTTTTTTTTGAGTTATTTATTGTGCATTGTGGCATTGCAGTCTGCTACGCTGAAGGATTTTGAAGGATTGGTTAAAGGAGGAGGCATTGAATGCTTCCACTAATTTACTCAATTCTCATAAGAAACGAGGGGAAATGGAAGTCCATTCAAGGTTTCTTCGGTTGCGATCGAGAATGCAAGGGATGTTGAAGAGGAGCACTCGATCAGTCTTTGCCTTCCGGCAAGAGCTTATTTCCAAGGATTTATTGCCTGAAGAACACGATGCCTATCATACACTGCTCAGATTTGCATGAACTTTAAAAGCTTACAGCCGTGCAATATTGATTTTTATATATTAAAATTTAAGTTCTAAGCCTGTTTTCTAAGCCATAATTGATGTGGCCGGTGGTGCCACATGGACAATAACAGTAAAGTTGGCCAACGGCATGAGCGGAAGCTGACGGACGCTCTTGCACGCCCCGACTCCTCCAAGTCGGCCAAGACGGCCTCAACTTCTCCAAGTCGGCCTCCTGCGGCCCCGACTTCTTCAAGTCGGCCAAGTGCGGCCCCCGACTTCTCCAAGTCGGTCCGACTCCTCCAAGTCGGCACCCTGTGGCTCCGACTCCTCCAAGTCGGCCGAGGCGGCTCCGACTCCTCCAAGTCGGCCCTCTGCGGCTCCTACTAGGCCCACCTATCGTCTGACCATCGCCAGGCCCACCTACGTACCGCCTGACACAACCAAGCCCACCTACTGCCTGACCATCACCAGGCCCACCTACTACCTGACCTACGCAGCCTGATGCAGCCAGACCCACCTATCGTCTGACTCGCGTGATTGATGGGACCAAGCCCACCAACCGCCAAGCCCATATCTTCGATGGGACAAAGCCCACCAACCAACCCCTACTCATGTAATTACCATGTGCCCCGCAAACATTCCTTTTCACGGAACTCCACGTGGCTAATCCTCAGACGGATGTCAAAGGCCTATAAAAGGTAAGAAGATTCAGAATCAAGGTACGTAAGCACAAGTATCCACACATTCACACTCACATTCTCTTACACACTCCTAAACCCTAAGGGACACTCTGACCCCTGGGGTCTTCTCTCTTTTCTTTCGACTGTGACCTCAGTTGCTGACTTGACCGTCGAAGGGTCCCTACCGGAGCTTCCTCCAGTATCGGGGCTTCTTGCAGGTCATCCGTTTCGGAGAGGACCACACCGACAGTCAGCATTGTTCCCGACGTCTGGTTCCAGTGATCGAGCGTCAACAGATTGGCACGCCAGGTAGGGGGGAGGGGCCAGGAAACAAGACGAGCTCTGTAACATTTGTCTGCGAGTTCTTCCTCTCCCTCTCCATCAATAATGGTGGTGACGCGGGCTCAAGATGCCTCTGCCAGTTATCCTGGGGGGCACCTCCCACCGACGAAGCAGCAGGAGGCCAATCTTCATGTTGCCGACCCTCCGGTTGCTCATGCACCACCACCTGCGGCTACTCAAGCTGAGCAGTTGGCAGCACTCACCCAACAAGTTTAAACCCTCAGCATCAACCTGCTCTACCTGCACCACCACTTGTTGCACTGGCCAGTCAGCAGTCTGCGCGGGGAAGATCCCCCTATCGAAAAGCTGGCCATCGTCATGCCTCTCCCAGAGGGCATCGTCGAGAGCCCCTCAAGAGGACACGTTCCCCTGCTCATAACCCGGGCGAATCTTCCCCAGAGCCTCGGCATCGGGAAGAGTCAAAGCGAAGGCACCACCTTCCGTGCTCTTCCCCTTCCTCTTCTTCCTCATCTTCTGAGCCATCTAGGAAGATGCCAACTATCAACCGCTAGGTGGAGGAGCATCTGGATGAGTACCACCGATGGCTGGAAGAGCTTACCAGAAAAATCAATAACCAGCCGGAGGAAGAGTACGACACCCATTCTCCCTACACCCGTAGAATATTGGAGGAGCCCATCCCTCTCCAGATTCCATCTCCCTCAGCTGGATCCGTATGATGGTATGACTGATCTCCTTGATCACCTTGAAAGCTACAAATCCCTCATGCAAGTTCAAGGGGCTACGGATGCCCTATTGTGCAAGGCTTTCCCCGCCACTCTACGGAAAGCCGCCCATGCCTGGCACTCCTGCTTGTCCCCACTCAGCATTGATTCCTTCCAAGAGCTGAAAAGGGCGTTCCTAGTGCACTTCGATGCTTGTCGAAGGATTCCTCAGGTCATGGACAACCTCTTCTCTGTGCGTCAGAAGGAAGGGGAGTCACTTCGGGACTTCGTGGCTCGCTTCAAAATGGCTGCCCTTGAAGTTTACCATTTGGCCGACGCGGTGGTGACTCTGGCGCTGAAGCAGAGACTTTTCCCTTCCCGCTTCACTTTTTATCTAAACAAGAAACCTCCCAGCTCCTACGCTGACCTCCTCCTCCGCATGCAGAAATATATCCATGTGAACAAGGCCATCTTTACTCGCTGGGAGTCCGCGAGAGGATCCAGCCGGAGGTCCGCCCCTCCTGGGCCAAGTGGATCCTCTCGCCCTAGGATGCCCGAGCCGCCGCACCGACTGGACAGCAGGCGTCGAAGCCTCGCCTCCTTGGAAAGCGAGCTCACACCTCTCCTCATCCCCCGCTCTCACATCCTCACAGAAATTGATGGCAAGCCCTACGTTCAACGACCCTCTCCTATGAAGAAAGGCCTTCCCCGCGACAAAAGCCGTTACTGCTGCTCCCACCGGACTATGGCCACGATATCGATAACTGTTATTGCCTGAAGTGCGCCATCGAGAAACTCATTCAATGTGGGTACCTCGAGAGTATGTCCAAAAAGTGCTCCCGATGGTGCCAGCGCTCATGGGGCTTCCACCTGCTCAGGCTGCTATCGACAATGCCCCGACGGAAAAGATGGTGGGAATGGTGCCTTAGGGGGCAGCCTCTTTATCTAAGCGGCCGAGGGGGAGTGGGTTTAGATGATGTAATCCCTAGAGGAAAATCAGCCAGGGTAGAAAATGTAAATAATGAAGGCATCGTTGTTTCGATGATGATTGCCAAACATCCTGTAAAGAGGATTCTGGTTGATAGTGGCAGCTCAGTTGACATCATTACTTATGGTGCATTTGTTAGGATGAATTTGTCTGTTGATTCTCTTCAGCCAGTAACGGCTCCCCTAATTGGATTCACAGAAGACTCGGTGAGGGTTGAAGGCGAAATCTCTTTACTGGTGACAGTCGGAACACCGCCGTGTTAGAGCACAGTTATGATGAGGTTCCTAGTCGTCTGGGTACCTTTGGCATACAATGCCATTCTTAAACGACCTGGCCTTAACCTTCTTGATGCGGTTATCTCCACCAAGCGATTGCTCGTGCAGTTCCCCACCAGTAATGGGGTCGGCGAGATGCGAGGAGAGACCAGTCCGGTCTTACCCTGCTATCACATGGCTTCGAGTTCCCAGAAGGTCGAGCCAGCCTCAGGAGCACTGGACCCCAGGGAATCTAGCAAGGAAGGAGAGCCGGCTGAGCGGCTACTGACCTTTCTACTGAGGGACGATCCAGCGAAGATGGTGCGAGTCGGCAGACTTCTCCCTCCAGAAGATTGTGATCGTCTCTTGACTTTCTTGCGGGCCAACTCGGACATCTTTGCCTAGTCGGTGTCCGCCATGCTCGGCATTCCACCAGAGGTGATCACCCACAAGCTTAACATCGACCCAAGGCATCGTCCGATATGCCAAAGGAAGAGAAGTTTTGCTTTCGAGCGGCAGAGAGCCATTGACGAGGAGGTTATCAAGCTGCTTGTTGCCGACCATATTCGGGAAGCACACTACCCAAGCTGGTTAGCCAACGTAATCATGGTCTGAAAGACAAATGGGAGTTGGAGGATCTGCATCGACTTCACTAACCTCAATAAGGCATGCCCAAAAGATAGCTTCCTATTGCTCCGGATTGATCAGCTGGTAGACTCAACATCCGGCCATGAGCTTCTCAGATTTATGAATGCCTTCTCCGGATACAATCAGATAAAGATGGATCCAGGCAATAAGGAGCACACCTCTTTTGTGCTCGAGAAGGGCATTTACTACTATAAGGTAATGCTTTTCAGCCTCAAGAATGCGGGAGCAACTTACCAAAGGTTGATGAACAAACTCTTTCAAGACTAGCTGGGCCGGAACATGGAGGTCTACGTGGATGACATGCTGACGAAGAGCATCCACGCTCCCGACCATGTTTTTGACCTGGAGGAAACCTTTAATAATCTCCACTGCTACAAAGTCAAGCTGAACCTGAAGAAGTGTGCCTTTGAGGTCACGGGAGGCAAATTTTTAGGCTTTATGGTAACTCAGCGAGAAATCGAGGCAAATCCCAAGAAGATCAGTGCCATTCTCGACATGAGGCCACCGACCAATAAGAAGGAGGTGCAGCGGTTTACTGAAAGGATGGCGACCCTCAGTCAATTTTTTTCTAAGTCAGTCGAGAGGTGCCTGCCTTTCTTCAAAGCCCTACGCAAGGTGAATGGGTTTGAGTGGACAGAAGACTGTCAGAAAGCTTTTGAAGGATTGAAGGCATTTCTATCTTCCCCACCACTCCTATCAAAGCCAAGGGATGGGGAGAGTCTCTTCCTGTACCTTGCCGCCTCCTCAAAAGATGTCAGCTTCATCTTGGTGTGCCTCAACATCGACGGAACCCAGAAGCCTGTCTACTATGTGAGCAAGGTACTCCACAACGCTGAGGTCAGATACTCTAGGACAGAGAAGATTATTTTTGCTCTGATCATCTCCGCCCAGCGTCTTCAACCATACTTCCATGCTCATCCTATCATGGTGCTCACGGACCAACCCCTTAAAGCCATCCTGGCTTATCCTGATACCTCGGGCCGACTTGCCAAATGGACGATCAAGCTAGAAGATTTGACCTCTCATTCCAAGCAAGGCTGGCTCTAAAATCCCACGTCCTGGCTGATTTCCTGGTCGCACTTGGGCAGAGGAGCAAGCGGAAGAAATTCCCATGGAACAACCCGACGCTGAGCTTGACGACGTAAGGAAATTTTGGATCCTCCACATGGACGATGCCTCAAACTCCCAAGGGAGCAGTGCCGGCCTCATCCTTGCGGGTTCGGGGGGCGAGAAGGTGGAGTATGCCCTTCGACTCCTCTTCAAAGCTACAAATAATCAGGCTAAGTACAAAGCCCTGCTGGCTGGGGTGAGATTTGCCTAGGAGCTCGAGGTAAAGCATCTTAGGGCCTTTACTGATTCTCAACTCATCTCCGGATAAATTAACGGAGAGTATGAGGTGCGAGACCCCACCATGGGGTGGTACCTAGATAAGGTTCGTCTCCTAGCTTCTTCACTGGCCTACTTCAGCATCAGCTACATCTCTCGACGCGAGAATGCCAAGGCCGACACTCTTTCCTGCCTGGCCACCTTGGTCGGCGGTGTCATAGGAGAGGCCTACATCGAGCACCTGGAGAGGCCTAGCATCGAAGATAGAGAGGAGATCCTCCCACTTGCCCAGGAGCCGACTTTGATGGACGCCTACATCCGCTACCTCACAGACGGCACCCTTCCAGCCAACCACTAGGAGGCTAGGCTGCTCAAGTGAAGAGCCTCCAAGTTCACCCTTATGGATGGACATCTATACAGAAGGTCATTCTCCTACCCCCTTCTCAAATGTGTTGGACCTACAGACGCTGACTACATCCTCAGAGAAATCCACGAAGGCATCTGTAAAAATCACCCGAGGGGCAGATCGCTAGCCCAAAAGGCCCTCTGCCAAGGCTACTATTGGCTCACTACGAGGGAGGACGCCGCCAAACTAGTTCAAAAGTGTGACGGTTGTCAACGACATGCACATATCCAGCATCAGCCATCCGCCTCATTGAGTCCGCTCTCGGCCCCATGGCCCTTCGCCCAATGGGGGATGGACATCCTCGGACTATTTTTCCCGACTTCAGGCCAGCGGAGGTTTTTGCTCGTCGCCATCGACTATTTCACCAAATGGGTTGAGATCGAAGCGCTAGCAAAGATTATCGAGAGCAAAGTTAAAGCCTTCTTCTGGAAATCTATCATATGTCGTTTCGGCTTGCCTCACACCATCATCACTGATAATGGCTGATAGTTCGACAATGCTACATTCAAGACTTTCTGCGCCAAGTTGAACAGCTATCACTGGTTTACCTTCGTCGGCCACCCACAAGCTAACGGGGAGGCCGAGGTCATGAATCGCACCATCCTTCGGGGACTCAACTCGATTGGATGGATCCAAAGGCCGATGGGTGGAGGAGCTTCCTAGTGTGCTATGGGCGTATCATACAACTCCAAGGGCTCCGATGGGCAAGACCCCCTTTAGTCTCGTCTTTGGATCTGAAGCGGTCGTCCCCATCGAAATCGGCTTGCCGAGTCCCCGGGTGGAGTCCTACAACGAAAAAGATAACCCCACACTATTGAGAGCCAACCTCGATTTTATCGATGAGGCGCACGACCGAGCGCGGCTCCAGATGGCAACCTTTCGCCAGTGAGCAGCCAAATACTACAACAACGCCCGGGTGCGTTCCAAGGTGCTCTATCCCGTAGATCTAGTCCTCAGGAAGGCTGAGGTATCCAAACCAACGGAGGGGGCAAGCTGTCTCCTTACTGGAAAGGTCCCTACTGCATCATCGAGGCGCTTCACCAGGAGGCATACCGGATCGAAGAGCTCAGCGGGCGACCCATCACACGTACTTGGAACGTGGATAACCTTCGCCAATACTATCAATAATGTATCCCCTTCATTATTGGCAATAAAGGATTTTCTCGACTCTACACTCGGCTCACCTCCGAATATGAGGACTTGTTATCTAAAGGAGCTCGTCGGCATCACAGCTAACGGGACACCACTCGATCCGGCTAGGAGATGCCTTTGAGTCGGTTCAAGTCCCTAATAGCTCCGTACCAGATCGAGTCGCCCTTTGGGCTGACACACAAACCCCGAGGCGGTTCTAAAGGAGCTCATCGGTATCGTGGCTAACGGGACACCACTCAGTCCGGCTAGGAGATGCCCCCAAGTTGGTTCAAGTTCCTAACAGCTTCGTACCCGATTGAGTCATCCCTCGGGCTGGCACACAAACCCCTGAGATGATTCTAAAGAAGTTCGTCAGCATTGCGGCTAACGGGACACCATCGGTCCGGCTAGGAGATGCCCTCGAGTCAGTTCAAGTCCCTAACAGCTCCATACCCTATCGAGTTGCCTCTCCGGCTACTGGCACAAACACACGAGGCGGTTCTAAAGGAGCTCGTCGGCATCGCAGCTAACGGGACACCACTCGGTCCGACTAGGAGACGCCTTCGAGTTGGTTCAAATCCCTAACAGCTTCATACCCGATTGAGTCACCCCTCAGGCCGGCACACAACCCCCGAGGCGGTCCTAAAGGAGCTCGTCGGCATCGCAGCTAAAGGGACACCACTCAGTCCGACTAGGAGATGCCCCCGAGTTGGTTCAAGTCCCTAACAACTCCATACCGATCGAGTCATAGAAGGGAGAAACAATCTCCGAGGCATGCATGTTTTAAATTATTGATAACAATTATCAATGCAAAATTAAAGATTACATACTGATCTATCTAACATGCATCAAGATCATATCTTTGCCTTGTATATAGGATCAATTGATCCAAAATATGCATAAATAAAACTATCAAGATCATGTCTTGATCTTCAAGGCAAGAAGTCATACTCTTATCTTGAAGCATGCCTTAAGATCTAGGGATCATATCACTTACCTTGAAGGCAATTGGTAAATCCTTTTATGCTCTGCAGCCGTTCAATCGTTCGGCCTCTAGTATCGTCCACGCGAAGCCCCGAATGATCGGATTCCCGGGAGTGCTAGCTCGCGGAAAATGACTTTGCTGATCTTGAATCCTTCCACTTGATTCTTCTTCTAGGATCCTCCACACTTCCGTTAGCACTAGAATCACCAGGATTTTCTATTCTAATTCTTTAGAAAATCAATTCACGACATATCATGTGTTGTTTTTCTCTTCTTTCTTCTATGTTAATCTGGTGAGGGATGTCCTCTATTTATAGTCTCTTTTTAGCCACCCCATTAAATTCTAACATTTAGAATTTCGTCGCTTGACGAAAACCAAAGAGACGCCGAACCAAAGAGGCGCGGCATTTGGTTAATTCCGACGTTCGGTGAAAACCAAGGAGACGTGGCATTTTTTAATTCCGACGTCGGTGAGAACTAAGAGATGTGAATTCTAACACTTAGAATTCCATCGCCTGGTTGATTCAAAGAGGCACATTAATTCCACTTTAATTCTAACATTTAGAATTTCGATGGAAATGGTTTGGAGAGAATTAAATTAATACATTAAATTCTAAATGAGAATTTAATCTCAGACATTAGTTATCTCATCATATGAGATACTTATGCGAGAGGTTTGGGTTCAGGTGATGGTTTAATCTGATTTGAATTTATTGGACTGAACCCACATAGATCATGGTCCTAGCCCAAATCAAATTTGGCTAGTCTTGAATCTATTTAAATCCAAATCAAGTCTAATTTCAAATCAATATTTGAAATTGATTAGTCCTTCTAATAGACTTAAACCAAAATTAAATCTTATTCAATTGTACTTAACCTAATTGAGATAATTCAATCAATCAATTGATTAATTAATCATATACGATTCTCAATCGTTGATCAGCAAATAGATCATCCTAGGAAACTTCTATGCGTGTGACTCTTTAGGTTCGAACCTAAGCCGGTAGCATAGAAACAACTTTCTATACTAATCGATGTGCCATCTAGCAATGGAACCCGACGTTCGGATAGGTCGAAGAGTTACCGAGCAAACTCCAAGAACCCTAAGAAAACAGTTACCGTATAATTATCCTCTTGATAACAAATGCTAAGGATGGCTTAAGAGCCTGTCAACTCTAAACATCGAATCCATAAAGTGATTTTAATTTTAGTGATCATGTGAACTTTCACATGAAATGCCTTGGCCAAGGTCTTGCTAAATTGAAACACAAGCATTTCTCCTTTTAACAGGATAGGTCAAATTCCATCTTAATCCACAACTGACTACCACAAGTACTTGACTGCACTTAGTAACCTTTCATAGCTGGATTAGAATCCAGGTGGTCCGGCACCTAAGTACAATGAGTTGCTTATAAGCCACTAGTTATGATCTTCAAGTCTGAAGGATACTTATACCTATATCTTCTCGGATTAACTCTTAACAGCAGAGTATCCAAAAATGAGTCACGTTCGGTGAAATGTACTCCTACACTTTTACTTGTATGCCATACCAGTGTCTCTACACTCCTTGGTTATGAGAACAACCAACAAATATGATATACAACGTCCTATAATTGATAGTACTATGGCCCTGTCATAGTATATCATATGGTCGCGAACCTTTTTGAGGACCTTCAAAGATAAATCCTCCTTTATCGTGAAGGAAGATCCTAAGGGCTTCATTACAATCAGGAGTATTAAGAAGATATTCTTGTAATGAATAAATTGCCAAATAACTTTTATTAATATATCAATTTATATACAATTTATATTAGCACAATCATCAAATGATTGGCTTTAGGATACAATTCCCAACAAACTCCCACTTAGCCTAAAGCCACTCATTACAGTATCTAATACCCATCTTCAACTTATAGTTGTCAAACTCCTTGATGCTGAGTGCTTTAGTAAATGGGTCACCTAGGTTTTCCTTTCCATCAATCTTCTGAAGATTTATGTCACCTCGGTCTACAATCTCTCGTATAAGATGAAACCGGCGCAGTATGTGCTTGGTGTGCTGATATGCTCGTGGTTCCTTTGCTTGAGCTATGGCACCATTACTGTCACTGTACAACAGGACTGGTCCATCTATGAAAGGTGCAACTCCAAGCTCGGAGATAAACTTTCATAGCCACACAGCTTCTTTCGCAGCATCTGATGCAGCGATGTACTCTGCCTCGCACATCGAATTCGCTACTGTGTGTTGCTTGAAACTTTCCAGCAAACAGCTCCACCATTCAAGATAAACACAAAACCCGATACACTTTGCTATCATCATGATCTGATTGAAAACTGAAATTAGTATATCCAACAAGTTTCAAATCAGACTCTCCATAGACTAACCCTGGTCCTTAGTATTTCTCAAATACTTAAGGATTATCTTAACAACTTGCCAGTGTATTTCTCCTGGATCAGATTGGTATCTACTCACTATTCCTAGTGAGTATGCCACATCTGGTCTTGTACATGTCATGGTGTACATAATCGATCCCACTACGAAGCATATGGAATTCAACTCATACGTTCTCTTTCATTAGGAGTTGTCGGACAATCCTTCTTAGAAAGATGAATTCCATGGCCTATCGGAAGATAGTCTTTCTTGGAATTCTTCATGCTAAATCTCTTTAGCACTGTGTCAATATATGTAGATTGGGATAAACCAAGCATCCTCTTAGGTCTATCTCTATAGATCTTCATCCCTAAGATGTATGATGCTTCTCCCAGATCTTTCATGGAGAATTGTGATGACAACCATGTCATTATTCCTTGTAATGCAGGGATATCATTCCCGATTAAGAGAATATCATCCCATATAATACAAGAAATACAATAACGGAATCGTTAGCCCATTTATAAATGCATGGTTCTTCTTAATTTTTAATAAAGCCATAAGATTTGATCACTTTATCAAATCGTATGTTCCAACTCCTAGATGCTTGCTTAAATCCATAAATAGACTTTTGTAGCCTGCACACTTTAGACTCGTCTTCAGATATAAAACCTTCAGGCTGTATCATATACACCTATTCTTCTAAATCACCATTTAGAAAAGCAGTTTTAACATCCATCTGCCAAATCTCATAATCGAAGTGTGCTGCTATAGCTAGCATAATCTGAATGGATTTCAGCATTGCCATAGGAGAAAACGTTTCGTCATAGTCAATACCATAACGTTGACGATACCCCTTAGCAACCAGACATGCTTTATAGGTCTCAACCTTTTCGTCTGTGCCTCTTTTCCTCTTGAAAACCCACTTACACCCTATGGGTTATATCCCTTCGGGTGGGTTAACTAATGTCCATACATTATTGTCCTTCATGGAGTCAAGTTCGGATTTCATGGCCTCAAGCCATTTATTAGAGTCAGTCCTTGCATAGCATTTATATAGGTGATCGGATCCTCGTTGTTCTCATCAAGTTCAACAGGATCATCATTCTGGACCAAGAAACCTAAGTATCTGTCCGGTTGATGTGGTACTCTACCAGATTGCCTTAATGGTGCATCTAAAATGGGTTTTGAGTTTGATCTAATCAACTCAGATTCTAAGGGTTCCCTGGTTTGTGTTGTTCCTTCTACTTGATGAACTTCCTCAAGTTCAATATTAGAGCTATTTGTTCCTTCATTAAGGAACTCCTTTTCAAGAAAAACTGCTCTATTACTAATGAACAACTTTTGTTCTTCAGTATTGTAGAAGTAATATCCTTTGGTCTCTTTTGGATAGCCGATAAAAAAATATTTGTCAGATTTGGGTTCAAGTTTGTCTGATTTTGCACGTTTCACATAAGCCGGACACCCCAGACTCTCAGATAGGTAATAATCGGTTTATGTCCATACCACATCTTATGTGGAGTTTTAGAAATAGACTTACTTGGAACCTTATTAAGAATATGACAAGCTGATTCTAATGCGTATCCCCAAAATGATATTGGCAAGCTCGCAAAACCCATCATGGATCGAACCATGTCTAACAGAGTTCGATTCCTTTTTTCTGACACACCGTTATGATGCGGTGTTCCAGGAAGAGTCCATTGAGAGAGAATCACATTCTCTCTTAAATATGTCATAAATTCATTGGAAAGGTATTCGCCTCCTCGATCTGATCGAAGGGTCTTAATACATTTTCCTGTTTATTTTTCTACTTCTTATGATATAGTTTGAACATTTCAAACGACTCAGATTTATGTCTCATAAGATAGACATAACCAAACCTAGAAAGGTCGTCTGTAAAAGTAATGAAGTAGTAATATCTACCTTTGGTACAAGTGCTCATTGGTCCACATACATCAGTATGTACTAGACTCAATAACTCTTTGGCTCTTTCACCTTTTTAGTAAAAGATGACTTGGTCATTTTACCAAGAAGACAGGATTCATAGGTAGTTAATGATTTATAATCATCAACTCGAAGGATGCCCTCCTGAGTTAACCTGTTTAATCTGTTCTTATTGATATGACCCAACCGATAGTGCCAAAGATAAATGCATGTGACATCAGTTTGTTCTAGGGTGCTTACTTGAGTTGTACTACATTCACAGGCTGTGATAATATATAATGACATTAGATAAATGCTCAGTCATTACAGTGACTCCATTCATAATGATATTCAAAGTAACATCCTTTATTGAAATTTCATAATTACTTTTGGCCAGAAGGCCTACCGAAATTACGTTCAACAAGAACGTCGAGTAAAAATGATAATCATTTAGTATAATGATATTTCTATTGAAAACTATTTCAAGAACTCCTAATACCAGTACTGGAACTAATCTTCCATCGCCAACATTAAGGAATCTTTCATTGTCCTCAAATCTTTTAGTGACCTGTAGTCCCTGCAATGAATTGCAAATGTTAAAAGGACTCTCGGTATCCAATACCTAGGTCTGATTATCATATACAGAAAAATTACAAGGGTTATCATATAAAAACCTTGTTGAGCAACATCTTGCCCTTTTTTTTTTGGCCTGTTTGGATCAAGTGTGACAATGTAAGAGGATAGTTCCTCTTCCAGTGCCCTTGCATCTTGCAATGAAAGCATTCAGCTTGACTTTTATCAACTTTCTTCTTCTGCATCTGACCACTTATAGATGTCCTAGCATGTTGCACCTTTTTCTTATTCTTTTCATCTTCCCTTTCCCAAGGGTTGACGTCCTACCTTAAATCCTTCAACCACATTAACCAAACCCTTAGAGAGCTGGTTATCGCTCTCAAAGTTCTGTAACAACCCCAACAAACCGTGGTAGTTGACTGTAGGCTTTGTCATTCGAAAATGAGTAAGAAAGGTCGGAAGGATGGAGGCAAGGAATTTAGGATCACATCTTTTTCCAACTGCTCATGTAGGGGAAAGCCGAGCGTTGCTGAGGAGTTCTATCTTCTCAATATATATACATGATCAGTGATAGAAGATCCATCCCTCATTCGAGCATTAAAATATCACAACTAGTCTTGTGCCTTTCAATGTCGTCGGGTGTGCCGAAAGATTCATTCAACGCTTGAATGATTTCTTCTGGCTAAGCATTCTCGAATCGGCGACCGATTCATCGTTCATTACTGCTAGCATGATGCAACGTACGCTAGTTCTATCATTGAGCCACTTCTGATAAGTGTCTTTGTCAGAACTTTGGGTGTTTGCATCAGGTATCTTTGGTACAGAATTATTTCGAATATATAGAATCCTCTTATGCTCAAGGACGATCTAATTTTCTAAACCAGCTATTGAAATTTCAACCATTCAAACTTGTCACTATCCAATAGGGACCTTAATGATAAATTAGTGGCCATTTTCTGTATAAGAAAAAACTAAAGTTTATTAGTATATAAATTGATTCAGTCTAAAGACTTGGACTTTAGTCTAAAGATTCTTCCACTATTTGTTCAAATTGGCAGTCTCTACACCTCAATTCGAAGAATTATTCTTAATTCTTTAGTGGGCACTAAGATCTACATAGACTACATATAGGCCCAAGTAAAGCTTGGCCAACCCATATGCATCTAAGAGTAGGTTCAAAACCAATTGTTTCCCAAAATAATTCTTAGTGTTCAGTTTTGCCCCATGTTCCTCTTCAGCAGGCATGGAGTGCCTCCACTGAAAGTTTTGGTTAGGTCCAACCATTAAATGATATAATCAGTGTAACCTATCAATAGACAATCAAGCCCGAGTGAAGCTCGGCTCACATGATTGTCTTTAATAGTTACACTGACTTATCATATAATGAATGATAATTCTGATGGTTGACAAGCACCAGGCATGGAGTGCCTCCAATGATTATCAAGACATCAGACCATTATCACCCACCTTAATGGGAGGCTATGATCTAGTTATCATATAACTATTTCATTTTAAGAACATATAATTTTAGAGGATTTAATAATCTGAAGATAAATGACTAATCAAGTTCTTCCACTGAATCTATGAAATCGATAGAATGAAACAAGATTAAGTCAGGTTAAGTGGCACTTAAATCAGTCAGATGATTTCTTTACAGGCATGGGTCAAACCAGGATCAGGTAAATGATCTAAATCATAAATGGTTCACCATATTGACCAGGTGAGTGAGATCGATGGGAGGATATGCCATTAACCATTAAAGACGCATCAATACGAGTAGCTCCCAATTAAAAAACTATTCGATCGTTGATCCTAGAGCAACTTGCCAACTCACCTTGATATCATATGGTTAACCAATTTTGATTGACATAAGAGATCATGCTCAACCACGGAGCCTAATCTACTTCCATTTGGTTTAATCAAAGAGAGGACATGATCACTACAACTATTGTTTGATTTAGAGCATTCTTAACCTAATCTAATTAATTTTAGATGATCAAATACTCTTTAGTCCAGTTGATTTAAACCTTAGGGTCTAACCCTTTATGGACCTGATTTTAGCTAACCCATAAGGTTAATATTTCATATTACATGTCCTATATTTCGAATCATGCATCAGTTGCATTAACTACTCATAATTCCTATATTTAGATCATATCTAATAAGATTATGAATTAATATTTGACATTCAAATAAAACTCTCATAAATATTGTATGTTTCATAA
Source organism: Calamus simplicifolius (assembly GCA_900491605.1). Taxonomy (NCBI): domain Eukaryota; kingdom Viridiplantae; phylum Streptophyta; class Magnoliopsida; order Arecales; family Arecaceae; genus Calamus; species Calamus simplicifolius. The sequence continues at coordinate 618,615 of UESW01004844.1, forward strand.
CATAGACTACAAGCCATCATATCTCATATCTATGTTTTTATACAAAATACAAATATTGCTTTTATACAACATCAATATAAACATTTTTAAGAGTGAGTGTAATCTATATTTGATGCCAAAGCTCAATTTAAATTTTCTTTAGACTAAGCATCGAAGATAAAACAATCATAGGCACTATGTCACATAATACCTCATTGAATGGGTAATTTAGATTTTTAATCCATCTATGACCATGGCCTTGTGATCAGTTTTAGCCATAATTACATAATTAATAAGAATATAATTTACATGCAATAAATTAGATCAATATCAAAACCATGGCTCTGATACCATTTGTAAGGAGAAGACAATCTCCA